>JACDXK010000032.1:1500892-1887116 GCA_019155195.1 Avicennia marina
TATAGAGACTAAGACTGTAAGATTTTTTTTTTAATGAAGGTCTTTTATTTGTACAAATTTGATATGTTGTAATAAGTTGATTAGGGAATTGATGAAATTATTATTAGTTACTTAGACAACTGAGTATAATTAATCAATCAATTGATGGGTTTAATTAACTAATTGAATTGAACATATTTTTAACATGAAACATCAAACAATGACAATTTTTTAAAATATAATTAAAATTCTAAATTCTAAAAATAGTAGTCGATCTAATAATTTACATTTTTAATTAGAAGATCATCTTGCTATAAATCAAATTATTTATTATATCCTAAGTATAATTATTTTCCTTATGTTTTTTTCAATATATAAAAAAACTTACCATGAGACTTTGAAGTTTATGATTATAAAAATATAGTAAGCATCAAATTTTGGCTATAATACATGCCTTCAAAATTAAAAGAGAACTAGACAGGGAAAAAAACATGTCAAGACATGAGCAGTGAGGCACAGTCGATGTTCATAATAATAATTTTTAATTAAATAATCATGAAAAGAAACTTCTTATACTGTTCATCTTTGTTTTGATGTTTTGGATAAATTTGATATTCTTTAAGTAGTTGATCTGCGAGTCAAACTAGATAACCAATTATCATTAATGATCAATTAATTGGTTTGGTTAGATAGCATTCAAGCTAATTTAATATCTAACATATTTTATACGTTAAACAGCTAACCAATTATAATTTTTCAGAATAAGTGAAAAGTCAAAATTCAAATAATTTAATGTTTTTTCAAAATTACACAATTAATTGGTCTAAAGATTCTATTACTATAAATTTCCAAATGAACAGCAACGAATCAATAATAAGCTTTAAATATATGGAGTGCAAACCAGTGGAGATGAAGCAAATCGATCGCAATTTTGTTCCATACTTTGTTATGATTTCGATCCCCTCATCAACTTAAAATTCTTTTCTGTGATTTAGATAGGGTTCAGTATTAGCTTCAGATAGTTATTATTTATTTTTGGTATTAATTATTGAAGATATGGTTCATTTAATTTTCTTTTCCTAATCGAAGCCCCATTGCTTAAAAATTGAACTCTATACTTTCATTTAGGGTTCCTGCTACTATTCCTCTATTATTCTGTATGAAATTTTGAGTTGTTTTCTTAATTTTGCACGTGAGTTCGTGCGTAGTCTTTTCAAACAAGTGCATCTTGTGCGTGTTTTATAATTGAATGTCCTTCAAATTGTCATCTTACACTTAAGTTTGATTCTATTCACGTTACCATATCACGTCTTAAGAAAGCATATAAAATGTCATGAAAATGGTCAATAGGATGAAAATTTGAACTCCTTGGTTGAAAATTAGTAGAATGACTTTATTATGTAAAAAAAAGAAGAAAAATTATTATATAATCAAATATTTGCAAAGTGTTAAAAAAACGGTTGCAATAATCAATTATGGCAAAATCAAATTATTTTTCTGTATATTACTTATGCTTCAATTTTTAAGTTTGCATACAATACTATAACAAAAGTTGCTACAAAGACTTCAAAGTAGACAACAATAAATCTATAATAATTTTAAATTTAGCTAGGCTGTACTCACACATGCCTTCAAACTTGAAGTAAAAACTTGAAAAATATTTTAAGAACTTAGATATAGAGACATATTATAGGACTTTTTTTTTTAAATAATGGCCGAAAGAATATTTTAATATAACTTATCTTTAGTCTTATTATTTGGTCAAATTATATAGAAGTAAAATAGGGCATCGATGAAATTATTACTAGTTACTTAAATAATTGATTATCATTCATCAATCAATTGATTCAGCTGTGGCCGCCCCACCATTGTTGGTATAAATGCATAATGATGTGACTCAAATTTTGTCCCTTTACTGAGGCCCACATTCGTGCTTGTGCCCTATCCATTACAATGAACCTGAACTGAAGAAATTCAAGAGACACGACTTATCGACCCCAACGACGCATTCTTAATCTGCTGAGATCGGCCGTACTTGGGTTGGCCATGATGGGGTCTGTCGTGCTCAGGTTGGCCATTCTTGAGCGTGTAGAGGTCGGCCATTCTCAAGTGTGCTCGGGTCGGCTTTGTTGCGCCCTCGACCAATCACGCTATGTCCTTGAGTTAACCACGCTACGTCATCTGGTTGACCATGTTGTACACTCAAGGTCATCCTATTCAAGTCATGCTACCCGGATCATCTTTAGCAATTCTACTCTAATTATCACCCTACCCTAATAATTCTACTCTAGTCATTTATCTTGAGTCATCCTACTCGAATTATCTCACCTGCTGTCATTCTACTCTAGTCATCTACTCAGGTCTCCCATGCCGCACACCCGAGTACAAGGGAAAGATTTGAGAAATGTGGTTATTTGTTAGCTACACTATTTTGCTAATTGGACGACGTGTGGAGGAAGCAGACCAAAGCTCAATCATGGCTATAACTATTTAACTTAACTAGTTGACTGTATAAATATAGGTTAAGATAGGAGAGAGGGAGGAGGAGGAGGAGGAGGAGGAGAGAGAGAGAGAGAGAGAGAGAGAGAGAGAGGGATAATCTTATCGTTTTCTAATAATATATTCATCCTCTGCCATGGATGTAAGTCAATTGGCCGAACTTTAAACTCTAAACCCTAAACCATCTTAAATATTATTGTGCTCTTTCTTTTATTTATGTTTTTGCACTTTTTAGGTGTTATTTAATTCAGTGAAGTGTCCACACACAGTTTTGGATCACATCACTTTGGTGCAATTTGTGGAAACAACAATTTTGGATATGATCTCTACAGCTTTATTCTGGAACAAAATACACTCGATTATTAAAATCTAAATCTTTCTATTGTGGTGTAAAATTGGGGCCAAACGCCAACTAATTAAGAAGAGAAATAAGACAACAAAACCCATTTCTTTCGCCATTCTTATGCGTCCAGTGGAACGAGGCATGATTATTATCCCAGTCCATGAAGAGAATTGAATTAACTTTTTTTTTTTATTTCTCCTCATCTTCTGATATATTTTGTTCTCTATTTTATAATTTTTTAATCACCAATTTGACTTTATTTTAACTTTGTTATTGATTTTTTAAAGTTTTTCGTCTAAAACATTTATATACTATTAAATTATGCTTTAGAGCTTTACACTAACTATTTTGTCTTTTTTCTTATTTATCTATTAATGTATAACATTTATTTTCTTTTGTTTAATATTCTCTTTTCTTTTAACTTTTTATATTTATATTTTATTTTATAATATTATTTAATTTTTAAAATATATTTTATTATTTAAAATATAATAATTTTATAGTATATTATAATTAATAAAAATATTAAATTTATAAATAAGTTACATATGCAATTTAAGAACCAAATATCAACTATGATGATGATACACATTCCACATTTTGAAGCAAACAATATTAATGACAATTGTTCTTGTTGTTGTTGTTGCTGCAAATAATAAAATAGATAACATCAAATGGTGCGTTCAGTTACACATATGGAGAATCTACAGTGCTGTCTTGTAACAATAAAAAAGGGTGTAGTTATTATTATTTTTAGAGGTATAATTTATTTTATATATTCAAATATATCATTTAATTCCAACATTAAAAATTAAAATCCGATTCCGTGAATTGCTTACTGTTATATCCATAATCACTCACCCCTAATTATTTTATAAATTACCAACTATAATCCCCTCGTTATTAGCCCATTTGTTTCCCTAAACGATGCCATTATTCTCCAATTAATTCTTATTTAATGCAATTGAATAATTATTTAATGGTGGACTAATTATTTTCGGCTACAAATCCGATGGTTATTTTCCAAAAATATCCTTCTGTAGGTGAAGGCCTGCCAGTACGAAGTGTTTATTCAAAGAATTCTCAGAATTGTATCCTCTAATAAAATGTTCACTCGCCATCTCATGAACGTAACCCAATTGACCAAACCACGTAAAAATCTTGTACCATTTGCTAGCTATTTTCTTATTTTTTTAGTGTGTAATTGAAAATTGAACGATTCCCCAATTTTGGATTGCAGATTTGAAACCTATAAAATTAATTTTTCCAAACACACCAACTACTATAAATAGCACTTATATATATATATATAAAAGAAAGGCCTAAAAATGCCTTTTTGTAATTTTAAAATTTTTTAATAGTAACTGCACCTAACAAAAGGAGAGACTATTCTCTTACAAACAGATCTGATTAGATCTAATGCCAACATTATCAAAACTATTCAATGGAAAGATGTAAATATTCTAGATGAATGGAATCTCAGCAAAATTTGTGAACCTAGTGTCTCGAAGTGCTGCAAGACTTGAAGTGTTTAGGCCTTCTCTAATTAATGGTTTGAATCCAACTTGGACAAGTCCTAGATAAATGAATTTAAAATTTTTTTCAGAATATTTTTGAAGAGCTTTTTGCGAAAGAAGAGAAATAATTTCAAAACTTTTTAAGATTTAAATATCTCTTTCCTCAATTTTGATAACAAAATCATTTTTGAAGTTAAAAATATTTGGTTTTTCATAAATCTCAGGTTTTTTAACCTCTAGAATTTTTCAAAATATCAATTATTTTATCAAAATTTTCTATTATTTCTTGCAGCACTTCAAGACATTAGGTTCACAAATTTTGTTGATTTTTTACTCAACTCAATAGAGTCTAGTCTGTGTCGAAGTCCAATATGCGAAATGATATTTATTCAAAAGAAAATTTTGAAAAAAATATTTTGATTTTTCAAAAATTTTTCTGAAACAAAAAAGCATATTCAAGAAGAATATTATGATTTTATCATTCAAAACAAAACTCATATTTTCTTCTTTGATTGGTTTGAGATCTATGCTACCAACAATAGTATCAAATATCCTTTCAAAAATTTCTTAAATCCAGTTACTTTGAGAAACAAAAATTCAAACTCTACAGAATGGGAAACCTTTGTACGAACAAGAATCATTTCAAACCATGCTCCTTTGTAAAATGTCAAGCTTACTATTTCTGACAAAGCTATGGAAGCAACTCCTTTTAAAACTCCAAGAGATGATAATTTGAAGAAAATTATCACCCAAAACAATTCTTCAAATATGCATCTTAGTACGATTGGGAAATAACTTGATCATATTGAGAAACATATTCAAACCTAGCCTATTCAGCATAGCCAAAAAGATTTGAAAAATCCTGTTTTTAAACTTTATTTAGTTTCCAAAAGTCCTGTTAAAAATATTCAGGGGAGCAAGAGTGACTCTCAAAATCAATTTTCAAAAATTTTAGCTGGATAGTCCTTGAAACACCGACATCTACTAATAAGTCTCCAGTCATCAATACTCTTTCCCAAAAGTCAGAAGTTGATGAAATTATTGAACAATTCAAAAATCCTCAAATCCATATGTTGCCTACTATGCCAATTGTCCCAGTACTTGACATTGTTCCGACAAAGCCAATTTATCCGTTTCGTTTCAATGCTTCTTCTATTTATAATTGGAACATTGATAACTTTTCTGAATATCAAATTCTTTCAACCCTTCAATAAATGACCATGGCTACAAATGCTTATAAACTCAGAACAATGTTTCTGACAGAGCAATTATAGAAATCCTAATCGCAGGATTTTCTGATCCAACTTAAAGGATGGTGGGATAATTATCTCACTCCTGACTAGTAAAGTGAAATCCTCAATGCAAACAAAACAGATGAAGAGGGAAATTTCATCCTTGATGAAGATGATAATCCTCAACAGGATGCCCTCTCCACTCTGATCCTTACCATTTCCCCCTACTTTATTAGAGATCCTTCATATATCAAAGATAAAAATGGCAAACTCCTTTCAAATCTTCGTTGCAAAAAACTTAACCCTTTTCAGTCATACAAAAATATCTTCCTAACTAGAATCATGCTCTGAGAAGACTCTAATCAACCATTTTGGAAAGAAAAATTCCTTGCTGGACTTCCAACACTTCTTGGTGAGAAGGTCCGGAATCATATCAAAGAACCTTCTCAAAAGAAAATCATTCCTTACGAAGTTTATACATATGGCCAGCTTGTTGGTATCATCCAACACGAAGGCTTGAAAATCTGTCAAGATTTAAAGCTCTAAAAGCATCTCAAGAGAGAGATGAAGCAAACCAAAATCGAAATGGGTATATTTTGCCAACAATTTGATATTAATCCTTTCAAATAATCACATTCTTCTTGTCGAGGAAATCGTGAGCATGGCAAGTCTAAAGGTTACAAAAAACCTTTTAAGAAGAATTACTAATCCTACAAAAAACCCTCAAGAGAAGAATATTACAACAAAACCCCTTAAGAAGAATAAAAAATATTAGCCCAAGAATTTCTCTAAGTCTTTGAAGGATGTCAAGTGCTTCAAATGCTAAAAGTTTGGACACACTGCAAAATATTGCAGACTCAATAGAAAGATTCATGAATTGGATTTTGAAAAAGACGTTCTCAATAAACTTTTAAACCTACTTGTCAGCACCCCTGAAAATTCTTCAAACTCTGAAACATAAGGTTTTTCTGTTTCAAGAGAAAATAAAAAATGTCCCCAATTAGATGAAGCAGTCTCTTCTAACCTCCAAACCTCTTCTCAAAAGACTTCTTCTGAAGACAATAATGGATTTTCAGTCCATGTTTTAACTTATGAACAACAAACAATTCTTCACATTACTAACCAAGTTGATAGTCTTGAGTTAAGGAAAGAATGTATTGAGAAGCCCCTCAAAACTTTCACTAGCTGTGAAACAGAACCAAATTCATCATCATCATCCCAACTTATGATATCAAAGAATACTTATGATCTTACAAGTATTCTTAACAAACAAAAACGCAAATCCAAAGATTTAATAGTCCAATACCTCTAAAAGGAAATTGAGATTGTTAAGCAAGATTTGTGAGAGTTCAAACAGAAACAAAAACAAAATGAAGAAACTATCAAGTACATCATCTTCAAAATTCAGTCAAGGGACTGTTATAGTTTATGTGCTGGAGAAAGCCGAAAAGAGTTGGAAATAGGCATGGAAAACAGCTCTCACTCAAAAATAGTCAAAAGCCTTGTAATAGATAGGATAAATAGGAACCTTGAACCTTCCTTTCCTATCTTCTAAAAACCTTTCTCCATACTTCCTTTTAGAAGAAGCAAATACCTTAAAGGTATTACCTATCGCCAAAGATTTCAAAAATTTTTGTCTTCAAAAAGTTTGTATCAGACTTAGCTTGAGAATTGTATATCTAAATATTTTACAAATATTATTATTATTATTATATATATATATATACTTCTGGTTTGTTTGTCATTTTCATTCTAAATCTCTTTGGTACTGGTTCCACTTCATCTTGCTCTTTAGTAACGTTCTTGGAAGTCCAATGGCTTTTAGAAATTCATAATCATTGAAAATAAATCTTTCTGCTTCTTCAGGTTATCAAGTCTATGCAGTGCCTTGTGATTACACATTCACACAGGAGGTAAATTTTGAAATGATGGACATCTTTTTCCCTTTCCATCCCAGGTGCCAAATATAAAGATAATTACAACGTTCTCCTTTGACACGAGAACTAATTAGATATAACGCCCTCACATTAGGAAAATTCAAAAGATCCCTCCTCAAGTATCTGTTTGACTAACAATTGAACCCATACATAGGGAGGTTTCTACATATTGATATTCTTTTCGGGCTTGGAAAATTTAATTTTGTAGTGCTTGGCAAGGCCTTTAGCCGCTCAATATGGTGGAGGCATAGTTGCGAATCCGGAGTTGGAAGAAGGATTGAAGGGGTGGAAAGCGTTCGGAGAAACAAAAGTCGAGCACGCGGAATCACACGACGGCAACAAATGCATTGTTGCTTCCAACAGACAACACCCCCCTTTCATAGTTTCTGGCGGATGGTTTATTTAGACAAGCAAAAGCTATACACATTTTCGGGAACTCTGGGTTTTCCATCTATTATTTTACCAACGCATTATTCGAGAAACTTGTAATATTTCTTTGATTACGTACTCTTTAGAGACAAGAACTGAATGCAGCGTGGTTGCAAGTAAGCCACGGCAATGCTGACATAGCAGCTGTTTTCGAGACGCACAGCAGCCACAGAACTGTTGGGTGGGGGACAGCCCGAAATGGTTGCTGGTCGTTGCTCAAGGGTGGCTTGGTAGTCAATCCTTCTGGCTCAGCACATCTCCATTTTAAGGTTCCTTTATTTCTTCTTTTTATTTTTATTTTTATTTTTACACTACCTGAAATTAACGTTTCACTAGTAAAATTTGCACATTTTAAGCATACGAGGATTTATTTATAAATGTTAAAATTAAATTATTAAATATTTAAATATATAAAGAATATTTAAAATAAGAAATTAACAAAATATTGAAAAACTTTGAAAAAAAAAAGAAATTTTGATAAAAATACAAATAAAAAATTAAAATAAAACATTATATGATTTTAGACTGTGCAAATATGTTTAAAATAAAAAATGATATAATTTGAAAAAACATAATATATATATATATATATATATAAAATAACAAAAATCCTTACAGTATAGACTTGGTTTTTTCCATTAGGATGATTGATATTCTTATGGCCTTAGAAACCACAATTTTCTTTTCCTCCATTTCAGGGCAAAAACACAGACGTTGATATTTGGGCAGACAGCATCCCGCCGCAACAATTTACACATGAAGAGTGCAAATCCCACCAACATCTGAGCATTGAGAATGTACAACACCATAATATCATAACCTTCTGTAATCATAAGAGAAGTGTAGTAACACGACAAGATCGATCTGCACTGCAGGCACGCAAGAGAAGTGAGATTCCGAGTGGTGGATCGACAGGGACGACCCATGTCGAAAGCCACCGTCCCCATAATGCAAACCCGATCCAACTTCCCTTTGGGCTGCGCGATCAACCAAAACATCCTCCACAACGCCGCTTACCAGAACTGGTTCACGTCAAGACTCAAATACACCGTATTTGACAAAGAAATGAAATGGTTAATCCAAGAACCACCCTTCGTCCGTTCAATTAAACTGCTATTAAAAAATGATGGATTCCAAATCCTACACCAATGACCAAACAGGTACTCCACGGAGAGATCCCCGGGCAAGGAAAACTACGCCTTTCCCGATGCGATGCTCGACTTCTGCAAGGCCCACGGAGTCACGATTCGTGGGCACGACGTTTTCTGGGACGACCCGCATTACCAGGCCTCGTGGGTCAACTGACTTTCGTCGAACGACATGCGGGCAGCCGGGGATAGGAGGTTGAAGTTGGTGGTGAGTAGGTACAAAGGGCAGGTCATCCACAGGGATGTCGTGAATGATAATATGCACTTCTCCTACTTCGGGAGTAAGCTCGGCGCGGACGCTTCCGCCCTCTTTTACTGGAAGGTGTACGAGGTTGATGGGACGGTGATCGAGTACAACACCATCGAAGAGAGCAGCAATGAGACTGTATCGCCTGCCCAGTATTTGCAGAAAATCCAGCGGATGAGGCGGCAGGGGTACGATGGTCCTTTGGGCGTTGGGTTGGAGGGCCATTTTTCAGTTCCGAATCTACCAAACATAAGGGCTGACCGCGACATGAGGGCTGACCGCGACATGCTTGCCTCTGCGAAATTGCCCATTTGGGTTACTAAATCCAATTCGAACCAGGTATTATTCTACTAAATTTATCCCGACAAAATTTTATACGTTGTTTTCTTGCTCGCTTGTCATCTTTAGTCTAAATCAAATTTGAAAAGTCGCTATCTCTTTTGAACGATAATATTAAAATAGTTAACAAGAGTAGGAGAAAGAAAAAAATATTAAAATAATTGACAGGTACATGTACCACTCTCTAATCCTATGAAAACACTTCTCTTTAAGAGAAGAATTACTAGATCTAGATTCATCAACTCAATCTTGCAAAACTAAAATTCAACATGTTTCGTTTGATATTTGGTACAATAATTTTTAAAATTTCAAGTTTTAGGTTGATTTGATTATTTAAGTTGAACTAACACTGAATTTTATTTTCTATATATTTTTAATATTTTCCATAAATATTTTCACTTTTAAATTGTATTGTTTCACCTTTTCTCCTTTTTCAATTTACATAAGACAATGTTTTATTTTTTATTTAAATAATGAGTTATTGATATTTTTATATTTACATAAGTCAATTTCCATTTGAGTTTTGTATATCATGTCAAACTGAATATCGAATTTTATTTTTATATAATTTTTTGTTTTTTGTTAAATTTTTATTTTTTAAAATTTAAATTCAGACTATTATATATTCATGTCTCTATGTATACATGACAGTGAAAACAAGTTCGAATTTGCTATGCAATCTTGAGTGTCTTTCATTTAATTAGCATTTGAAAGGGCTTTTCCAGTTTGGCTGTGCCTACTTTACTCATACTTCCTTACGAACTATAATTAATCTATATTTTTCCTTTTTTCTTTTTTTTTTAAAGTGTAGTCGACATATAGAGTAATTAAAAAGAATTTCAGAAAACAAAAATAATTATATTCAGAAAAAAAAATAATAATAAACCGCCTAATGAGTTGAGCTGGCGAGAAAAAGTATTGTTTCTCCGCTTTCCATGGTTGTACATTGAGCTGCCTGATGGGTACATTATTTGTTTGGAGATTGAAAGACAAACTGTGTTATGAAAAGCAAAAAAGGAAAAGACCAAGGGGCATTCCGAGAATCGAACTCGGGACCTCTCGCACCCGAAGCGAGAATCATACCACTAGACCAAATGCCCTTCTATACCATTAGTTCTTTTGTATTAAATAAAAAATACATTTAATAACAAATTATTATTCTTATTATATTCATACGATAGTTTTTGAATATTGTTTATATGCAGAAATCAAAACCTGTCTGACTAAGTAATTCAAGATGTCTATGTTCTGTTTCTTGTCCATTCTTCTGCTGCCTTATTTTGTTCTTATTTTTGTTCTGAAGTTGGGGATCATTTCCACGTGTTGTAAACAGGGACATGCGCATATTTTTATCTTCATATTTGCTTTTAAAGGATTAGAATCGATAAATTTAATATACTAGATTAATCTCCCGTTCTTTTCAAACAATAAAAACCCAAGATTAGATATTAATGAACTGCTAAGTTTCTCTTGAACATATACCTTTTGGACATGTAAACAGCAAGCAATAGAGACACTTTCTAGCCATCGGAAGATCACTTGACAATAGCTAATAATGATCTCAATTATTAGGTAAGAAATATAATAATAAGATTCTAGAACTATGCCATCACTTATTTGGCAAGAGAATGCGGATTCTAAATTCTGAAGTTTTTTGCCAAGATTTTAGTTTCCAAATTATTGTAGTAATCTATCAATCTCCTCAAACAAATCCCTAGTCTAACAAACGGAGAAATTCCTATCTCAATAAGCATGGCAAAGCCTCGAAGTGAAGTCAGATGTCCACTAAAACCAGAAAACCTAACTTTAGTTAGCCACTAAAAGTGAACATTGGATATTAGTGTGGTTGTGGGGTTACGTACAAACTTTAGGTAGCCACTAAAAGTGAATATTGGATATTTGTGCTGTTGTTGAGTTAGTTTTATTTTTCTTGTTCATGTACATATATTACATCACTTCCCAAAAAATCAGTTACTAAAGAGCAATATTGACTCTATAAGACCCAAATCTATACATTAGATGCTCTCGTACGTACATTGTGCATCCTATTAACATTGTCTCATAACAAAAGAGCACACACATGTAGAATCATTTTTCAAGTCACATACATGAAGCCCTACACATATAGATACATATAGAATCATTTTTCAAGTCACATACATGCAATCCCACACGCGTGAACATATATAGAATCATTTTTAAAGTCACATTCATGGAGTCCCACTCCATGCTGATATGACAAATATTATAGATTTCAATTTATCTTTAAAAAATTAATTATTGAGAAATAGATTGGCTTAACTTATAAATTGATTTTTTTTAAAAATATTTTGTTTCAATGTGACGGCACAAAAAACAGGGAAAGCACTCTAGTGCCAGAATTACTTTCCAAACAGAATTTTTTATTTTTCTGGGAGAGCACTTAACCATGTGAGCATACAATATTATAACCATCACGTTGTTTAAAGATAGGCTATTTGTTCATTTTTACATGTATGTTTTTTAGGGCACTTTTTTAGAAATTATGTAAAGATAAAAATAAAAATAATTAAAAAATCTAATAATTATAGTGTATATTGGCTAACACATTCCATTCCTTCCTACCTGGTTTTTATTTTATTTTACTATTTTTTTTTAACAAAAATTGTGTATTATTATATATCATTATTAGTTGCTGAGAACATTCGCGCTCCAACAAATGCCGTTTACAAATTACGATGAGGCTTTTTCTGCTACACCGTGTATTGTCAGCAAACCTCAAAACGTACGACCACTGAAAGCAAGTCTAGAAATTGGGCGCATCTGTTTTTCTTTAAATATTTTTAGTCCAACAACCTCTCAAATTTCTAGCACGCGATTTAAATTATAATATTCAGGGCACGTGGGCCAACTTTGGTACAGATTGTCTCATTGCTTCACTTGATGTACAGTGCCCTTATTCATCACGACCCATTCCCAGCGACGGCCGTTGGCATCCAAATTTCCATTTGTGCTGCATCTAAAGTGCAATCCTAGTCTATTACGTCATTTACACTCGAAATTATCGAATAATTATGAACCACAAGTGTTGTTAGACCAAGAATCCAGTTACGACATAAATTACAGCCTACAACTCATCAAATCAAATATGATACAAAATAAAATGAAGCAAAAGAAGAAAAGAGGCAGCGACTTTTCAAATTTGATTAGATCAAAAAATATTTTGAAATTTAGTCCAACTCATTCCTCAAGGGACCTGTCTCGACGACTGGACTGGAACTCTAAATTGAGTTCTTTTTTACAAAATTAAAGCGATGAAAATTTAACGAAATTGAAAAGGACAAAACTCAAGCAGCCTGTGATGGCAGCCAATCCCAAATTAAATACAGCTCACAAACTTGATCGCAATGGGTAAGAAATCAAATAAGCAATAGAGTTCCAAGAACTTAAGCATTAAGTAAATAAAAGCAGACGAGTCCTGATCTGTAATTGAAATGAGAGAATTGTCTACCAATGCAAGGAACAGCACAAATCCCAATCAGGTTCATGTTATTTTTTAAATGCAATAGAACGATATACAGATGATTTCAATGATTTATAGAATCTTAGAAGACCACAAAATCAGGGCATCATCGACTGTCCCACGCTCTTGTGTCCGCTTAATCAAACCAATTCATCTCCACAGTTCTGCCTCTCCCTCAGAAGCAAGCATCCAGCAGGCAACAGCAGCATAGAGCAGCCAGGCTTCAAAAAATCAAAAATCAGAAATCAAAACCAATTTTCGTGTTCCCTTTTTCACACTAGTGAAAAATGAAACGGCTCAGGAAATAAGATTCCCAAAGGAAAAATAAAGAAAAAAATTAAAATCCCAAAACAATAAGGCTGGCTTTGGATACAAATCGCCATAAATTTTCGTCCGTCGTATCTTTCAAACATATTATTCAACCAAATACAATATGGCGTTTGATCTCTTTTTCATTTTTCCTTTAAATTATTCATCTCCACACCAATTTTTCTCCACCATAATTTTCATCCAAACAATGCCTAATCAATAGGTTAAATAATGCTTTGATAGGGAATCTGTCACAGAGATGCCTAGGAAAACCAAATCGGCCAAGTCCACCGACCGACGGGTGGAGCGGCGGCTGAGCCACCATCAGCTCATCGAGTCAACAAATCAATAAACGCAAACAAGCCCTAACTCCTCCCTTAAGATCTGAACACCATGCAAAACATTCCACCAATCAGATCAAAACACACACGCAGAGTATTCATCAAGCACGCAACAAAATTGAAAAAAAGAAAAAGGAATTCAGAAAGCAGATGAATTCTTATGCGCGATTGAGCGATCGTACCATCCTTCCAAGCAACCAGCACTACTGCTGGACTGCTGCTGCTGCTGTGGCGGCGGTGGAGGAGGGTACTGGGGGGGATACCCCTGGGGTGGGTAGCCCTGCGGGTACCCCTGAGGGTACCCCTGCGGCGGGTAACCGGGCGGAGGATATGCATCCTTCGGATAACCCTCCGGCGGATATCCTGCACATCAAAATCCACAAACGAAAAAGATCAGACCGAGACCTGAACGCAAAAATGCTTCCATCGGGGGTCACAAACCAAAACTGACTTCAAAACACTTGCCTTGAGGGGGAGGCACACCAACAGGGGGCTGATTCTGATTGTAATAACTCATGATCTCCTAGAAATTCCTGCCTTCTTTTTTTTCTGATTCACGAGTAGGGAATTGGGGAGGGTATATGTTCTTTCTTGGGGACAAAGCAGCGTAAGGGCGTCCCCATCGCTATATAGGTGAGGAGGGTTTGTGGGGGACTGCGTGTGGAAAGCGCGTCTCCGTGACTTACATTCCCCTGCCAAACTCTTCATCGCTAGGATGTTGACACGCTAGCACTACATATGATCGTGGCTTTTGTGGGAATCTTGATTTTTAGAGGTTGTAATGTGTGCTTTTTGTAGGTATTTTTATTAATGATGCAAAGATAATAACTTGCACATTTAGTTAATTTATTTATTTTTATTTATTTCTTTGGAATAAGATTTATATAAATATTAAATTATGTTTGGTTATATAAATTTTTATGTGGAATTATATATATATATATATAGTATTTATTAAGAGTAAGGGCCTATTTTTGGTACCTAATTTGTAATTACTAAAATATATTTACTATTTAATATATTTTTCGTTTTTAGTCTTCCCCCACGATTTTTTTTACTTATTTTGTTATTTTTCCTTAATTTTAAATTATTAGACTTTTTCTTACAATAACATCTCTAAGGTTAAAGTTCATTCTATTTTGTCTTTCTTTTCTCAAGTTTTTCCTCACTTATTTTGTAAATAATATAAAATTTATATTTAAAAAAATTAATGATTTATTTATATGACTATGAAAATATATCTAATTTGTACTTATCACTCTCTATATAATGATGGAAGATATGATTTGTACGAGGATAATAATTAACCTCTAGTGTTTGTGTATATATAGATAAATGTGTATATAAATGGATATAAATGTAATTACTTGATTTTAAAGTTAGTGGTTGAATTTTAAATATTAATTTATACATGTGTGTAGGGTAGTAAATTTTTTTATATAATTAGAATTTAGATAATAAAAACTAAATCGTGGCCGAGTCAAACCAGTTTCCAGCAACAGCTTATTTATATGCCAAATTTATATGTGAATTTTTCCATTTTGTTTCTTGCTCAATTTTACAAATAAATTAATTTTATCGAATGTAAGCAAATAGCAATAAAGAAGAGCAGCCCATAAACGGTTAAAAATTTATTTTTATATAGTTAGTATCTTGGTGCATTTCTTGTGTGTGTGATTAATGAATCATTTCAAAGATAAAATTTTATAAATAAAAAATAATTTACATGAATATTTATAATTTAATTGTATTAATTTATAATAAATTTTAAAAGTAAATAACTTGATAATTAAGATATGAACATTGTCTATGATACAGACCTAAAAATATGTAAAATAAATATATTAAAAAATTTTGAAAATTAAAAAGAATCAAAATTGATAATAAGAAAAAATTATAAAAAATATTGTAAAAGACGGCGGTAAAATATACAAAAATAAATAAATAAATATAATTAAAAAAACTTTGGTAATACTACTTTGAGAACAAAAAATAGTTAGTATATACCCATATTTCAGCATTGATTTCCTAGAATAGTTTATAATTTACAAATAAATTAAACGAATGTGGATTATTTTTTAATTACACTTTCAATAACCAAAAGTTGCTCCAAGTCCTTGGTCTAGATTAGAGGCACACTTGATAAGTTATACTTTTACCAAATATAATAAATTAATAATACTTTAAAATCTAAATTTTATGGAATTTACCAAATAAGAGGAAAAATAAAAAACATAAATAAAAAATTAAACTTGAGAGATGAGATTTAAAATGTTAAAATTGAGGAGAAAAACTGAAATAAATAAAAACCCTAGAAAATAAAATGAAAAGAAAATATACTAAGAAATGAGGACATTATAGTAATTCAACAATATGGAACCAAAATTAGGTCTTTAATATTAATATATAACTAATAAAATTTTTACACTCTATGTGTGTGCGGATTTATTTATAAATTATAAAATTATTGTATTTTAATTAATTAAAATAAATTTTTTAATATTAAAAAGTATAAAGAATATTTAAAATAATCAAATAAAGAAATATCAAGGAAATTTGAAAGGAGAGAAAAAATAAAATTAAAAATAAATAAAAATTAAAATTGAAATAAGAAAGTTTTGTGATTCTACATTTTGAAAACAAATTAACAATAATAAATGATGAAAAATTAAAAGAATTTAAAAATTATAAACTTTGAGAGAATATATAAATATAAATTATAAGTTTGGTGAAAAGAGAGAAAAATTATGATTGAATAAAATATTTAATGTAATGGTATTTGCATGATTTTCTTTGTGCAACTAAAATTCTTATTGAAATAATATATATATATATAGTGTGTGTGTGTGTGCGCGTGTGCGTGTGTGTCTATACTATATGTAATGCATTATTTAGATAACAATAAATTTTAAATTTTAAATTTTTCTTTTTAAACTACAATTTTAGTAATTAGGACGGATTTGAAATTCATTTTATTTGTAGTAATTTGAAGCCTTACTTCTAAATTCTTTATCCAAATCTAAGTTCTTCCATCCAAATAATATGTTCTTTTAAATTCATCAATCCAAATGCACTTTTAGAGCAATTGGCGGGAACAAAATATAGTTAATTTACAATAATTCCATTTTATTCATGTCCATTTTTCTTCTACTATGTTCTTCTCTTTAACTTATTTAATTTTTAGGTCTTTTATTATTTTTTATATCCAGTTTTTCCTTTCCCTCTCTCTTTAATTAGTTTTCTAATATTTCATACATTTGAATTTCAATATCATTTTATTATAAGCATATTGTAAATAATAAAATAATATAACTTGTAAAAAATTTAATTATGCATACACATAAAATGTGCCTGATTTACTAGTATTCATAATAATGCATAAGCGCCTCAGTACCCATTCTTAGCCATTTCAATTAATTTTCTAAAATATCCTTGCAAAAATATTAAATTGAGCAGAAAATCACAATATTAATCCTAATTTCTCGGCTCCCTAAAATATATCCTCACTCAAATTGATCCTAATCTTCAAACATTTTATCAAAAACTAGAGAATTGGCACACTTTATAGTGTGCATAATTAAAAAAAAGACTATTTTATTAAATGTTAATTTCAAACAATGGTATTCAAAATTTTGAATTACGTAAAATTTTTTATAAAAATGACAAAGAACGAAAATAATTATTAAAAAAATAAAAGATTAAAAATAAAAAAGAGAAAAAAATAAAAATGATAGAAGAATTAATACTAGTTTAAGATATAATAAAATTTCTAAGGGTTACACATTTAATACATTAAAAGTTTTATAAAAAATGAAAAGGGAAAGAAATAATTAAAGGAAATAAAAATTAAAAGAAAAAGAAAGAAAATAAATATAAAATAAAAATAAGGATGCTTCAAGATCCAAAGGTAACTAATACCATGATTGCGCACTTGGTATATAATATTGATAATTGCACAAACATGAGATTCGTCCTCCATCAATGACTCCAATGAGATCCTCGCCAACCCCTCTCCCCATTGGTTAAAGGAACTTAGGCTATGTTTGTTTATGTGTTTTTTTTTTTGTGTATTTTTAAAAGAATGTGTAAAAATAAGAAAAAAAAATATTTTAAAATATATAATAATTATAATATGTACGAAACAAAACAATCCTAGCTCTAACTTTTTGTTGCTACGTTCACCACTCGCTAGTAAACAGAGTGCCTATCTAAGAAAGTTCTGTTATCGTAGTGTTTCATTGCTTTTTTATAATTTTTGTACTTGGTTTTAGAATATAGACTGAAAATGTTAGTTTTTTTTTTTCCTTGGATTTATTGTTGAGTAAAACATTTAGTTTATAATAATATTTTTATTTTTAATTGATTTTTTTTTTGTTGATTTTGAAAAAATTTATGATTGAGTGTATTGATTTTATTATTGCACTATTGCATTATCATTTGTCAGCTAGTAAAACTTACACATTCTGAGTGCATACCTATAAAAAAATTATATAATTTCATTAATTATTATAAATATATAAAGATTGTTATGTTTTAATTGTTCAAAAATAAAATAAAATTACATAAAGTAATATATATATATATATATATTGTTGGTTGATTAGACAATTATTGTTGTAGTTATTGTTGGAACAAATAATACAACATACAACGGAAAATTAGAAACAAAGACATCAAGAATTGTTTACACTATTTAGAGATAATTGTCTGATGTCTGTTGAGTCAAGTCCAAAAAAATTCCACTACAACAATTGTGTCGATAAGAAGAGCTTGATATCCTAACAAATTTATACTCGTCTAGATCAAATTACTTTTGACCATCAATTTGTTGACTCGTTTATATCCTAACATCCTAGGTAATAAGTTTCTTTGCATTTGTCTTGACCAAGTCTTCCTCTTGGTTTTAACTTCAATGTTAAATGCCAAGTTCTTTTTCCTAAGGATGTTTAATTTTAATTAAAGGTTGCTCAGGTGGATAGATGGATGAATATCTTCTTAATGTATTGACTCAGTCACAAGACTATTTTTTCTTCAAAGATTTTTGCTAAGAAATTCTCCTTGATTTTCTCTCAATTCATAAATTTTTCTCTCAATGTGTATGCCTTTGATGCACCTTCGGCTACGTAAAGTTGATCCAATACAAAGTCTTGATGATAGAATAAAATGAAGATCTTCTTCAAAAATAGCCAAACTTATTATGTTAAGACATTTGATGCAACAAATCGTGATTTTCTCTTTCCTTGTTTCTCAGCAGCCCAAAACTTATCTTGGTGATAAGATTAGATAATTAATTTCCAAATCTAATCGCAATCTCTAAGATGTGTCTAGAAAAGGTAAGGTCAACTTCATAACTTCGCCCATAAATTAGGAAATTAATTTTATCCAAAATAACCATAAGTAATCTTTAGAAAATTAATAGAAAATCCAAAAATATCTTCAAATTTGGTAAGAAGAATCCATCCAAAATCAGTAATCTAATTAAGGAAAATTTTCATGCAAGACTCATTACAACACTCAGTGCAACATATGACCATTTTTCAACAATTTTTCCATCAATTAGTCATTCTCCAACTAGGCATCCAAATCAGTCTTTTAGTATTGTGATAAATATTGACAACCAAACAACACATGACACTGGCATACATAATAAATATAGTAGTGAGAGAAATATGCATTAAATATTATTTAATTTAAAGAGGAATTAAATTTGTAGAAGAAAGAGACTATGTGTTAGCAGCATAATTGAAAAATAGAACATGTTAAAAGAAGTAGTTATAATTAGCAGAGCAATTTAAGAATTTAATTAAAAGACTAATCCTCTTCCCTTCATTCTATAATTGTATAGATGTATGGAATATTGAACTAGGGATAACAATTTCGATCCCAACTTAACTCGAAATTCGCAAGTTTAAGTTAAGTTTCAGTGAGTGTAGATTGAAAATGGGTCATACTTGTGAACCCAAAAAAGAAAAATGCACTATAAAAAAATGAATTTCTTGTAATGAAATATTTGTAACAAATAAAAATTTAGTTACAAGAACTAGTTATTTTGTAACGAAGTATAATAATTGTTACAAGAAATTGTGTTTTTGTGACAATTGGATTAATTTGTTACAAAAGAGTTAAATATCCTTATAAATGAGTTCTTCTTTTGTAACAAAAGAAAAAAATTATTACACAAAGTAAAACTTTATGTATATAAAAACAATAGTAACTGATGTTGTTCTTTTTTGTGACAATATTGAGTTATTATAATAAATTTATGGCCTTGTAACACAGTATTAAACAGTATAAAAAATATAAATTTGATTCTATTTAAATTTTATTTGTGCATATATAATTTTAGAAAATATTTTTATGTTTATATAAAATTAAATTAGAATAAATTATATGTCGAATTAACCCATGCGTTGATCACTCTTTTCTTACATCATTTGATTAATCATATGGGTTTTTAACATTAGACTATATGCAAATCATACTAATTTATTTTTGATACTTAGTTGTCAATATAATAGTGATATATATACACATATCCATGCAAATCTTCTCACACTACCAAATATAAAACAAAAATAAATAAAAATGCATTGTTTGATTAACCCATAGGAGTTTTTGACAGTACATTTTCATCACTTGGTTTTGTTTGTTTTTAACTTTTGATGTATGTTTTCAGATGTTTTTGTATCAAGAATCGTATAAAAGTAAGTAAGTAAGAAATATAAAATTTTAAAAACATAACAAATAAATGTATTTTTTGAGATTCATAATTTGAAAACAATTACTATATTTAAACAAAGAATCAAAGAATTAAAAAAAACAAAAAAAATAACAATTAAAAATGATTTGACTAACCTTCCAAATCAGTTTGATGAAATTTGGCTGGCACTTTTTCGGTTTGGCGCCAAACCCATATCTTTTTCTTATTTTTTAATTAATTAATTGGGCAGTTAACTTTTATTTGGCTTTTTATTCTTTCTTCTTCACTGCAATAGGTGGTGTCTCTCAACTTCTATTCGTCCATTCGTGTAAGTATGTTGGGTTTTCTTGCTTTTTTTGTTTTCAATTTCCTCCTTGTATATATCTTTATATTCCATCTACTATTGATTTGTCCAATATATATATATATATATATATATATGCTATTGAAATGGGGAAATTTTTGTTTGGAAATGTTTGACCTACGGAGAGGAAGTATCTTCACTGTAAAAGATTTAGGTTGCTTAAAGATGGATGTTTTATATATTATTAATTGAAGCACTTGATTTGCACAAACTCTGTCCTTAATACTCTATTTTCAATTGTGTTGGAGTTTTAAATGTGGTTGGTAAAGTTTTATGTTTCATTACTTTAAGTGAGGGCACACGTATACAATAAATAATTGATTTGCTAAATGGACTTCACAAAACTAAATGCTCCTTTCTTTTGATGACGGATAAAGCATTATCCAAGCTTTGTTTGAATAGCAACAGAATTATTATGGTGTTAACTTTACACCTTTAGGGTTTGGAAGGTTTCAACGTGGAATGCCAATAAATTTGTTTGATGAGAACCGTGAATGAAAGTCAGATGATTGTACAATAACTATTCCCTCGATCATAATATAATTATACGACTTAAACTAATTGCAAGTTGTTTATTATCTTAGTTTAATGACAAGAGTGACAATTAAGCACAAGTTAGACAATAAACCATTTACTTATTGTATGTGTGGGTATAGCCAACGTTAGCTCAAAAATTTATAAAATATGCAGCACATTTAAAAGGAGCATAATTTCTCGATTTCCTAAAGGTATATCCACAATAAAATTACATGGATGGGTTGAACTTTGTTTGATGTGAGTTTTGCTTTGAACTCTAATAGAGGATACAGAACAGTATACAAGCCAGACAAGAAAATTAAGGTTGTGCTTGCTTGGCTACCCAAGTCTACAATAATTGTGCTCTCTCAAGCCTTGCCCGTTTTCTCTTATTATTTAGCAATCTGTTGCTCTGTTAATTAGATTCATATTCTCTTTTGCAATGCAGCTAGTTGTGGATGCTTTTGATCCTAGGTTATTAGTGGCTTCTGCAATCTTTTATGTGATAAATTTTACTTCTAAGGTAAATGTCAATTTTATACGTAAATACATGTAAACTTCAACGGCCTTGTACTACTTTCCTATTCTCAGAAAATGATCACCATAATTTCATTATTGAAGGCACTCGTATGAGAAACTCTCTGACTTGAAAGGAACATGTAATTTTATATCTCTCATATAAAATTTTCCTTAATCATTTGTAAGATGACTTTACGATTGGAAAATTTGTGTGATGCCTTGGTGCGAAGTGTTTGTAACTGTTTTTGCTCTTGTAAAATTTTCCCTAATTAATTAATTGGAATTTATGGTTGGAAAATTTTCCCTTAATCATTGTGTCGCATTGTTTATTTCCCAGTAGTAATGTGTATGGATATGTTTATATCTATAATTAGGTGAAATTTAAAGTGATTCATATTCAATTATAAAAGGAAAAAAACTGTATTGGGTTTTACCCAATACATTTTCCTTTAGTTGATCTCAGGCCAGAATTCATCCACAAAAGGGTCGATGCCTGAAGCCCAGTCCGCCACCATCGTTGATCAGAAGCCAGGACGTTGGAGTAGTGCATTTCCTCGTTAAGAAAACTACCGTGTCTTCATCGTGTTTTCGATCGTCCATCCTTGGTATTGCCACACGCCATCAGCATTCGATCACTCTCTGAGGTCTCTGCGTCGTTCTTCGCCTGAGCCACCCTTCGAGTGGCCAGACGTCGTCGTTTCTCGAACGTCGCCGCTGTAGACTCCAGTCGAGTTTTCAAAGGAGGAAGGAAAGTTTTGATTTTTTGGGCCGGCCACATTGGGCAGAAGGAATTAATTTTGGGCCAAAAGTGTTAGACCTAAAGAAATTCAAAAAAAAATGGTTTAGGGTCAAAAGTATTGGGCTTTTCTCTATTGGGCCAACTATTAGCTTTTGTTGAAAGAATTATTTGGGCCAGAATAAAAAACAAACAAACAAACAAAGAGGAACAATTTGCTGGGTCACATTGTACTGCTGGGTCAGGTCAGATTTTTTTTTTAATGTTTTAGTTGCTAGGCTGAATATTGTTGGATAGGGCTCTGTTTGGCTAGCCTTTTTTTGCTGAAGTTATTGTTTGATTAAGGACTTGTTTGGTTGCTGGGTTTTGAGGAAAAAAAATAGTGGAAAAAAAAAATACCAAAATGTGAGAAAAAAATTTGAAAATTTGAAAACAATAGAGAGTTAAAAAAAAGATGTGACAACAAAAAAAGAAAGAAAGAAAGAAAGGAGGAGAAAAGAAAGACAAGGGTGGAAAAAAATTGTGAGGTTAAGTAGTACTTTTATCCTATTATAATTAGTCATCATCCAAGTGAGATTGAAAATCTTAGTGAGATACTAAATATATATATGAGTTTTTCACTGGAGAATTAAATATGTTGTCTGATATAATTCAAAAAATGTCCAAAATTATTGATAACATGGATGGTCGATTGAAAAAGGTTGATGAAGTCAATGGTATTTCTATCACTTATCTTGTGTTTGATAATGATATATTGTGTTTAAATTGTTTTCAAAGGGGCACTCAATTAGTAAGTGTTCAAATGAGTAAGTTGATGTCTACATTGGTTTCAGACGACTTAAGGATGCTAAGAAAAACTCATCAATAAAGATGTCGCTCTTGAATAAAGAGAGAGAAGAGATAGAATTCAAAGACACATAGCACGAAGATAATGTTAGTTCCAGTGAAGGTTTTGAAATTGTTGAAGAAAAGAGTGAACCAGAAGAAATAACAAAAGTTATAGTAGAAATTGAAGAGGATAAAATTGAGTAGGAAAAGACTACAAAAATTAAAGTGGAAGTTGAGCATAAACACCACAATGTAGAACAATGGAAAAATTGAGAAATTGAGCTTCTACAAAATCATGTATATGTTGATTCATTTGATCATCTGATATATGCTCTTTTCATTTGTGCTGCATACGAGTTGAAAATATGTTTTGCTAAAGAGTTTGCATACATGCATCTGGACACAAAATTGGTGATATTACATAATTTGTTATGTGGTTTGCCAGTAGAATTTCATTGTTGGATTTATAAAAGGTTGAAGCTAAAGTTTAAATAAAATGATAAAGAGTTGAGAAGCTTTCAGATATTTGTGTTTGATCCAAGAGGATACAAGGTCGAATTGAAGATAATTCACTTTCAAGAGGAAGGGTATAATGCGATTTATGGATCTGTCAAATTTTATTTTAGCAGTTATTATTTTTATTTTTATCTGTTAATAGGTTTCATTAATAAGTTAAGTCATATGAGCTTTTTAGGTTAGAGTCCGATAAAATTTAATATAAATAGTATTTTTTGTTTAATTGAATAGAGAGATCTTGACATTTGATTTAAAAGTTGTGGAATTACTTAACTTTCTTTAAATTTGAGAATGTTTAAATCGATTTAATAGGGATGATCTTTGTGTGAGTTGTGACGTATCAATTGATCTCATGTATCGATTGTGGTCGTTTGATCACACTGATAATTCAATTTTAGGTTCATTTTAGTTTCATTATGTTGGGTTGGGTATTTTGATGCACGGTTCACGTTTTTTAAATTTAATTTGAATTCAATTAATTTTTTTATTTTTTCGTTAACCTCTTATGTTAGTGGTGTTGAATTATTTTTTTGCATGACTATAAATCATATAATGTTCTAATGTAGTTCATTAATTAATATTTTTCATTATTTATTGATATATAAATATTAGCCTTCACTAAGAAAATAGATCAATGGGTCAAGTACAGGAAAATCAATAGAAAAATCAATAATTGAAAATGTATGCTTAATTTTTTAATAGAAAATTCCCTCATTTCCATTAATCTTCCTAATTATTATCCTTGTAATTATATTTAGGATGGACAATTGTTGGAAATTGATTTCCTTGAAGGTTTCAAAAAATCACGTCGATTTGCAAATCATCTAGCAAATGCAATTGGAGCTCTTGTTGGGCATAGTTTTGAATTAGATTGCATAAATAATTAAGAGTGATACTTTAGAGCATCAAAAATTACTTGTCTATGTTGGATTAGATGTATGCTATTTTAGCAACTAGAATATTCAAATTTATTTTAATTTGGCTATGATATAAGAAATTAGTTGCATGTTTATACTTGAATTATCTGTTACTTTTTTTAGGCATTGTTTATCATTAAATAATGGATTACTAATAAAGTAGTCCAAAAGTACACGGAGGACATATTTCAACAAAGTTATAGACATTGAAATGGTCAACTATCAGCATCATATGAAGAAATGGTTGTAGCAATGGTTGCAGCAGGAGAAGATCCAAGAGTTAGAAGTCCATTCGATTGGGTACCACTTGAAAATGACATATTTTTTGTGATTACTATGAAACTGATAAGTTCAAGGTATTGTTTTTGAAGATTTGAATGTATTCATAAAATTAGTTTACTACTTAATTTAAACTTTTCACCTTTTTTCTACTTATGAAAATGCAGACAAGGTCCAAAATTAATGCAAAAAGTGGGTCACATTTACTATATAGTCATACATTTAGTTCAAAATCTTTCCACACGCGATTATTGCAAATAATAAAATAGTAACTGAACTTTCTACAAATTTGTACTTATATCATGTTTTTCTAATGTTTGTTACTAATATTTCAATTGTTTACAATTTATAGAGAACCAAAGCCCTGTGAAAATTTTTGTTGCTACTCATATAAGAAATGATACTTTTGTAAATGAAATAGCTGCTTCTATACATGTACGTTTGGATATTGGCAACTATCATTCTAATTGTTTCATATTAAACATGCAAACGAAAAATCATTGACTTAATTTGATAAATGATAGGCTAAAATAGAAAGTTTAAGAAACCAACCAAATAGTGTAGAAGGACATTCAACTTTTGAAAGAGAAATTGTAAAGCAAATACTTGATAAGTGTTCTGGATATAAAAAGGGCTTGGGATATAGAGTTGTACTTTCAAAATATACTAAGAAGTCATAATATGACTTTTCACAACTAGACTCACTGAAAGAGAAGTTAGGTCTTACTAAAAGTAAATTACAAAATATTGTATCTCATATTGACTCTCAACAGAATATAATTGCAAGTTAGCAAGTAATTATTCAAAGTTATAATACTCGTTGTCAAAAACAAAATCAAGAACCTCTTAATTTGAGAGAAGGTGAAAATGAATTGAAGGAAATGTTACTAGCATTCCCGTAAAAAAATAATCAAGACAAACCACGTGAATTTAATATCTCAACTTCCATATTGTTAACATCTTACTTTATATATATATATATATATATATTGTATGTTTGATTTAGTTAATAAGTAACTAGTCTCTCTTAAAATTTGTTTATATATGTTTTTTGTCACTTAAATTTGAAATATATGCTTGTATTATTTGAATAGAATGAAATGTGAGATTAGAATGTTGGATTATTCATTGCAGAATGGTGTCTTGCTTATATTGATTATGAATAGTGGGGTTTATGTTGGTTTTTTGTTAATAGGATTTGAGATGGTAGATCTAAAATATGGAGAATATGCACAAAGTAGGTTGCAATTTTTTTGAAAGTAAGTACTTGTTTATTTTTATTTCGCAACAAGTTTTCTTAATTATTCTTTTGTTGCTTTCTTTAATTTTTTCTTCACTTGCAATTGCACATGTTTGGACCTTTTTTTTTTCTTTTTGAAGGTTAAGTACTATTATTATATATTTTTATATTAGTTTGTATGATAGGATTGTCATGAATTGAAAGAAATATTATTAGCATTCATGTAGAAAAATAATCAAGGCAAACCATGTGAGTTGAATATCTCAACTTTCATTTTGTTAACATCTTGCTTTATATATTATATGTTTGATTTAGTTAGTTAGTAATAGGTATATCTTAAAATTTGTTTTTTATATGTTGTTTGATGTCTAAATTTGAGATACATGCTTGCATTATTTGAATAAAATGAAGTGTGAGATTGGAATGTTCGATTATTCATTGTAGGTGGTGTCTTGCTTATATTGATTGGAAATAGTTGGCTTTATATTGGTTTTTTATTAATAGGATGTGAAATGGTACATCTAAAATGTGGAGAAGATGGACAAAGAAGGTAACAATTTTTCGAAAGTAGGTGCCCATTTGTTTTTATTTCAAAACAAGTTCACTTAATTATTCTTTTATTGCTAACTTGGTGATTTTTTTTTCTTCACTTGCAATTGAACTTGTTTGGACCCTTTTTTTTTTTTTATGTTTGAAGGTTTTTGTTTCATATAAAATACTAATGTTATATATTTTTATATTAGTTTGTAAGATATGATTGTCATGAATTGAAGGAAATGTTATTGGCCTTCATGTAGAAAAATAATCAAGACAAATCATGTGAGTTTAATATCTCAACTTCGATTTGTTAGCATCTTGTTTTATGTATTATATGTTTGATTTAATTAGTAATAGGGCACTCTTAAAATTTGTTTTTATATGTTTGATACCTAAACTTGAAATATATACTTGCATTACTTGGATAAAATGAAGTGTAATATTGGTATGTTGAATTTTTTGTTGTAGGATAGTGTCTTGCTTATATTGATTGGGAATGGTGGACTTTTGTTGGTTTTTATTAATAAAAGGTGAGATGGTATATCTAAAATATTGAGAAGATGCACAAATAAGGTTGCAATTTTTGAAATTAGTTATTTGTTTGTTTTTATTTCTGACCAAGTTTACTTAACTATTTTTTTGTTGTTTGCTTGGTAATTTTTTCTTCACTTTCAATTGCACATGTTTGGACTTTTGTTGTTGTTGTTTCTTTTCTTTTTTTTTTTTTTTTTTTTTTTTTTGTTTGAAGGTATTGTTTCATATAAAGTACTATTGTCATATGTTATTATATTTGTTTGTGAGGTATGATTGCCATTATTTGACTCTTAGTACTGGTTGGGAAATTGAGGCTAATGTTATTATAGGTGAGATGTTGGTTAGAATATTTGATATGTGATATTATATTTATTGGCGTGGATTATAGATATGTTGAATCTATTATTGAAATTATTTTTGTCTTATTTTATATTTTTTTGCACTATATCTTTTATTAAATTTTGTCTTGATTATATTTGTAGGTTTGTAAAGTATACTAACTAAAAGAGGGGCTTGCAACATGAAGTTTTTGGAATTACTTTTATTTTGATTAGTTATTACTATATTCATGTTGTTCCCTGCAAAACAAGTTGCTTATATTTGGTCATATTGCTCTCTACAAAATAAGTTATTCTGTACATTCATGTTGCTCTCTTTTGAAGCTAATACATTTTAATTTTAACTATAACTCATTTTAACTACTATTATATTGTGTTACAAGTAAATATCTATCAATTGTTGCTTTCTTTACTTAGTATATGATTTTGAGTTTCAATGTTATTTAATTAAATTTAGTGTTCATTATGGAAAAATAATATGTGCATGAAGGTTTGATACTATTATTTCAAAAATATTAAAATAAATATACAAGGTAACAAAAATTTAGAAGAAATTAATAAAAGTAAAATTATTAATAAAATAAAAATATTAATTAACAAAATATTGTCATTTTTAATTAACCAAAATTAAAATGAAAATTTCAATATAATTCATTTTTAGTATTTGTAAGAATTTGATTTGTCACAATAGCTATTTGTAACAATTTTTTTATTATTAATTATGTAATACCAATTTAGTTATTGGTAACGAATGGCTATATTTTGTAAAGTGAGTAACATCTTTTTGTAAGACATTTTTGTTATTAAAACGGATGATATAGTAAGCACTACCCTTTGCTACATGTATTTTCATAACAACATTTAACTTTTGTTAAAAGAACTTCTACCATTGAGCTTTAGGGGACAAAATGTATAACGAATGAAATTCGTTTCAAAAAGTTTCAGTAATGAAAATTTCATGTATTGTGACAAAAGTTTTCATCACCTAAAGTGAAATTTCTTTTAGTGATGGGTTAATTTCAAATTAGTCAACGGGTTGACTTGCAAACCCGTGAATTAAAAAATATATTTAAAATAATTTAATAAATATTTATGTAAATAGAAAAAGAAAACTAATTAAATAAAATTAGAAGATAAAGTAGTAAATATTTAAAACTCAAGCCCTTAATGTTAGTTAAATTAAACCTAATACAATATTAATAATTAAAAATCATTTAAGTATAAATAAATTTACTGGTTGATGTAAAATATTTGATAATGCTTTTCTAATTTAATATGATAAAAATTTGAAATTTTTGATTAATTAAACTTTGACATACAAAATTTATTATAGTAATACTCAATTATCATAAAATAAAATAATTTTTTTGATTAGTGGACTAGATTCAGGTGATCTGCAAAATTAGCAAACTAGGTTCATATTAGATTTTTTTGACCTAAGAAAACAAATAAGTTTGGATATAGTTGACAGATTGTGTGTAATGCTTGTGTTTTAACTTGATTCGTCAAGTCGTCAATCCAACATGTTGCTACACTTGGTCGCCTGCACCAACAGCCACCTGCGAACTCAAGGCGCTAAAGAATTAATATACATGTCCAAATGCATAAACAATGGGTTCTCCCTCTATATTGATGAAAATGAAAATTCTATATTCTCTTAGTTTTTATTTATTATAATAAATTTAGTTTTTTGATAAAATATATATTTGATTGTAATATATATTTATTCATAATTAATTCTTTTTATAGAGCTCTTTCTTTAATTTTTTTAGTAGATTGATCAAACTACTGATTTAATTGACTAACTTCTGAGCAAAACAAATAAAAAATTATAAACAATTAATAGCTTAAAATTGTACATAACTGACACTTTGTAATTTAATTTAATTTAAATAATACATCTATATGTAATATATATATATATATATATTTATTTATTTATTTATTTATTTATGCATACTATTTAACTGGGGTCGGGGAGGAGGCAGTGTGCTCGCTCGTCCTCCATCCTGTTTAAAAGTGGGGAAAAATCCCGTCTTGAAAATTAATTTGATGTTGTAATAATATAAAAAGTGATAACGAGCATTTAGAGAGAGAGAGAGAGAGAGAGAGTGTGTGTGTGTGTGTGTGTGATTACCATTAATTTATACACTGAATAGACAGTGGAGGATTTAAACTCTCATCTCAAGTTTGAATGTATGAAAAGATACCACTAATCCACACACACTCACCGTTTTAATTAATAGATACATAGAAATGTTAGTGCATGTATATAATTTTGGCAATGATTTAATTTTGACTAATATTGGTACATAATTGAATTTTAAATTTTTATTTATGAAAGAGAATAAAAAAGTTACTGTATATTTAGTTCTTGTGAATCTTTTGTGGGCTCAAAATGTCTGAGAAAATGCAATCAAACGTAACTTTGTCTTTTTCTGATTGATTCTCGAAGAATGGAGCATCATCGACTGTAGAATAGACCATTTCCTTTGGGCGTTGTTTGGTAGGTTCAGACATTTTTGTTTAAGTGGGGCCTGTAGTGGGTAAGTCATAAGTCTTAATATTTTATTTGACTTATTTCTTCCTCATATTTAATTGAATTTATTTTTTAAGTTTTTCCTTTTCTTTTATTTCGCAAATGATACAAATTACATTTCAAAAAAATGTTATCAATACATTTAAATAATTTTATACAGAATCGAATGTAACTTTTGTTGTATAGAATATTATGTAAGCTAATGAAAAATATACACAAATATTTATTCTATATATTAAGGTGAATGGCCTAATTTTGATTGTATATATAAAGTATAATTACTAAAACACTCCAAATCTTTTATGCACTTGCTTCACTCTTATCCCTCCATTTTTCCATTACTTCGTTCTTTTCTCTCATTCTTCCTTTTATTCTATTTTTTTTTCAAATTTATTTCTTACTTTTTTTCATTTTACAAATGACATTAAATTCGTATTCATAAGATTAATTGAACAACTACTACTTTATAGCAAATTGAGAATAAGACCAACCAAAAAAAAAAAAAAACATAGGCCCTTGTTTTTGACCCCAAATCCACAAGCAAATGAGCCCTTAATTTACATTAAAAGAAAATCCAATCAAACCTTGCTAACTACTTTAGCAAAGTTTATGGTTTCTTTGGTAGCCGTTGGACTGATTCCGTAGAAGTTCTTCACATACTCCCCAACCACAACCTTCTTGTACTCCTCCATGGATTCTCCATCTCTCACAGGCCCAACCTCCTCCTTGGCCGCCGGAATGTAAAACAGCGCCACCGAAAACCGACGCCTGTCGGACAACACGGCGGCCCGGTGCCACGAGCTCTTCAGCCTGCCATTGCTCATGATCTCCACAAAATCTCCCAAGTTGACGAGCAAGGCGTCGCAAGGCCATGGCACAGTGAGCCACTGGTCATCCTTGAACACCTGGAGACCGTCTGAGGATTCGAGCTGCATCAGGAGAGTTAGGGCACTGGCGTCGGTGTGGGGAGTGATGCCCAGTGCCAAGTCGGGCCTCGGGCATGGCGGGTAGTAGTTCACCCTGACATTGATCTCACTCGTGTCTGGATCGAAGTATTGCATGAATGCCCGTCTGTCGAGTGAGATGGCCTCTGCAAGGGCCTGAAGCAGCTCGTCCAGGACTTGCCTGGCAGCCTTCACGTATTTCTCCATGACTGGTCTGCAGTTTCAGATATAAACTCTTCAAAGATATTTTATAAAATGCTTGAAAACTCTTAAGTTAAGAAAATGTGTTTGGTAAACTTTTCTATTAAACAACTTGTAATTTTTTTAAAAATAAGATACCTTTTCTCAATTTTTATAAATATTTTATAAGTTATTTCATGATAAATATCAAACATGACATAAATATATTAAATTATATTATATTAATGATATCTAGTTTATATAAAATATTATGATGCCAAAATCAATAAAGTATTAGTTTTTATTGCTCGAGTAATTTCATTATCAACCACTAATTTATAACTGTAATCGATTTTTGCAACATGGTTTTTCTATACCAGCTACCTCATGATGATGATGATGACAAATATTATTATTAGTTTACATTTTGCCTTTTTATTTTTGCTTCTTCCTCCACAACTACCACGCAAAAAGGTCTGAGAAGATAAATTGCTGGATTTATTCTTTCGATCCGCTCAAAGCAATAAAAATAATAATAGAAACCTTATCTGACGTCTGGATAGGCTGGCATCACAAAAATAATAAATAAATAGAATTAAAAAAAATAGTAGAAATTGACAATATATCTCTTTGTCTATATATCCATCATGTTGGACGACCATTCAAATATAACAAATATTCCTTTTTCTTCTTTTGACCGCACAGCAGAGAGCAAAATCGAAGTATTATAATCATATTTACCCTATTTATTTATTCTGCACTAGTCACTATATACCATCAGAGATTCAACACATTTGCATCTCAAATATCAAAGCCTTAATATTATTACGTAGAAAAGTATTTTTCATAACAAAAAATTAAAAAAAAAATAAAAAATATTATTATTACCTGAAGTTTGGTGGATTCTTTGGCCACACACGAAGCCCGTCCGAGGCGCCTTCCGGGGCCGCCTTCATGGCCAACCGATCGATCCAATCCAACGGCTGATCTTCCGACCTCACAAAATTCCGGCCGTATCCCATGTTATCCGTACTCATGTACGTCCCCACACTGGATTTCTTCTCCTCGAACGGCAGCTCGAAGAACCCCTTCACCACTCTTCTCACGTCCTCCAGCGCCGACGGATCCAACCCGTGGTTTTCGATGGTGAACATGCTCCATTCTCTGCAGACCCGGCCCAGTTTCTGGAGCTCGCCGACCCGGTTCGTGGGATCCGCAAGCTTCGCCATGTCTACGGCCTCAAACGGAGCAGCCGACGGAAACGGTTGGGCTGCCGCCGGGTTCTGGATGAAGTTCCCGGGCAGGGTTTTCAGTCGGGCCAAGTCTTGAACCACTGGAATTTTGATTGCTTGTGGGAGACCCTTTTGGTCAATGAACTTGGATTCATGGTAGTTCACCTCTGCGGCTTCTTCCATGGTTAATCAACCAACACTTTAGGTGATGAGAAGTTGAGAACAATTATTGTGATGCTTGTATGAAGCCAAATGGCTCTTGTTTCAAACATAAAGTTGAAATTCTCAAATATATAAATTGTATTGATTTAAGGCCAACACGTGAAGTGCTAAATTAGATGTAAGATTTTTTTTCGTTTTTAAATTCATATTGCATTATAATTGCACTCAAAAGGCCACCAGTACATATATAATTATTCGAATAATTTTGGATTGTGAAGACAGTAAGGACACGTTTACTCTCTTGAATAACTCAATTGTAATTGTTTTGAAAGATTATTTAATCACATTTGATGTATAGACTTAATTGTTCTTTATTTTAATTACTTTATACCACTTCGAAAAGGACTTTTATCCATCATTAAAAACAAAGAATATATTATTAAACTTGTTAAAGTAATTTATCCACTCTAATTATTCAAAATAAAAATGGCCCGAATAAAGTTTATTTGGAGCCATTACCAAGTTCGTGGACAATTGTGGCCAAGCATGAGGTAGCCTCTGTATTTGTGCTCTTGTTTTGTTAGGGAAAGGCATAGTACGAGTAAAAAATGACCCCACCCTGCACTCGTTGGTGTACACCAAGGCTATGTTTGTTAGCAACCTTTTACCTTTGCACAGGTCGTAATTTCGTACAATCAAACATTTTATATCGTAAATTTTTTTAAATTTAAATTTAAAATTTTTATTCTCTTACATATATAACTAATTAATTATTTTTCAATTATTACAATTACTCACAATTAAATCAATATCTATATATACACACTTACTCTCATATTTATATAACTTATACCCTAAAATTAATTATCATCCATATATACTATCATATCCCTCGATAATTATTATATATTTTAAACATATTTAAATATAAAAATTCAAATAAATCATACTATTCATCACATCAAAATATTCTTTCCAAACAAACTACTCGTTCTAACACAACCCACCTAACATCATCTTCCATGAAAACCCTCTCCCAGACATAGCCCAAGTGTCTCAAATTATGAAATTTGTTAATATATTTGGTAGTGACAATTGCCTTTCTGCTCTCTTCACGAATTACACTACTCTTCTTTATTTCAGTACAGAATATTAAGAGTTAGGTCTCAATATAAATAAATAAAAAATGAAAATTAAAGTTTGGCAACGTCCATGCCACAGCTAGGCACTCCACATATAACATCACATTGCATAGATTTTCATACACGAAGCATGCAGCATCATAACTTGAGTAGAAGAAAGCAATTAATTATTACATTTAACGTGAGGAATTTAATTATCGACCATAGTGACAGATGTAGACATTCCGTGCAGAGATATGAATTTCTCCACCCTCACACTAACGCTATGCTTGGATTTTAAATTTTAAAGGGCAAACGAAAATATCAGAGAAGAGGAAAAGAAAATTAAAGAAGTTTAAAATCTTATACATTGTTTGGTTGAATGATTTTCATAAATAAAAAAGAAACAATAAAAAAAGAGAGAATAAAATTTAAAAAAAACTCAAAATTTTTATTTTTTTTGATAATATTTAAGACAAATAATGTGAAAAATAGAAATAATAAAGGTTTTCGAGAAGAAGAAAGAGCTAAAATACTTTTTCTCTCATTTTCCTCGTCATTTTGTGAGGAAAATAATTTTTTTCATTTAAATTATATATTTTTTTAATTTTAAATTTTTTTAAATTCATTTTTCTTATCAATCAGATGATAAAAAAATCTTTTTTCTACAATTTTTTTTCCTTCCAAAATTCTTGAACCAAGCATGGTGTAAATATGCAGAGCTCACTCAGTTTGTGCATGGTCCTAGACATGCCCTGACCCTCCAGCTATGTTTGGAACCCATTCTTCACCCTCAACATGCTTTATAATTTTACACTTTCAAATATTCAACTCAATAAAATTTTCTTTTAAATTTAAATTTAAAATTTTTCTCTTTTATTCATGTAACTAATTAATTATTTTTATTCATTATACCTATTTATAATTAAATCAATACCTATACCTATATATACATATACTTACATTTATATATATTCGCCTCTTACAAATCTATATATTATCAAATCATCCAATTTTTATTATTTATTTTATACATATATTTAAATAAACTAAAAATTTTAAAATATTAAAATTTTACAATAAAATATATTCCTAATTTCAAACAACTCCTGCCACCAATCATATCCTACCAACGTTCCCCTTCCAAACATGGGACTTCCTGAATTTGTCACCCGATGTCTTAAAATGGGAAAGATATGGACAAAGGCCTGTCACGTTTGCCCACTGATTATTCGACCATCATATTGATTTAAAAAGACAGATTACTGTTCCTTCTGTTCATTATAATTTAATTAATTGATCTCACGTCAATTATTGTCTTGGCCCTCGTTCTCATTGCCACGTAAACCATGCTGTTTTATACATCAACTTGTGTTGGCACACCTTCCCAAAAATCTGACTGTATGTTGTCTTATTTTCATCAATTCATTGAGTGTCCGTAACCTATGTTTTCAGTCCTGCAGCATCTACAGACATCCAATCAACAAATATGCCAACGAAAATAAAGTAAACATATATTTTATACATTTTTCAAAAATTTCTACCTTAAATAATGAATTATTAAAATATTTATTTCATTTTATTACTTTAGTAAATCAATATGAGTGTGAAAGGATTAGTTGATGAAATATAGTGAAAAAAAAAGCATTTTTTTTTCTCCAATGAAAATTCCTATTAATTACTACTAACTGAATGTAATGTTGCACACTGTGTATAATCAATTAATTGTCGATCACATTTTTCATCTTTAATCTAATGTAAAGTCTTAATTTACTATATTTATGTGCAACTATTTAATAATGAGCAACTATTTAAAATAATAAAGTAAAGAATGATTAAAAGAATTTGAAAAAGGGAGAAATTTGAGAAAAATAAATAATATATTAAATGAAAAGAGAAAATGGAAAAGGCTCAAAGAAAATAATACGAAACATTGTTGAGTAATTTGACTCTGTGTAATCAAAAAGTCTTATTATTTTGACATTATAAACTGGTAAAAGTCACACATATGTGTGTGCAAAACTATTTGCAAATTATAAATTTATTTTATTTTAAATAATAAAAATAAAAATAATCAAAATTAAAAGTTTACAAAATATTTCAAATAAGAAAATAAACAAAGTTTTTAAGAATTTAAAAAGAGATAAAATTTGAACAATAACATAAATAAAAATAATATTTACAAGAAAAGTGAAAAAGAAAAAGATATAATTAAATATAAAAGAATTTCAAATAAAGATATTCATGTAATTTTATTTCATAAAATGAAAAACCCTTACCAAATTAATAATATAGTTTAAATGTGTCCATGAAAGATAAGAATGACAAAACTAGAAATTGGAATCATTACATTTATTTGTTTTTTTTTTTAAATCAATTATAATAAGTATTAAAGATCTCAAATATGGATACGAAATGAGTTGAGTGAGCTCTTTAACTCAATAAATCAGTTTAATTTGTTTGAATCGAACTCTAAGTTATTTTAATTTAAATTTGAATTCAAACTCAACTTAAATCCCTATTGTAGTTTGAATCGAACTTAAGTTGTTTTAATTCTAGCTTGAACTCGAGCTAAATTTAAATTTCTATTGAGGATGGTTTGAATTCAATTTTCTCTATTTGAAAACTCGCTCATGACCTTTGTTTGTTTTAAATATTTTTATATTCTTGTTTATTACACTTGTTATACATTTAATATGCTTCATAACTATCAAATTAATGTATAGTAAACAATGCATGGGATATTAAAATTATATGTAGTAACTACTCAATAATGTAATAGTAACATGAGAAATTTTTGACAATATGACGCGATCTAGGGATTTGTCGAAATTTATTTTAATATTTATTAATTTTATCTTATTGTAAATGGACCTTATTAATAAATTGGGTCATATGGGCTTTTAGGTTAGAGTCTGATAGCGTTTAGTATAAATAGCAGTTTGTTATTCAGTTGAAAGGCATCTAGATACAGATCAATAGACAGAGAATTTTTAATTAATTCAAATTTCTTCTCAATTCCGTGAAATTGAGCCTTTCACTTTCTCGTGAATTTTCTATCCCAAATCGAGTCATTCTGGATTAGTCTGTGTGATTCGTAACGTATCAATCAGCAATCGGTGTGCTAATTGTGGCCGTTCTATTGGATTCAATCCAATCCTAACACGTTGGGTTGGCGTTCTTCGTCTGGTTTGCGTCGGGAAATAGCGGTGTAATCGGACTTGAATCCGATAATCTCAAGGACGCAAGCCGGATGAAGAATGTCGACCCAACATGGTAGGATTAGATTGAACCCGATAGAACGGCCACAATCAGCACACCGATTGCTGATTGATACGTTACGAATCACACGGGGAATGACTCGATTTGGGATAGAAAATTCACAAGAAATTGAAAGGCTTAGTTTTAGGGAATTGAGAAGAAATTTGAATTAATTAAAAACTCTCTGTATATTGATTTGTATCTGGATGCCTTTCAACTGAATAACAAACTGTTATTTATACTAAACGCTATCAGACCTTGACCTAAAAGTCTATATGGCCCAGTTCATTGATAAGGTCCATTTACAATAAAATTAAAATTAATAAATATTAAAATAAATTTCGATGGATCCCTGTATCGCGTCACAATATGGGAACTAAAGTAAATTCTACATTTAATTAGAAAAATGTGTTTTACAAATTTATACAAAATTTATATGTTTTCATATCATTTGAAAGTTAGTGATGTTTACCAATGGTAAGCTTAATTAGTATTACAGTATGTTTCACTTTTTGTAGAAATTAAGATATTTTATTTTTAAAAAATTATAAATTTTAATTAAAATAAAAAAAATTTAATGATCTCAAGTTTAAATTTGAGTTTGACTCAATTTGAATTTGAAAAATTTTAAATTCAGGTTTCGTTGAGCTTTTTTTGATAACTTGAACTCAAATTTGATTTGATTTAATATTAATCAAATTTAAATTAAAAAATTTTACAACTAAATCAAGCTGGACACCCCTAATCACAAGCAACAAACTATGATACGATAAGACCAATCAAGCCGACGAAAACGGATTTATAAGATTGGTGAAATGTGGGCACACGTGAGTGAATCTTTTTGGGAATCCTGATTTGACATTTGCGCAGCGCGCATTAGTATTTGTGGCGCATGTTTTTCGACAAAGAGGAATTTAGGGCATTGCGAAGTTCACTCAAAAAAACACGGGTCTTCGTTTAAATACAAATTCTGGGAAAAAAAAAACTTATGAATAATATAAAATTAAAAGAGAAGGAAAGAAATTTAAAAAAAAGGATTATTTTGTTCATTAATATGTTTAGAAGTGTAGATTTTGATAAGTAGAATTAGGAATTCATTTTCTGATGTTTTTGATTAAGTACTTTAAATTAATCAGTTTATGAAAATGATTTTTTTGGGTATGAGATGATTACACACGATTTGACCATGGTTGCTTTGTCATTCGAATCAGTGCACGTGCAGGTTATTAATTTAGGTTATGGTTAATTTGACTAATAATATGCGATAGATTATTTTATTAAAATTAATTATATATTCTTTATTATTAATTAGTTAAAGTCACTGTTTAGAATAAGTATTCAGGATAAAATTGTAAAATTATAAAATAAATAATCATACAAGATAGTCATAATAAAATAATTAAAGTGTTGAGAATTATTTATAATTTTTCAAATAAATATAATAGAAGAAATAAATGTAATCATTTTAAATAGTCAAATTTATTAAATATGATTATTTTTGAACATTGGGGCGATGTTTGTTTTCAATTTTGTACATCAAAGAGAATATATAATTGTTATATTTTTTAATATTAATCTTTTCATTATTTATATATAATTTTTAATAAAAATATACCTAAAATTCACCAATCTAGCCTAGGGCGACGCCACTGTATTGGGTCACCACCTCTAGAAGGCATTCATTTTGTCGACTAAGATCTGCAGGTTTGGCAACCTTTGTCAGCTTTACACAATGTTAGCTCCAAGAATTTAAAGAGAAAAGAGGGAAAAAAAAAAGTTAAGAAAAATAGTTAGTTTTAATTGTTTAGTCTTAATAAAGACAATACAAGTAGAAAAAAAACTTGAAGCAAACTTTAACATTAAAAAGGAAAGTTCTTTTTCCTCACAAAATTATGAGAAAAATTATTTTCAACTCTCTTCTCTTCTTCAAAAATTTCACCACACACACACACACACATATTTTCATTGACTTATTATTTATTTTTTTATATAATAAAAAATTAATTTCAAACCTTTTTTATTAGAATCTTTCAAACCAAACAAGATATGAAATTTTAAATTTTGTATAATTTTTTTCCTTATCTTCTAGCATTTTCTTTTTCTCGATAAAATCCTCAAACCAATAAAACCCACTCCACCAAGTATCCAACATTATTTATCTAGACATATATTTATTTTAGATAAGTTGCCTACCAATGTGCTTCTTTTAAGCACTTTACCTTATTTATTAAACTACAAAGTAAAATTACAAAAAAAAATGCACTTTCTCTTCTGAATTTTGACAATAATTAAAGTTATACATACACTAGATTTTCTGTATCACCGTGTCAGCCTCCTTAATCTTAATCTCTACCATTATTTAGGAGGAGAGCACAAAATTAGAAAAACTTCTACATATACTTGGGGTATTATTTAAGAGGAGAATACAAAATTGGAGAAAACTTTTACATATACGTTTATTTCAGTAAGATTACTTCTGTTCTTTAGCAGAAAAAGATGATTGGCATATCCCATGTGAACTGTACAATCCTAGTACTGATTTGGTGATGTGCCAACTGCCAATGACCTCCTTATTGTCAAGTCACAATCTATCCTGCGGTAGGGTATTAATAAATTAAGTCATTCAATTAGGTTGGAAAATGTTATTGTGCCTTATTGAAAACTCAAACTAATTTAATTTTTTTAAAAATTCAATCTCTTTACTTACTTGAGTTTGAGCTTAAATTCAACTCTGGACGAAAATTAGGTGAAGCTAAATTCATGTAATTATCAAATTCCACCTACTGTTCGAGATATTGATTTGTTTACACTCCTATCAATTTCTTCCAAGAAACAAACCCCAACATTAAATCTTAACTAAACCCTATGCCACCTTCACTAAATTCCACACCAAAAGCCCATCAAGAAAAATCAAGCAATCACCACTCGGATGTCTCACATTTCAATTTCCAACTGTTGGAGTTAAAATATCTTAGCAAGAATTAATGAAATTAATTACTTCAAGTTAGCAGTTGTCACAATTGAAAATTGTATCCAAACCGATTCTAGTTCGTGGCAGTTTCTCTTAGTAGTTTTTCCTATACAGTTTAGGCAGGGTTATAATGTATACAAAAGGCTCACGTACTTAAGCTGCAAAAACAATGAGGAAGCTACAGTCTTCTGTCTCTTCATTCAAGTATCCTATTTTCAGGTCTTCTACACTTTTGGATTACAACAATTTCCATCGTACATTGAGTTCACATGATGATGGATATTGAGTTTTAGCACCAACAATGCCCCACACATATTACGAAGGTAGAACAACTTCACTCAATCTTCTGGAACTAGTTATGGCAAGTCGGTGGGAGAGCTTGGTGGAGTCCACAAGATTAAAGGTTAGATCATTGAAGAAATCAAAGAAGAAGCCATACGTAAAGATAAACAAGAGTGTGAGTGTCAAGGTTGAGATCCAAAGTCGCAAGACCAGAAAGCTCATCGACAAGAACCTCACGTCTCGTTTAGAAATATGTAGTGCTTAGAAGTTGAAATCGAAACATGCTTACTAAATTGAGCTTGCTCGTGATGTAAATATGACCTAATTAACACTCTTAAACGGATGGTCTTGTTTGATATCCTCAAAGTCATACTAAATATTTATGTTTCACATTAAAATTGTTTTCGGTTGTTCTGCATCTTTTAATGATTTTCATAACTAAACTACACCTATAATAACAATCTTTACTCTTCTAATATTTTATCATTATATCCCTACTATCTCAATTAATTAATTAATTAATTAATTAATTAATACCAATCAACTCATCACACTTTTGCAAATTTGAATTGATAGTCAATAACTTTAATTTTTTGATGTCACGTTAATTCATTTTAAATGCCAGCGTTATTTATCTAACACATACTATATAATAAAAATATTATTTTAATTACAATTTATTTTTTGTGTTTGCATTTAAACGGAAAAAAACATTACGCAGTTATTGCTCGAATAAACTAATTAAGTTTTATATTTTCATATTATTTGTCATAAATTACAATTAAGTTTCTATTATATCAATAAATTAATTTTTTTATTTAATTTTTACACATTCGAAAAGTGGTCACCGTTATTAGGCAGTGTGAATGGTGCAATGGGTGCACCGTTTATTCTACCTTTAAAGTTGCAAACTTTGCTGTCTTCTAGAATGTCATTCCTTTGAAGTAGTGATTATCATCACGCGACGACGTTTTCTCAGCCGGTCTGCTTGGCCCTCATTTCGTCTAAGCAACAACGTTGCAACTGTCGTCTTAATTAATTTGGTACCTTAGGCAGCCTTCTCTAACAGCTATTAAAATTTCAAATTAATTTGTTTTGTTGGTCCCATGAAATTAATTAGGACGAAAGGACGGATAGGAGCAACGTTTTCTAACCTCCCAAGTATTACTTGAAAATTATATCATGTAGATTGTCTAGACTTAAGCAGTGAAGATAAACCTCCATTTTCTAGCACACAACAGCAATGAACTAGTTGAAAATTGGTTCCATCACAACAACAGAAAATGTAAACTCGGGACGACAGAAGATTAATACTCCCTAGTGTACGAAGGCATTAAAGTAGTTCAATGCTCAATCTAGGCATGGTAATTGGGTCGTCGAGTCTGTCCTATAGATTAGCCTTTTATTTCATCATCACTTTCATTTATTCAATTGTCATCTCACTGAGTTGGGGAAGATTTAGGGCAAGGAACATCAGTTACAACTAACAAGGCAAGCCAAAGATGTGGCAAGGATCCAGAATACACTTAGATCAGATGTGTTTACAGTTGAGCTACTCGAGCCTGATAATAATCCGATTTGAATTCAACTCAATTTTTCAGAGTTTAAATTCGATCTTGATAACACACGAAAGTATTTTCAGACTTAATTGAGTAAAGTAACTTGATTTATAAACTCTCCAAATCCAAGCTTGTGCTTCCATAGACCAATGCAACCAATCCCCTTAGCCAAGATCCAAGTCCCTCGTGGCCCACTCTACTTTCCTTGCTATCCCACAGAGTACATATGCAAAACGGTACAGTGGGCTGTTTTGCAATAAAGCACGCTTTAGTCTCCAGCGTTTGTGGCTCCTTAAAAATCCAACCACTCATGCATGATGATGATGATGTACTTATTTCCTTTGAAAATTGTTGCTTAAATCTCATCATGATGGCAAATTATTAGTGCAACAATTATGGCGGTCATGAGGCTACATGCAAGCCATTAATTAACTAAACCAGCTGGAACGGCTATGATTTGGCTTCACACGAGCTTTCATCTTTCCAGGATGCAACCTTTTCTTGACATGGTTGATTCTATCCACCATCCAACATTTAAAATTGTGATAAATGTTGTAATTTTATATTAAAAAATAAAAAAAAATTAAATATTAAAATTATAATATTTATCACAGCTTTAACTTTTAATATAGCCTCAACAAGATCCTCTCATATAGTTGCACCATACGTATTAAATTAATTGACTTTATTATAGGCTATTCAACAATATTAAAAAATCTTACAAATCAAGCATATTACTGTACAAATATATTCAAATTAATATTTAATTTTTTTTTTCTCTATTACTTTTTATAACTAATTAATTATTTTTTAATTATTATATTTATTCACAATTAAATCAATTAAATATATATAAAAATAATTTTATTACACGCCCAAATCTTAATACCAAATATAAGTTTTACGCTCATTCAAATTTTCAAATCACCAAAATTTTTATGCTCACCTTAAACCAAGCATACCCATTGCTTCTTCAAAACGCAGCCAATGTGGGTCCAACTCTTCTACTTTCTCTTATGAGATGACGAATTCTTTTGGGATTTGGTAAATTTTTTAATAATCACACAAAGATATTGTTCAGGTCAAAGAGAATATTTAATTGAGAGAATGAATTTTTCTTAATGCTGTTCTTCAGATACAATTTTTGTTAACGCCCTACTATTTTTCCTGTTCAATTACAATTGATCTCATCATTATATTTTTACTACACACACGTGTGGTATAATAAATTATTGCAGAACTTCGGCATTGGCCAACATATATACCTCTCAAAGGCCATTATAATCGAATTAAGTTGTTATTTCATCAATATTTTATGTACAAATTTAATTTTGAAATCTTTTTAAATCAAACAAATTTCAATTACATCGAACAAGAGTATCTTCACCATTTTACTTACATTTTCTCATTTTTTATTAATTGAATTGAGTTCAGGACTTCAAGCTGAATTTTGCAAATTTTATTTAACGAAAAAATATATCTCATTCTCCGTTTCTATATATATATATTTTTTCGAATATAAATTATATGGATGTCTCACATCAATTTTAAGTTATAAATACATACATGATGTATGGGGGATCATAGATAAAAGAGAAAAGCAGAAGATGCATGCTGGAAAAGGCATAACCATACATTGGCAGAGGAGTATTATTTGATTAATCCCATACAACTTGACAAACACTGTAATAACAGTATATACAATACTCTAAAATTATTTCCCAACTCAAAATAATCACCTTACATCTTCTATGCTGAATAACCATAGAACACGGAAACAAGAAAAATTGTACTACAGAAGAAGAAGAAAAAAACAAAGAGGGTCTATGAAAAATAATAATAATAATAATGGGAGACTGAATCCGAATCTGGGAACTGCTGAAAATCCTCAAGGCTGCTTCTGGTTCTGCGTGTAGATATAGTCAAGGTGAGCCTCAAGCGTTCTTCTCATCATGCATCTGTCTTCTCCCACTCCATCACACTGCCCGTCGTCATCATCGTTGTCTACGCCCACCGCCTTCTCTGCTTCATTATCCTGAAATAATCAAAACGAGAACCAAGACAATCAATTTACACTTGCCATGCCTACACACAGACACAGATTGAGATAAGCAGGTTACCCTGCCATGAGTTTCCATGGGAGCGGTGACGCCACGAAACGCGGGCTGCGGCCTTGCGAGGACATGGGATGATGATGTTAGAAACAGGAGGCTGAGTATCATGCAAAGAGAGGTGATCTTGGCCATCTTCTTCTTCAGAGCTCGTGGACTCCGGCTCTCAGGAGGAATGAATTTATAGAGATTTTTTAAGATGGGGAGAAGGGCATTGTTGGCATTTCCTGATTTTTTTTACGTTATTTTTAACCTCATCTCATGAGGTTTTTAGTGCAAAAACTTTACTCTGACGTATGTTTTCATTTTTTTACTACAAAATGCATATTATAATTATTATAATTTTTTATTTTTTATTTATTTTTTTCTTACTTTTATATAATTTTTAAGAAAAATACATTTTAAACGAAAAAAAAAAAAACCTAAAGTCTTATTTCTACCCATTTTTTTTCTTTCTAGCATTTTTACTTTTCTAGTTGGAGCTATTGGGTTTTTGTACTTTATGTTTGGTTATTTTTATCTAACATTATTTTTTGTAGGGACCTAAATACTTTAAAGGACCCTAGACAAAATCACAATTTTGGCTTTATTGCATCATGTGTCTGGTCAAAGAAAACATAAATAGAAGAAAGTGCGTAAAAATGATGATATTCTCTGTTCTTGTTTTCCATTCTCACACTGTGAAAAAGGGTTTTCAAAATTATTCTTTGTACCCATCTTAACCTTATTTTTGATCAGTTATTTGTTGTAGAATCAGCCCTGTAATTAAGTAATGATCTCTTCACTTACTGTTTCCTATTTCTTAAAATAAAAAAGCAGATTTTGCTAACACCTTAGATACTATTAATGAAGAAAATGAAAACACACTCAATTAAATAAATTAACAAATAAATAAAATGACTGCTAAATGCTGAAAATTGGGTATATCTATTACTTTCATTATCCTTCAACCCCTAAAGACCACACTCTATAATGCATCAAATGTAATAATGAATTTAGGCATGCCTCGTCAAAAGTTAGGCTACACAGACGAACTGCTGGACCCAGTAATAACAATGGGATATATTCATGAGATAAACAGAAAATAAAACAAGGAGATAATCTTTCTGTTAAGTCTTGGAAAGGTATGGAGAGTTGACAAACCAATGTGCTGTGGGGTTTGTTTGAAGGTGAAAAGTATGACTCTGGATACTTACACACATGCATAAAAAAGACTAAAGATATTTTGCTGATAAATTTGTCAAAGAAATTTTTCAATGATAAAGATAAAGGACGAAAGAAGCTTCTTCTCTGTGCGCAACACACACACACATATATATTAGTAAAAGTTGCATGCCTTTTGTGCGTAAATATATTTAAAAATTATAAAGTTGTTTTTTAAAAAATAATAATAATAATTAAAATTACAAGTATAAAAACATTTAAATAAGAAAATAGAAACGATCAAAAGAATTTAAAAACAGAAAAAAAAAATTGAGAAAAAAAATTGAGAGAAAACACAGAAAAAAATAATAAGTTAAAAAAAATTGAAAAGAATTTTAAATAAAGATAGTTATGTAATTTGATATTGTGCAACAAAAAACTCTTATCAACCTAATAATACAGTGTGTGTGTGTGTGTGTGTGTGTGATTAATTGTCTGTATACCTTTCTGTTTCATATTTTGAATCATCACAAGTTATATTTCCCCATTTATTGTGTCTGAACTGTTTTCATAATATGCATATAGCTGGAGCTTTTGTTGATTAACAATGAATTCGTAAAAATCACAATTATTGACCACAAAATGAATATTAACTTTTTCTGAGCTGGGTGTGTAAGTTAATGTAATCATCTTATTATTGACTTATAAATCAAAAGAATTAGTGATCCAACTCACCACACTCAAATATTATGTCACGCAGATTTTGTTCAACAACAAAAATTATATTTATTAGAAGGTCAAATTATACACAGCGTTGCAAATTCAAACAGGGTTTTCTGGTATTTGAAACTTAAACAATGATATAAAAATTGTGTTCTAGAGTAATAAAATTCAAAGGATTTTAGAAGCTTCCTTCTTCCTTTTAGTATTATTATTATTATTATTTTAATTTAAACATTTGACTGATGATAAATTAAGGTTTGTTTGGAACCCAACTTCCATTTGCAACACATCCTCTCAAATTTCATACTACCAAACAAGCTACTCAACAAAATTTTCATTTAAATTCAAGTTCAAGTTTTTCCTTTCCTATATATATATATATATATTCCATTTGCAACATATCCTCTCATTTTTCACACTACCAAACAAACTACTCAACAAAATTTTCATCTAAATTCAAATTCAAATTTTTCCTTTCCTACACACACACACATTTATATATTACACTTATATTCACATGTATTTTTATTTATACCTTACAAATTAATTATTATTTCTATATAATTTCACATCATTCAATCAGTATTATATATTTTATACAATTTATTCAACCAAATCAAAATTTTCATCCCATGAAAATTAATCTTCCTACCAAACATTATTTCTAACAAATACCCTTCTCCCAATGCTGGTTTCATTGCAGCCCTGTGCCAAACAAAATATCACTTGTTGTTATTAGGTCTATGATTTTGTACAATACTTGCAAATATTTGTAATAATATTTTATTTTAATTTCAGTTGTACTTCTTCAAATTTTTAATGTCAACTGTTGTCATTTAGTTTTTTTTTTTGCCAAACCTATTATGGGTGTTATAGGGGTTAAGGTCCAGTGAAGCTACGTGTACTTGTGATTATTAGAGTTCCCTCTACTCTAGTCATTGCCTTTTTGTAATTGAGCTATTGAATTAATGCAAACAAGCTTTCTTATGCAATTTGTGTTTATAATTGTTGCCTTTTTTAATTTACTGTCGAGATTGTACTTTTAAAGCGTTCAGAGGAATATGAGTGCAACATATAGTCACAGTTGCGTGCAAGTTTAGACAACTGTAATCAATTGCGGAACGACTATTAGCTATACGGTGCCTCTTAACCCTATCCTTGAAAAGGAGCCCGTGACAATTGATATCAGAGCATGGTTTTGACCCAGGCCGAGTTGAAGGATCATAGATGCTACAGTATCAACCAATGTGTTGGGGGACAATGAGGTGGAAGCCTTGCCGCTCAAAATCTTACTACTAAGCAACGATTAGATACCCTAGAGGAGCACGATTTCCAAATGATTTATGTGACGATGACCTTGGAGCAAAAGTTCGAGAATTTGGAGGCCAAAGCTGCAGACTTCCAAACCCAATGGGAGTTGGGAATTATGCTGAGAACTAGTTGAGAATTAAGGAGCTAGTACTATTCGATAGTTCCGAAGGGAGATGAAACAAATGTCCATCTAGATTGAACTACTCCAGTGAGTGGTTAGCAATGCCCCAGCGATTGCGCAAGACCTTGGACCAAGAATTCGGGTCCTTGAGCCACAATCCTACGAAGGTGCTCAAGATGCCAAAGAGATGGAGAATTCCTCTTTGACATGGAATAGTACATCCTAGTAGCAAACATTATTGATGAGGCAAAGAAGTTCACCATGACCACCATGTACTTGACTGAAAATGCCAAACTATGGTGGCACACCAAGTATACTGACATTCAGGTCAATCAAGTGCGCCTGAATACGTGGGAGCAATTGCGAGATACTATTCGAGACCAATTCTTCCCAGAGAATGTGGAGTATAATGCCCAAAAGGCATTGCGAGAATTGAGGCTGACTACGAGAATCCGAGATTATGTGAAGACGTTCTCAGTGCTCATGTTGGACATTCAAAATATGTCTGAGAAGTATAAGCTTTTTACCTTTTTGGAAGGCTTAAAACCCACAGCGTGAGTAAAGTTACAATGCCAACAAGTAGCGGATTTGAGCTCGATTATGGGTGTTGTCGAGTGACTCATAGATTTTTATGACGAATCCCGAATGGAACATCAAGTGATAAGTGCACCCCAACATAAGGGAAATGGTGGGAGGCCATTCAAAAATAATTCGGACAAAAGTGGGGGAGACCGATAGTCCCAAATTTCGGTTAATCTCCAGAGTAATCCTAAGAATAAACCTGTCAACAACAAGCAGCATATTGCTCCAAGGAAGACCGATTGCTTTCTTTGTGATGGGCCACACATGCTTTGGGATTACCCAAAAAGAAAATTGGCAAATGCCTTATCAAGTCTAAAGGATGAAGGGTCATCAAAACAAGCTCATCCCCTTGTGTCCGAATCTGAGGAAAGTGAGTCAGATGGCAAAGGAAATAATCTTAATGCCATTTCCTGGTGATGTGGGACCCTTTCGTGCTAAGTTGCGGCCAAACAAAAAGGAAAGTCACAGCTGGGCGAACCATTCCTACATTAGTAGATGACTCTGCGAGTGAGAACTCTCAAGGTCGAAAGAAAAAAGGATTGATGTACGTGGACATTAAGATTAATGGCAGATCCCTTCAAGCCATGATCAACATAGGTGCCACACATAATTACTTAGCAACTATTGAGGTAGAGATATTTAGGTTGGTGTTGGAAAAAGCAGTTGAGAAAGTTAAAGCTATCAATTCGATAACTCAACCTATTGTCAGTGTTGCAAAAGGAGTTGAATAAAAGCTGGTCCGTTCGAGGAAAAGATCAATCTTTCTGTTGTTTAGATGGACAACTTCAAATTTATCTTAAGGCTTGAATTCTTGAGAGAGGCAAGAACGATGGTCTTACCATATGGTGAAGAATTAATAATGGTGGGAAACAAATCCTGCATTGTTGTTCCCACAGTTTCCAACCGATATGATGGAAAGAACTTGTCGACTATCCAATTTAAGAAGGGTTGTAGGTGCAACGAACCATGCTACTTAAGCACCCTTCGATTTGAGGAGATGGAAGAGTCAGGGCTAATTCTTAACACTGTGAAGAATCTTCTTAAGGAATTTGAGCATATGATGTCTAACGAACTTCCTCGTAAATTGCTGCCTAAGAAATCTGTAGATCATGAGATTGAACTTCTAAAAGACACCAAGCCACCGGTCCATGCACTTTATCGCATGACGCAACCTAAGCTTGTGTAGCTTAAGAAGCAACTAAGGGAAATGCTGGAAAGTGGTATCGTTTGACCCGCAAAGTCACCATATAACGTGCCTATCTTGTTCTAAAAAAAGTCAAATAGATCTTTGAAGACGTTTTTTAACTATCGAACTTTGAATAAGATTATGATAAAGAATAAATATCTTATACCACTGATTGCTGATTGCTTTGACAAGCTAAGTCGGGTGAAATATTTCTCTAAAATTAATTTGAGATTGAGGTACTGGCAGGTTCAAATTAAAGAGGGTGATGAGGTAAAGACTATTGTGGTGACTAGATATGGTGCTTATGAGTTCTTAGTTATGCCATTTGGTTTAACAAATGCACCAATGACCTTCTGCACCTTGATGAATCAAGTACTCCATAGGTTTCTCGATGAATCTATGGTGGTGTACTTAAATGGCATCGTGGTGTTTAGCGAGACCTCAGAAGAACATTGGGAATACTTACGAAAGGTTCACTCACCTCTGAGAGAGCTATATACAAAGCCTTCAAAGTGCTCATTTGCACAGGAGATCATCCATTTTTTGGGTCATATTATTGAACGTGAGAGAATTTGATTAGACCCAAAGAAAGTGCAAGCTATCGATACAAGTTATTGAAAAGTGGCAGCCTCCTAACGATGTCAATGAAATACGATCATTCATTGAATTGACTTTGTGAAAGGATACTCTGAGATAGTTAAAAGGCAAAGCCAAGTCAATTTCGGGCCACCAAACCCTGCAACTGATGAAAAGGCCCTATGGAGTAAAGGGAAGCGTGAACGTTGTCACACTCCCTGCCTTCCAAAGGTGCCTAGAGGACGGGCCAGACGCAGCAGAGCGACGACCCAAAGCGCAGTTGAATGTGAGATCTATCCCCTTTTGATGGTTGGCCTGATCAAAGTAATCGGGGATGTAGTAGCCCAAGCACCTACTGGGAGTAGCCTCGTCTTCGCTCAGTGATGGAATCCTTGAATCCAGTACATTCTCGGTCTCCACAAGGGGTTAGAATTCTCTGCTCTCTTCTGGCTGGATGGGTTTGGGTGCCCCGCTGGCAATCGAGATTGGCGTATTGACTTATCATGAGTGAGTTTGTGGTGAAGTCTTTTCTGAATGAATAAAGAAAGGAGAAGGATTTCTACCATTCATTTGCTGTGTCCACTATCGTTCCTCATCCTTCCTCATGAAGGAACCGACTATTCAAACTTCCACGGATAAAATGAGCTTTGGAAAGGTCTATATTTCTTGATAGAAGATTTGACTCGTAGGAGGACGGGACATACAGTAGAGCTACATCCTGCTCTGTCTAGTCTTTGGCATAGAGCTAGACAGAAGGATTCGTTCGTGCTCCTCACCCGAGGATCACTTCACTGTTGAGCTAGAGACTCTTTAGGGGGTCTCCACCCTTCGCGCAAGATAGCTAATCCAATTGCCCGTCTCCGGTTGAATCTCTATTTAGGAAGAGCAGACCAAAACCCTCTCTCTTCGCTATAGCGGGCAGTGTGAATCAATGGCTCTCTCAGACAGTGGAGAAAGACCTTTCAATCTGTGGTTACCGATCAAGCCTCTCTATCGACTTGGAGGCACTTTCGAATGTAATTACCATCAAATCGATAAAAGAAAGAGGGTAAGCGAAATCGCTCTTTTGATTTCGGAAAAAACTTTCTTTATCAATAGTTAGGGTTTTTAGATTACAGACAAAGACAGTTGCTGCTTCTGATCTATCTTCTTCCGAATAAAGCCTGAGGGTACTTTTTATAGCTTCCTTCGGTTACTGCCTTAGAAAGGAACAAGCAAGATTGAGGCACCTACCACCTTGCATTGTCGCTCTGTTCTTTGCTCGCTGTCTGGGAGCTCTACTCCTCACCCCTATCACTCGACAACCCAACCTTTTCATTCATAACAGTAATGTGATTCCATGTCTCTGATGATTCGGCAGGAGGAAAGAGGCAAGGACAGATCCGCCGAAGAAGGATCGGGGACTAGTCTGAAGCTTGTCAAAAGGCTTTTGCTATTCCAGAAGGCTCTCCCTGCTGGCTCAAAGAAAAAAAAGGAATAGAAGTGGTCGAGAGATCGACAGGTCACCTTTAAAAGATTAAAGATGGTCATAACCACGAGCCCTATATTAACTCTCCCAGACTTACAAAAATCATTTAAGGTAAAAGCATGCCTCAAATTTTGCAATTAGGGGAGTGCTTACCCAATATGGACATCCTGTTGTCTTTGAGAGTAGGAAATTAAAGAAGGCAAAAAAGAACTATCTAGCACATGAGAAAGAGTTACTAGTCGTAGTCCACTGCCTTAGACCATAGCAACATTATTTGCTGGGGGCTCCATTCGTGGTTAAGATAGAGAATAGTGCAGTTAATCACTTCATGAGCTAACCAAAGCTGACTCGGAAGTAAGTTCGATGGCAAAAGCTGCTAGTAGAATTTAACTTTAAGTTGGAGTTTCAACAACAAAGCAGCAGATACCCCTATCCAGAGGACAGATTTAGCAGAGTTGAAGATGGTTACTGCACTCACCTCCAGCAAAGGGACCACCTCCATTAAAGATCAAACACGGGAGTTGCTAATGTGAGATCCAACTACAGTGTGTTTGATCAAATTAGTGCATCAAGGGAAGTCTAGGCAATTCTGGCTCAAGAAGGATTGCTATGGACCAAGGCAAGCATTTGTATGTTCCCAGAGGTGGGGACTTGAGGAAATCATTGATAGCAGAGTGTTGTGATGCCCTCTGGGCAAGTCACCTAGGAGGCGAGCAGATGTTAGCACTTGTGCAAAAGGCATATTACTGGCCCCTAATGCGAGATGAAATTGAAACATATGTCCGAACGTACATGATTTCTTTGCGCACATTGTCAAATATTGGAAACTGTCGAAGAACATTATCAATGATCGAGACTCTAGGTTTGCAGGAATATTTTGGACCGAGCTCTTCAAACTCCTCAAAGAATTGGATAAAGTTGTTGGATGCCGCTCAACTGTGTTTCAATGCTTAAAAGAGTTCTTCTATTAACCAGAGCCCTTTTGAGATCATTATCGAGTAACAGTCGCTACTCCTACACACTCTAAACTCCATGCAGAGTGCGACATCTCCCCTTGCATGAAATTTTATTAAACAGTGGAAGCGTAACTTAGAAATTGCAAAAAGCTGCCTGGAGAAGGCTTAGAAGCGAATGAAAAAGCAGGTCGACCAAGGATGGCGCTTTGCAGAATTCAATGTAGAGGACCTTGTGTTGGTGAAGGAGTCAAACCCATTGCTTACAAAATGTGTTTGATGGAGAGACCTTCGATTCTTGCAGAAATACATTGGGCCATGCCAACTGACAAAGAGGATCGATAAAGTGGCATACAAAATTGAGCTGCCCCCATGGTGGAAAATACATAATGTTTTCCACGTTAGCCAACTGAAGCCTTTCACAGTGAATTCAAAGGATGTCGACTATATTAGAAAGACCCGACCACAGTGTCTATTTTGGAAGGTGCTAAAAAGAGTAGTCGAAATAATCTTGGATCACAGAGTCATAAGGACTGTGAAGTGGGAGATCAGTGAATACTTGGTAAAATGGGAAGACTGCCTAAAGGATGAGAACACTTTGGAGCGCGTGACAGACCTTAAGTCACTAAAACCCTTAGTAAAAGCATTCCTAACTTCAAAGGCGCCAAGGGCGTCGCCATCTCCAGTAGGGGAGAATGTAGAGGGCCGCCTACCCAGAAGGCCCTCCTGACATAATGCTGGTCTTGTTGTAGCTCCATACCAAACACGACATCACCCGTTGCTGCTAGATCTAGCGCTTTGTACAATACTTGTAAATATTTATAATAATTTTTTATTTCAATTTTAGTTGTGCTTCTTTAGATTTATAATGTCTACTGCAGTCATTTAATTTTTTTTTGGTCAAGTCTATTATAAAGGATAAGGTATCCAGTAAAGCTACGTATACTTGAGATTGTTAGAATTCCCCTTACTCTAGTCGTTACCTCTTTATAATTGAATTATTGAATTAATACAAGCAAGTTTTCTTATGCAATTTGTGTTCATAGTTGCTACTTTCTTTTTTTCACTGTCAGGATTATACTTATAAAACATTCTGATGAACATAAGTGCGACGTATAGTCACAGTTGCGTATGAGTTTAGACGGACCTAATCAACTGCGGGCCTACTACTAACTGCACAGTTCCCCTTATCTCTATCCTTGAAAAGGATCCCCGTGACATATAACCTAACTTCTTGCTTGACTAATTATATTATTATTATTATTAATTTAATTTAAGCAATTACTTGATAAGGCTAGCCCTAAGCTATTCCATTTTTGCAATTTTTGGGCCTTGCCTTTGTCAATTTAATAATCAATGAAAACATGCACATATTAACATCATGAATTATATCTAACATTTTCATGGAAGACTGGTCCAACCCAAAAATGTAAACAATGGATACTCCATTTTTAAAATAATTAGACATAGGCGCGTGCGCGCACACAAATACAAGAAAAAAAATTATTTCTAGTGGTTTGATCACAATTGCAATTCGCATCATTCTAATTCTTTATTTCTATTTTATTTAATTTGTGCTTTCTCCTAAAGATGATGAAAATCGTAGTGTTACACAGCTTGCTTCCTCATCATTTTACCATGGAGTTTACAAGAAAGATGACAAAACTTTTGGTTTCCATTCCAAGGCAAAATTAACTACAAAAACCAATATCAGATATGGTAATTTCTTGAGTTTTAACATCATTCACAAGAAAAAAATAGCCAATAATGCAAGAGTTGAAAAAAAGGAAACAGGAAAGAAAATGCCTGAAAATTTGAAAATTAAAAAGCTACCTTCAATCCTGCAGGTTTCATAATTCAGAAGTTTGCAGATCAACCCAGGCTCCAGAGCTCTAGACTCAAAAGTCGACTGTAGACGCATGCTTCCACTGCCTCAAGCTTCAAAAGACTGAAAATGCGTCTGCCTGCAAAGCAACCTCAAAATCTATTCAAACAGAGAGTGGATTGAGTATCTTTCTAGCACGTATTTTCCATTAACCATCATACATTTCGTTCATGAAACATTCAATCCTAAATATATCCAAGTCAAAGCCATGCTTGCACCGCTGCTTACTACGTACCAAAGCATATGAAAGTTAATTTATACCTCATGCACACAAAAACAAACAACCTGGGTAATAGGAGATGAACTTTCAGTAATGGCATGGCAGATGAACAATCTCTCTACTGATCATTCAACTAAAATCTTTTTCATAAATACAAAGAATTAATAAATAGGACTAACAATATCACTTTAACAATGTGTTTAATGTCATGGGCTTCTCCTACTTGCCAAAATCTAAGTATGAAGCTAGCAAAATGCTCCACAACTAGGCAACTCAGTACAATGAAAAAGTTAAAACAAAACGGTGTGTAAAATTTAGCACAGACAAAAGTTCAATTAATGCACATGTGGTTCCTCTTCATACATGTGTGCAGCCCAACTCCTTCGAATCATATTGGAGCTGTTGGTCCTTCATTAAGCACTTATGATCTCAACTCTGGAATGAAAGAAGTAGGGGGAAGAAGAATAACCACAACAGAACAACCTAAAATCGGAAACAATGCTGCTTGTGAAAAAGGGGGAAGCAAGGGATATTGAAATGTGTTGTATCAGCAGGCTTCTTAACTTAAACAAAAGTAAGGGTTAGCTCTAGCTGATGGAGAAATGTAAAATTCTTATGACTTGAATAATGGTAATAATTATTTTAGATCATTCTAAGTGCATCCTGAGAACTCACTATTGATTGCATTTGGTAACTAGTGGGCTTTACCCTTTTAAGAACTGTGTCAGGAACAATCTACTTGGTGCTAAAAAGCTATTTGTCTAGCATATCAGTACATCTTCCTTTTAACATAATCTGGGTTAAGTTTAACACATGATCTCAAGCCATCAACATTTTCATAATGTCCGTTGTGAACAGAGCTCCAGCTTCCCCCTTCCCCAAACAACAATCCAATAATCCTAAGAAAGAAGAAAATGTAATAATAAATTCATCTCTTATAAATGCTGACAATAATTGTCGTTCAATCTAGAAGAAGGAAAATTGGAATGTATATAAAGCATTGGCAGTATACATTCAAATGGAAAAAATAGAGTACATGAAATATGTGATAGGATGAGAATTGCATTGACCAAATTTAAATTGCATACGAAGTACTTGAAAATATAGCAAAAATGCAAATAAACAAAACTGTTTTAAATCTAAATGGTTTACTTGGAATGGTCGTTCTCTTCACCATCCAAACTTGTATCATTAAAAACGCATAGCAAGCTCCTGATGCTTCTTGTTCCCGTCCCTCGACCTTTTGTTTTCTTCCAAACTGTAAGACCCAGGCTTGTCACTATCTGTTTCATCCGTCGCAAGTCTCTCTTGCTACTTTCAACTGCTCTATCCTTATGTTTCCTCTCCTTCTCCTTCTCCTTCTCTTTATCTTTTCTTTCCTTTTCCTTTTTAGCCTGAAAGGAAAAGGACAGTTTAGTCCACATATTGCAATGTCTATATAAGCAAGACATAAAAAAGGATAGATGAAGTAACAATCAAGTAAAAAGTCATCCCTCCCATCAGTCATATATTATAGCAAATTTTTAATATGACCACGAGGTATTTCTACTGAGGAAGTTTGAAATTGGGTTACCAGATCTTCAATAAAGTTGCTGATCTTCAGCAAATATTTCCTAGTATGAACTGTACAGCACAGGTCATACTGCTACATTTCCGGTATGCTGAATTTTGCGTATGACACCCACAAAATTTCCAGTACCAAGCTTTAATGCTAGGGAAACAGATGGCTAGAATTTCTAAGGCAGGTGGCAAAAGGTAATTGTTGAATGATGCCTAATTTATACCGAACAGTTGAAAATTAAGAAAACAACAAAGTGACGAGGCATGTGGACAAAAAAAAGAGAACAGTTTTATTTTGGCTAACATCAGGAACATCATTAATGGTGCATTAAACCACAATTAATTATGAACAATTAAGACAAAGATGAGAATATTTGTGTGCCTTTTCTTCCCTTCGCTTCCGCTTCTTATCTTTTGCTTTTTATTTAACTTCAAGAATAACTTTATCAAAGATATCCCAGAAAAGGCTCTCGTCCCCAGTAAACCCGTCCAAGACCATAATTTACTTGATTGATGTGTAAAAGCAGGCAGCAGTTGAGCACCAAATGGCAAAGTAAAGAGCACAAATAGTTAACATTCTGAAAATTTCATGCAAGGGTAAAGCAATTTGTGAACAACATGATACCTAAATTACATGCAGGCAGGGAAAAGAGAAGAAATTAGGAAAAAGATTCATCAAAATCATACCTGAGAAGTACAGAGCAATCATCCTTTGCAAATAAATCTGTTTCCCTCTCTTCAATGAGTGGCTTTCAATCTTTCCACTTCTAAAAAGACATTATTTCCAGTTCAATACTGATGACACCAGCACTTCGTTTCTCAGTCTGCTGAGAAGCTGTATTAGATTGCATATCCCAGTTAACATTTGGAAACCACTGTTGTGCCCCTGCATTGTGGTCCTCATTTTGCTTTGAAGGAGTTACAGACTTTGCATTTTGGATTCCAGTTGAAGACCGTGATTGTTCCCCAGCATGTAGTTCCCCCACTTGTTGCATAGTCAAAGCTGATTGCATGTTGTGATTTGCAGAAGGAAACCAAGGTTGTCCTCCAGCAGAAAAACAAAGAGCTTCTGTCTGGGGTATTGGCAAATGCTGGACTGTGGAGACCACATTCATTTGTCGTTGGCAGCTAGATGACAAGGATGACTAAAAAATGGTATAAGCATTGAAGAATATTAGTCTCTCCAGCTACAGCTTCAAAATGATAAAGCCCACAAAAAATTGAAAAAAAAAATTACATTGTATGATATGTGAGAAATTCTAGGACCACCGAAACTAGGCATGAAACTATTAGAGATTTGAGGCCGTGCAGGAGCAGGCATCCCAGGTCTGTTGAGCTTAAAATCTGCTGTGAAAGTGGTGGTCCTTGAGGCAGATCATGTCCTGAAAGACTAGGAGGTGATGCAGGTGGCACTGCTGAAGGATACTGGATTGGAGGAGGATGAGGGGGCATCTTGGTATTTGAATGTCCACCTGACTGAAATTGCTGAGAAGCCACTGGAAAAAATGGCTGTGGCAGCGTAGGTGCAACTGCAGGTCGGAACTAAAAAATGCCATATGTTCTCAAAGATGTTAGAAAACTGTGAAAACACAGTTATAAAACCTTCAACATGGACCATATGGCAGAAAATTCGGACAGAGAAATCAACTGAACTCTTGAAAGATGAGTTTGAAGTAAGATGTATAAACACATTGGTTAGTAACCATTACCCTCCAAAAACTTTGAAAGTATGTCCAACAAATCTCTTACTATGTCTGTGGCCTTATATGACCATAATCTTTGCCAGATTTATTTGTATCACTATTTGACACCATTATGAAACTTCACAAATTGATGGCGCCTAACCAATAATACATGACAATAAAAGATGTGCATGAAACACCTGCAAGTAGGCATAAGATGCAGGCATACTTGAGCCAAGTTACCTCATTACCTTCTTTGATATTCCATAATTATGTCTAAAATAGTGTTTAGATGTACTCACTTACAAGCATGGAAATAACGGTAACTCCAAGTATGAGCATTTCAAACAACTCCAAAAATGGCAATACATAACATACTAATATGCACCTAGCATAAATTTCAGTATATTGTGTGTTTGCTTATGAGTGAGCAGCCTTACTACAAAATCCTTGCACTCATCCATTATTGATTTTCTCATTTGGCATGTCAGCTCTCCTCAACCATATAATTAGATTTCAAAGCCAGTTTAAATTACGAATTTACTAAAAATATATGACAGAAATATATGTGATTAAAAGATGGATAGCTTCAAAGTTCATTAAGAAAATATATCATATATTAACTGCATGCCTGTGGACAGGGGGTTGTTAACCATTTCAGGCAAACAACCAATTTCTGAAATAAACAAGAAAAAACACAAAATATTAGTTAATTGGTTTGAAAGAGTCAACATTCATTGAGACACTGTATTTTACAATAAAAGATCAAGCTGAAAATAACAAAAACCCAGATTTACCGCAGATAAGTTAGAATCAACGAAGCGTGTAAGGAGAACGGCACATAAGGCAATGAATAGACTGAGATGAGTTATATCATCATTTAGCGCATAATGAAAACAAGTGCCAACTCAATATGTGATCACGTTTAGTTTAGTTGTACTAGTGACATGTTCTCAACATGCCCAATACCCTAAAACCTAAACAAAAAATAAGAGCATGACCCAAGATTATAATTCAGAACAATGCTGGCAACAGAAAAGACTGAAAACAAATGATTATTCAAAACCTCTCAACCAACAAAGAGATTATGAGAAACAAAGCTGTTGTAACAATCTAATGCCTCTATAGATATTATCACATGATTATTATTTTAATAATAAGGTTCAACTGCACATATATTTGAATGGCTGTTAACCTAAAAATGAAAGACATGCCCACCCCCCGGGTCCCAGAGTTAAATGGTTGATAACCGAAAGAAATAGAACAAACGTAATCACTTCTTCTCCGAGAAATGCATCAACACAACCAAGATATTCCAGTATGCTTCTTATTTAATGGAAAAAAACTCCGCATTTTCAATCCAACTTTTGTACCCTAAAGTTCCATAGAAGTCCACAGAGTGCGCTAAAGAAGAATTCTGAAAAACTCTTATTCAACTAAGACCGACTAGAATGGCACAGAAATGATCAACAGCTGATCCCTGGCTTAGCCAAAAACAAGCAAATTCTTCAAAAAGAAGAACCGCCATTGATGAAAGAAAATCCTAAAGAAAAACACAAATCCTGAAAAGTGAAACGAGAAGAGCTTGTTTCCAGACAGCTTTTTACCAAAGGAAAAATGTAAAACAAATTCGAAATTCTCGAATCCAGTTCAAAAATCGATTCCAGGAAAAGGCAACCAAAACCCAATCAAGAAACCAAGAATTTCAACTCCCCTTCAACCCAAACATAAGCACTTTCTATATTCAAAAATTAATCATACGAAGATTCCGGATGGATTTTGGTTGGAAATTTGACGAGGAATATGCTCGGATCATTTATATACGCCCTGACAGAGAAAAAAAAGTAATACGCATGAAGTGCTATCAATCTCCGGTTTCGCCCATCTATATTGTTGTGGCAGACTTTGTGCTGGGTAAAATCTACTCTGTAAAATCATCCTTCTTGCTCTCCGTTACTCTGTTTCCCTGGCACTCTCCCTCTCTTCCTTTTTCATTTTTGTGAGGGCATTCCACTGATCCCATTTCAAGGTTTTTCCTTGATTCTTTTGTTCCAAAAAATTTGGGGTCCGGATGCAAATTATAGTGAAAAAAAACTCAAAAATTTAAAAATAGTATAAGATTAAAAGAGAAAAAAGATTTTAAAAATATTATTTTATTAAACAGTGTATCTAAAGATATAGATTGTGATGGAAAGAAAATTATTCTAAATTTGCATCCAACTCTAGCTTGGGATCCCTGGTTAAGAGAGAAAATATAAATAGCAAAAAATTTTGCTGAGCTTGTGTTTCTATATTAGGTGTGTGATTTAGGGGTTAGGGTTTAAAGAAGTAACGAGTTAGTTTGATTTAACTTACGGTGGAGACAGTAACCAAGTCACTAAACTGTAGCAGGTAATCAGCTTTTAATGATAATTATTATGTTTCTGATTAAAGCATTTGTGATTTGTTGTCCTTATAGTTCTTGATGGTTTAACTAGACCCTACACAGTGCACTTCTAACACCAAATTTAGACAACTTTCACCTTTTTTTCTATTTTTTTCTTAATCTCTGTTTTGTTTTTCAGGTTTCCGATTTTGTTTGGGTTTTTCTTTCACTTTTTGAAATTATACATTGATTTTCTCTTTTAAAAATATAAGTCATTTCTTAATTTTCTCTTTTCTTTTTTTTTTTTTTGTGGACTTTTGTTAGTTAAATCATTTCATGATTAGAGAGACAAGATGTAATTGTGTGCGTGCACATATTTTTTGGGCTTTATTCGTTTTTTCATGATTACTTCAATTTTTAATTTCTTAAAATAATAAATTAGAAGCAAAAAAAATTTTATAAAGGGTTTAACAATAGTGAAGATAAATTGTGTATAAATAGAAAATAAATAAAAAAAATGCAAACACAAAATGAAAAATGGAAGAGGAAAATCAAGAAATAACATAAATTCTAAAAATGGTACAATTAAAAATTATTTGAAGAAATAGGAAAAAGTGCACAAACAAACAAATATATATATATAGGGAGAGAGATGGATAGAAAAGAAAAAAAAAACAAGAAGGAAGAAGAAGAAGGGACAGACTAATAAAAACAAGGAAAGGAAGGCACTAGTCATTGTCTCATGCTGGCAACTACTAAACTGTTCTAGATGGCGAACAGCTGACCCATTTAGGACAGCATGGGCAAGATTTATGCATAAACTGTGTCTTTTATTATTAATTTCTCTATGCTATACATTTAAGAACATTTTTAATTGGACAATGTATAATTACAAAACTACCTTTATTCTTTGTATATCTTTTTATCCATCAATTTGCTCTTTCTATTTAATTTATTTCACTATCTTTTCAATTCTAATTAATTCTATTTTTTCCTTTTTTTATTTTATTCATTTCATATTCTACACTGTGTATTAGGGTTAAAGACTTGATTTTTAATTGTACGGTGTTAAATTATTATAATGGCCTCGCGTTTTGTTTTTCTTTCCTTCTTTCTTCTTTTTAATATATCTCTATACGTTTTCTCAAATACTTTTTCACATCTTTTAATTCACTCTCTTTATTTTAAATTTTTATTTACTTTTCTTATACTTTTAATATTAAATTAATTTTATTTTAATACAATTTGTTACATTAATTAAATATTATAAACAAAGAAATTTACACAAACACCAATAGTATATATTGTTGCATGCCTTTGTGTGTTTTTAATTGTTAATTAGCGAAAAGGTGTTGTAATTATTGAAGGTTATGTCTTGGCAATTAAAATTTATTGAATTGAGATTAAGCAATCAGTTAGAATAAAGGGCCATTGGATAACGTGAGTTTCCTTAATATATTGCAAGCACTAAGAACAAAAATAATAAAGATGAAATTTCCTTAATTACAAAATATGATTTGATATGCCAAGATTTTCGTATTCTAACAACTATTTTAATTTCCAAATTCAAGAGTAAGGACATATTTTGAGATTTTGCCATGTTACTTGGAATATAAAATGATCGTTGGGTCTTGGGGTAGAAGTTAAAACATAAGGTTCTATTTGGTTTAGTTAAAAATAACATAGTAATTTCACCAATTAATTTTGTTATCTAAAGGAAGTGAAAAAAGACAAAAAATACTTTTTTGTGTCTCAACCAAACAGAAAGGGGAAATTTTTTTACATCAATTACTCTAAGATTTACCAAATATTTTCATTAATTTTATATAAATTCAAGTAGCTCTTAGTTTAGACCTTAATAAACTTCAATGCTCCGCCCCCCGCGCGCGCGCTCTCTCTCTCTCTCTCTCTCTCTCTCTCTCTCCAAGTATTTTCACTAATTATATATATTCAACGATCCTTTAATTTAGGTCTTAATAAATTTCAAAACTCCACACGCTCTCTTTCAGTTCTGTTCCTCTAGTTAATTTTCTGAAACTCAGAACCACCATGGTGACAACGAACGGGAACAGCGACGGTCTGGCGAAGAAGAAAACTATGGGTCGGATAAAGATTGAAATAAAGAAAATAGAGAATCTCAGCCACCGTCAGGTCACATTCTCCAAACGGCGGACAGGTTTGTTCAAGAAAGCGAGCGAGCTTTGCATGCTCACGGGCGCTGAGGTCGCCATTCTCGTCCAATCCCTTGGAAACCGCGTCTACTCCTTTGGCCACCCCACCCCAGACTCCGTGATCGACCGTTTCCTCGGCGGCGGGGCAAAATGCGAGGAGGGAGGACAGAGCTGCCCCGCGCCGAAGACGCGGGACTACGACAGGCAATATTCTGATGTTTGCGACGAGTTGGAGGTGGAGAAGAAGCGGAAAGCGGTCATCGACGAGGCCAAGAAGGCGGGCGCTTACGGCAGCGAGAGATTCTGGTGGGACGAGGCGGTGGAAGGGCTGGACCTGGAGGAGCTGGAGCATTACGCGGCGGCGCTGGAAGAGCTGGCGAAGAACGTCACCGTAAGGGCTGATGATCTAATGATTATGCGGTGCAGCAACTTCTTGCCGCCACCAACCCCCGAGTGCCTATCAAGCTCGGCCAATTACGACTTGGAGGCGGCGATTTCGTCCGACAATACAACAGCATTGATCACAAACCAGAATGATCAGCTGAGCTATGATTTTGATTCTGGGAATTGGACGGTTGATTACGGGTTCGGACAATGGCAGCTCTGATGCGAGAATATGGTGGTAATTAGTTAGGGTTCTGAAGATCGACAAAACTCAGTTGAATTAATAATGCCTGGAGGGACTCGATTTTGTACTTGGTTTCAATAAAGAAATTAATGTTGTCCGAGTCCATATGTAGAAGCAATTAGTTTTGCTTCAAATAAATAAAATTTGTCTGAATTTATATATACAAAGAGACGTTTATCAATTTCGCTTCTGGTGCTTGCATTACGTCAATGATTATTTAAAAAGAAATTGCTGCTTAACATTCAAATTTGAGACTACAAAACCCTTCCCAGCATTGGCTATGCTTGTTTTCATTTTTTCATTCCAAAACACATTATTACATTTTTTAAATTTTATCTCTATCTCTTTGTTACTTTTACACATTTTTTTAAAAAATACACCTAAAAACTTACACCAAAAAATCAAAACAAATATAAACATCAATTTATCAAACACTAATACTAATTTTAGATAGTGTTTCATTATAGATTATTTCAATATATTACTTATTATTAACAAAATTGGAACTATTAGCACTTGTGTAAAGGGTTTAGGATTTAGGGTTATTGACACATGTTTACTTTGAGTGATTGTTTAAAATAAATTATTTTATCTATAGTAATTAAATGTTCTTTTCAATTGATTAAAATTCTTGATAAAATAAGGGCTCAACATATATAAAATTGTATAATTATTATAGGATAAATAATCTTATTTAAAAATCATGATAAAATAATCAAAATGTTAAAATTCTTTTATAAATAATTCAAAAATTATTTTAACCTTATGTTGTAATTGAATAATTTGCACAATAAAGTTTAATAGAAAAATAAATATACCCATCTCAAGTAATTAAACTTACTGCAGGATATAATTGTTAAGAACTAATTAATCCACATAATTTTTTTCATCCTCCAAAACAATCTTTTAAATTACAATCTCATCCTTAAAAAAAAGAACTCCGGCAACTGACGTGGCAATTTCCAGTGCATCTCAGTTGCATCTGATTTTAAGTTAAGCCTGATGGGCCGGAAGACGCTGCAACTCAGGATTGAGGACACGTGTCGCTGAAACAGTCTGGGCACCATATCTTGGCCTGAGGGACAAATTATTTGAATTGGAGGTTGATGCTTCAATCCCAGAAACAGAAATAGTAGCAGCAGCAGCGCATAAATTTGCGTCCTTTACCGTTGATGTTCACGAGCCAACCCCACACAAATTTATGCCCATTAAGCAAAGGAAATGGAATAGCATAGAAAAAGCCCGGACAGTTCTTTGCATAGAAAAAGCATTTGCTTAGTCAGATCGAAACCACCTTGTTTTCATCGGGAATAGCCCATTTCGATTGTTTAATGACCTTAATTACAAGGCAAAACCTATGTAAAAATTCTGAAGTAGTCAATATAGATGCGATCTTTCGTATCTCTCACCAGCCAGTGGATGCATCAGCCCTCTTTATTAAAGAACAATCAAGAGGAAGATTATGTATACAATTGCATGGCACGTCATTAAATCTAAAACAAGGAAGATTTGAGGCATCTAATCTAATAACACCAAGCAGTTCTTGAATTTGATCTTTAGACAAGATACTTGAACTTTGTTTGTCGCATGCTCGACCTGAAAATAAATGTAATCTTCCTTGGTTTCCATCTGCCTGAGCAGGCACTTATCTTCAAAAGAACATGTTGAAAGAATGGCACTTTCGATGACATTAGAGCTGAAACACAGAGAGCCTTCACTTGGATCCAAATTCTACAAATACCGTTGCTAAAAACAAAGTTCATGTCCTCTGAGCAATGCTGTCGATTCTGCAACCGTATTTGTTCCTCAGACTGCTGAGAAGGTGAATCAGATTGCATGTACCGATTCCCATTTGGAAACCACTGTTGTGCCCCAGCACTTTTGCTCCCCATTTTGCTTCAAAGGAGTCACAGACCGCGTCCTTTGGTTCCCAGATGAACGTGGTTCCCCTGCTAGTTGCATGTTCTGATATCCATTAGGAAACCGAGGTTTGTCCTCCGGCGTGCAGAAGCAGGCATCACAGGTCCGTGGGGCGGTATTTGAGGTGGCGCCGCTGGGGGAAACTGGATGGAGGAGGAGGGGGAGGCATGCAACCCCATGTCCACCTGGCTGGAATTGCTGAGGCATCACCGCAGCAAATGGTTGCGGTGATGGAGATGGAACTACCGGTCGGAACTAAAAACAAGAGAATGATTAACACTATCGCTAATACAGTATTTACTAGTGACAACTTCTAGTGACGCCGTACTTGCATTGAAATGGGAGGAGGAGGATTTGGAGGAGCCACTTGATCAATCATATGAGGCTGAGCATGCTTTTTCCAGATATTCACGTAAAAAGAGACAAAAGTAAGAGCAAAGGAAGCATAAGAACAGAAATTGGAAGTAGACGGAGAAAGAAAATCGAGAAGCAAGATTCTTCAGGACCGTAGCTCAAAATATAATGGGAAAAAATGCTATATACTCTTATTGTCAGCTTCAAATTCCTCAGAAGCATAATATATATGTACACCATGCCCCATGAGATGTTGGCTAGTTATGAAACCACTGCCAAGAATCCTTCGACATGGACTGTATGGCTGAAAATTCGAGCAGCGAAATGAACCGAACTTCAGACAGAGAAGACCCATTCGGAACTGCAAGGGCGAGATTTAAGCATAACATGATATATATATACACCATAAAATAATATTGGCCTACTATTTGTCGACTCGAGTCCGTGGGATTTGAAGCCATTTTTGGCAAGCTGCTTCTTCTTCTTCCCATAAAATATTGACCTTTATGTTTTCTTTTTCGTTTTATATATATGTGCACGTCATGTCATATCTACCAATTGGGATTTGATCATCCATACTGGATTATTAAGAGTTTAAGATCAACGTATCTTTTAAATTTACAAAATTACCTTTAATTAGTAAAGTTTTTATCATTACTCTTAATTAAATAGAGCAAATACATTCAAATACAATTACTAATGTATCATTGTTTTTTGTTTTTTATTTTCACTCTATTTTTCTAATTTTTTATTTCTTTATCGTCCCTCAACTTTAATTTATTACATTTAGTTTTTCTTTTCAATTTCTCTTCTAATTCATTTGTATTCTTTTTTCTATTTTCTTAAGTTTCTTTTTTAATTTATCATTTTATCAATAAAATTAATTTAAATTTACAAAATAATATTAATTAATTTATATAATTATACACAAACATCTAATGTGTCTTTTATCACTGATCTACCTACAGTACATCTATGTCTAGATTATGTTATTAAAAGTTTGAGGCTTATTTGGTTGCTTATTGTGAATTTACAACATTACACTTAACTAGTAAATTTCCACCATTAGTATTAATTAAAAATACCAAACATTTTCAAATATAATTACTAATATATCACCACTTCTTTATACATTTTATTTTAACTCTTCTTCTCTAATTTTTATTTATTTTGTTATCATCCATCAATTTCAATTTATTATACTTTATTTTTTTCTTCAATTTTAATTCTAATTTATATGTACTATATTTTTCTCTTTTGTTAAGTTTCAGTTTTGCTTTATTATTTTATCAATAATATAAAATCTATATATACTAAATATTATTAATAAATTTATGTAATCACACACACACACACATCAAGTGTGTCTTTCTTCATTAATCTCTCTATGCTATACATTAAGAATATTTTTGATTACAAAATGTATAATTACTAAACTACCTTTATTCTTTATATATCTTTTTATCACTCTCCTTTCTCTTTCTTTTTTATTTATTTCATTCCCTTTTCAATTCTAATTAATTCTATTTTCCCCCTTTTATTTTATTTATACCATATTCTACACTATATATTAGAGTTAAAGATTTAATTTTTAGTTGTACTATGTTAAATGATTACAATGGCCTTCTTTTTCGTTTTTCTTTCCTTCTTTGTTCTTTTTAATATAGTTCTACGTATTTTCTCTAATACTTTTTCACATCTTTCAATTCACTCTCTTTTTTTAATTTTTTTATTTTTCTTATACTTTTAACATTAAATAAATTTTATTTTGAATACAATTGTTACATTAATTAAATATTGTAAAAAAGAAAAAGAAATTTACACAAACACTGATGGAATATATTGTTGCGTGCCTGTGTGTTTTTAATCATTAATTGGTCAAAACAAGTTGTTGCTATTGAAGCTTATGTCCTGGTCGTTAAAATTTCCTGAATTGGGATCAAGCAATCAGTTAAAGTAAGCCGTCATTGAAGAACGTGAGTTTCCTTAATATACTGTAAGCTCAGAGAATGAAACAATGGATATGAAATCTTTCAAGATATGATTTGATACTTTAATTTCCAAAATTCAACAATAACGATATATATTCTGAGATTTTACCACATTACTTGCAATGTAAAATGATCGTTGGCCCTTGGGGAGCCGAAGTTAAAATAATGAAGTTCTGTTTGGTTAAAAATTTTAAGTAATTCCACATTGATTTTGTTATCTAAAGAATTTTAAAAAACAAGAACTCCTTTCAACCAAATAGAAAGAGAGAAATCTTTTTACATCAATTACTCCAAGACTTACCAAAAATATTAATTGTTCCATTAATTATATATATTCAAGGTCCTTTAGTTTAGGTCTTAATAAACTTAAAAGCTCCACTCTCTCTCTCTCCGTTCTGTTTCTTAGTTAATTTTATGAAACTCAACAACACAATCACCATGTTGACGACGAATGATAACAGCGGCGGTCTGACGAATAAGAAAACTAAAGGCCGGATAAAGATTGAAATAAAAAAAATAGAGAATCTCAGCCACCGTAAGGTGACATTCTCAAAATGAGGGACGGGTTTGTTCAAGAAAGCGAGCGAGCTTTGCATTCTCACCGGCGCCGAGGTCGCAATTCTCGTCCAATCCCTTGGAAACCGTGTCTACTCCTTTGGCCATCCCACCCTCGACTCCATGATCGACCGCTTCCTCGGCGCCGGGGCAAAATGCGAGCAGGGAGGACAGAACTGCCCTGCGCCGAAGACGCGGGAATACAACAGGCACTATTGCGACGTTTGTGACGAGTTGGAGCAGGAGAAGGAGCGGAAAGCGGTCATCGACGAGGCCAAGAAGGGGGGCGCTTACGGCAGCGAGAGATTCTGGTGGGACGAGGGGTTGGAAGGGCTGGACCTGGAGGAGCCGGAGCACTACGCGGCGGCGCTGGAAGAGCTGGTGAAAAACATCACCGTAAGGGTTGACGATCTGATGCTCGTACAGCGGTCCAACTTCCTGCCGCTGCCGCTGCCGCCGCCGTCGCCGCCAGCCGCCGAGGGTTTGATAAGCATGGCCAGCACCAACGCCGAAGCGGAGTTTTCATTGGAGGATACGGCGGTCATGGACCAGAATGAGCCGACCAGTAATTTCGAGAACTGCATCATTCCTTATGGGTTCGGACAGTGGCAACTCTGATCCGAAAGTAGTTCAGGTTTTGAAGAATTAATCGTATTCATAATTCTTACAAATGTCTGGTGAGTTTCGGTTTTGCGAATCACAAACAACGTTTTCCAGACTCTGTTGATAACTTTTTAGAGATCTTTGACTTGGTTCATTGGATAAAATAAATGTTACATGAACTAAGAAATCATAGTTTTGTCTGATAAATATAAAGTCAATTATTTTTGCTTCACAAAAATTAATTTTGTCAGAAATTACATGTAAATTTGGGTTAATTTTGCTTCTGCTGCCAACATATCGTTAGGATAGGCTATAAGGGGAAATTGCTTCTCAAGGTTCAAATTCGAGAATAAAACTGCCAGCTTGCTTCAAGGAGTTGTCCAATCACATTATTGTGCCTTAACCCATGCGGTCTTTGTTTTTAAGCCACTAATTGCATACGAGAAACAACTTTTACAGAATATTCCGCCATCAAAAGATTCCTCCGAGTTTTATAAGACTTGATACCTCCACGTGTCACATTAGGGTGTTTCGAGGGTCCAACTTTCCACAACTTGCATACCTCCCACGTATGCCATCAAAGGTTGGGATCTGTACATTCATGAATCATGAATGATCCATCACTGTCCTGTGCGAGAACATTCCACATGTAATAAATATGCATAACTTAAAAGTGAAAAATAAAAAGAAAATCAAAATACAAAAAGTAAAGAGAGAGAGAGAGAGAAAGAAGGGAGAAAAGAAAATTAAAATAAAAAGAACCAAAAAGGCCATGTGATGAAAGAGGGCATATGTCCATATATGGTGCTGTAAGTGCACTGATCCGATCCCCCGCATCCAATAAACCCAATTTGGCTGCAAGTTTAAGCCACAAATGTTGCCATGCATCAACAGATATCCAATCAACCATGCACCAATTAGAACCAATCACACACACTAACTTGGATCGCATGCTAAGTAAACCAACCCACCACATGAATAAATGCATAAATATATAAATATATATTAGAAAAAGTTGCATACGTAATGTGTGCGCACAAATAAAAATAATTAGTTAAAAGAGAAAATAAAAAATTGTGTGATTTTACATTGTGTAAAAGTATTTAAAATAAGAAAAAGAAGAAATATAAAAAAGAATTTAAAAATGAGAGAACTTGAGAGAAAACATATATATAAATTATAGGTTAGCTGAAAAGAGAGGAAAAATGATAAAATAAAATAAAAGAATTTAATATAAGGATAATTATAGATATTGATTTTGTGTAATAAAAAAATATTATCTTCATAATAATATAGTATAAATTATCTCCATAGTAATGTAGATATAGTTATTATAGATCGTTGATTAATTGAAGTTAGCATTTCTTTTCTATTATAACTCCAACACAACTTGTATGCTATTTGATGAAGTTCTTGTTTGATTAAGAAAATACTCGGACAGAGTTCATTCACTATTGATTTAACTAAAAACAAAATCACAACTTCATAAATCTAGCTTAACATTATTTTAATATTTTCATAATAGACTAACATTAAACGGCGCAATAAATTGTAGTAAAAATTGATTTATCAAATAGTTGTTGCTACTCATTTTTAAGTATTGTTCCTTTATATATTATTTCCATATTTTATGTATTATACAAAACGTTCTCCAAGCTTGAATAAAGAACTTATATATCTATCCATCTCTAATCCTATATTATTAAGAGTTTGAAAATATTTTTGATGTATAAAATAAAATTATATATTTATCCCTTATTATTACACAATTAAAACACACATTTATCCTTTCTTTAAGTTCTTTTATTTTTTTTCTATCCTTTATAACTCCCTTGTCCTTTAATCTTCTATGCCGTATCATTAGAAGTTTCGACCAATTTTGGTTCTACAAAGTAAAATTACATTTTCATCCATTGTGACTACACAATATAAAATTATACATTTATCCTTGTTTTAAATTGATCTATTGTTCTTTAATATCCTTTTATATCTTTCTTTTCTTTCAATTAATCTTTGTTGGTACTTTCTTTCAATATTTTTATCTTTCAATTTCTTTTCATCATTTTTTATTTTCTTATTTTGAATATTTTTATATTTTAATTTTTAAATAATATTATTTTTAATTTTTAAAATGCAACTGCTTTATAATTTATAAAGAATTTGAATAGCAGTCTCGAACTCAAATTGATTCTATTTTGCCTCTTCACTGGAAAAAAGAAAATCAAACAATTTCCAGTCATGGTCCTTGTGAATGATTTTACACACACATTAAATTTGTCAAATTTAGTAGAAAGAGCAATTACTTATCTAATAATCATATTTTTACTTTTGCCTTCTTCAAACTTTCTAATAAAAAATTAAGTTACCTAATATAGTAAAAGATTAAGACAAGAGGAAGTACAGCGACAGAAACAGAAGGGGCAAAAGACACAGTCTAGTAAATTTAACTGAGACAATAGTCTTTCATTTGATCGACATTTGACTTAACTAAGATTGATTGTATATTTATTATGTTATTGATATATAAATATACACACGTATATGGAGAGGTCATGTTTAACTTAATTATATGTTTAAGTTAATTTAAATACACACGTATATTCATTATGTCTTCCACAACATCTATTATATGTTTAACTTAATTCAATTTAACTCATAATTAAATTCTGTGACAATTAACTGGATTATGGAGAGGTCATGTTTGAATTTATTGTTGGTTAACTTGATTAGAATTGTAAAGGCCTTGTTTTTTTCCTAATTTTATACTATTCATCACCACTTAAAAATCTTACAAATTAAACATCTTACCATACAAATTTAATCAAATTTTTTTCTCTCTTACCATTTATAACTAACTAATAATTTTCAATCACTATACCTATTCACAATCCAATTAACATATATTTTTCTATTTACATTCATTTTTTTATACCTTACGATCCTATATACTATTATATTATTAAATCATTATTACATATTAAATATATATATATATATATATTTCCTATTGCCAAAATTTTAATACCAAACATAAAATTTTCCGACACTCTCTTCACCAAAATATTTCTACTCACCTTGACAAGCAACCAAACACACCCAACAATCCTGATCCGATTCATGAAATGAGAAGAGAGTACGTAAGACATTAACCCTGTGCAGGCCCATGACCCAAAGGCCAGTAAAGCTTTGTCAAGGTGGGCTGGCCCAAAAGCCCATTCACGATAAACAACTTTATTTATAGTTTTGTTTTTTCTTGAAGAAATTCCTAAATTTATATTATATCAACACTAATCTATACAGCATAAGACCTCCATAAAAACTAATTTTTTGCCACAAATGTAACTATAAAAATAGCCCTATTAGTAAACGTAAAATAAGCTATAAAAGAATTAATTATTAAGTACAATATCCACAAATACTATCAACCTTGCATACCTATTATCAACTCCAGTGCCTTTTTTAACATTTACTCGTACAAATGAAGAGTGAAAGAAAATAAAACACTCACTCATACAAATGAAAAGTGAAAGAAAAGAAATCGTTCTTTTTTAAGAAACTGAATTAATATATGTAAATTTACACACCCAAAGTTACTAGGTAGTTACTATTATGGAACTAAGAGTTTGTTGTCGCATAATTTGCATTTTACAGCTATTCTTTTTTTAAATTTTTTCTAACCTTTTTTTCTCTCTTTTTAACACATTATTTTTATTCATATCTTCTCTTTTTTTAAATTCTTTTAATGTTTCCTTATTTTCGTATTTTAAATATTTTTTCTCAATGCAAATTTATGTAATTGCTCTTATTTTAGATTTTATATTTTTATATTTTTCCTTCTACTTTTCTTTTAACTTATTAATTTATTCGTGTTTTCTTTCACTTTTTTTATTCACAAATTGTTTTGATCTTTCTTTAATTTCTTAAACCCTCGGCCAAACAAGTATTCCATGAGAGAGCCCACAAGAAATTCCATTAATACCTGTATTTTTATACTTTAAATTTGAATAATTTCATTTTTACTACTATTTAAAATATAATAAATTTATAAGTCATCAACAAATTTCCACACTAATTTGCAATTCTAGCATTGTTCCCTCTAAAGTAACGATTAAAATACATGTCATATCGTCCCCCTTAAAAAACAAAAAGCAAAAACGAAGGAAGCTTGCAAGTTGATTCATTTTTCTTTTTCTCCTTCTCCATAACTACCAATTTTAGGGATATTCTGACTTCTTGTCGAACCAAAATACTGTAAACATGTGACGAATGTCACCATCCATGGTATGTCCAAATTCAATTTGAATGCGAATGCATAAGTGGATGGTGAGTGTGAATTTAAAAAAATAATTAAAAAAAAAACATTTCGAATTTAAATCAGCTTTAATTTACATCGATTAAGACGTGGACTCGGTGTATGTATGTGCATGTTAGTGAACATATTCGAGTTTATGATGGGGGCCTTATAGAGTTATTCATTGCAAATTTATCATTATAATAAATTTGTTAATCCAATTAAAGTAAATAAATAGAGTGATATATTATTAATGGGCCCAATTATCTAAAAAAAATTGGAAGAGCTAATTAATTATATGTGTAATCTCACATGTGGCTATGTTTGTTTTCAAATTAGGACGGGGAGGAAATTTTGGATGATTTGAGTGAGGATGAAAATTATATTTGGTTTGTAAGATTTGAAAAGATAAGAAAATTTTTTTTTATGTATTTAATATGTAATAATGATTGAATGATGTAATAGTATATAGGTTTATAGAGTAATAAAAAAATAAATGTGAGTTAGAAAATTATAAAAATATGTGTTGATTTGACTGTGAATAAATATAATCATTAAAAAATTATTAGTTAATTATATAACGAGAGAAATAAAGAAATTTTAATTTAAATTTGAATAAAATTTGACGGATAAGATATCTAGTTTGTATGATTTTTAAGGGGATAAATAGTGTTTAAAATGAACCAAACATAGCCACAGAGTTCAAACGTAATTAATGATGGGTCAATTTGGTAGTTAACCTGCTATATAGGGTTTGGTCTCCCGTTGAAGTAAAGAACTTTTGTCACAGATAAAGGTACGCTTCCCATGATATGTGGCCAATCACCCGTTTTCTCTGCATTATTAGAAGACTTAACTTTTTCCAAGATTGCTTCGTCTTTCATTCAACTTTCCATGTAATTTTATGGTAACGATCCAATGATGGGTATTCAATTGCATAAGCACCATCATGATGCATCAGACTAAGCTTCAAATCTCCACACATAATCACATTAAGTTTCATACTTAATAAAAACCATCGCAAACGGAAGACTAACATCATTCCTATTTTAAATTAAAACCAGCGTCGGCATCTATTGCATGCCACCACCAACGTACGTGTAGCGTACACAGGCGCACAGCAGTAACAACGTAGTACATACGGTCTCACATCTACCAATACTCCGTATATAAATTATCACAAGAAGTAACAAGGTGATGAAGGCTTAGCTAGTAAGGACGCTGGCCAAGGTAATTGCCCGGGGGATCGTAATTACAGATGACGAACAGCCAATCGTTGTGGCACTGAAGCCTGGCGCAGCCCAGGCGGAGGGATTCGTTCCAGACGACCTGCGTGTAGTGCAGGCACTCCCCTCCGACGCAGGAGTTGGAGCTGTAGTCGTAGCAAGACTTCTCGCTCACCCACATGCCCACGGCGTCGGCACTCGACAGCTTCCCATATCCCTCGGCCAGGTTCTCCCCGTAAGGCCCCTGGGAGTGCCTCATATCGCAGTCGCCGTAGCGCTTCTGGGCGTAGGCCATGGCGTAGCTGGCGACGGTGTCGTTCCAGACCAGGGGCGGCACCCCAACTTCAGCTCTCGCGTGGTTGTGGGCGTCGAGGAAGTCTTGCGGGGAGTTCTGGGGTTGGGAGAGGTCGTCCACGACGACGTCGTAAGGGTGAGGAGCGGCCATTGTTGAGGCCGTGATTAAGGAGAATATGATCGGAAGGCATGCAATGTAGGAGGAAGTCATGATTGGTGTTGTTGTGGACGAGACACACATGACCATGTTTGTTGGTGTATTTATAAGCCCATGGATTGATGGATGTGTTTGTTTATTGCTTGAGTGTGTGTGAGTGTCTTTTGTTTTTTAATTGTGCAAAAATATAATTTTAAAAGTGTGACATTAAAATGTGTGTATTATTGTGTTAAAATTGAAAATAAAGATATATAACCTGTGTCTACCGTTTAATCAATATTAACCGGAATGGTTTGTAAGGCAACCCTACTCTCTGATCGACACGTGCAATTACTTTTCTTTTTAACTTATCAGTCTATGATTGTCATTTATATTATTTTGTATTAAATGATAAATACATAAATATATGTTTAGCATGTATTTGTAAAAATACGAGCACAAGAGACACAGAGAAAAGAATTAGGACAGGGATTCGATCTAATTTATAAGAGCAGTTAGTATTGATATAATAAATTATTATACAATAAGATACCAAGATTAATATAATAAGAAAAATAAAGCAACCAAGCCAGAAAAGGTCCAAAGACAAATGGAGGTTCACACGCGTAACACGACTCGGAATTTCTTTTCATTACGCAAGTAGATGTAATTGATGATGAGGATAATCATCAATAATACCATGTAATAATAACATGGTTTTCATAGCATGATACATTGGGTGCTAAGTGTCTAAGATGAGTCTCGTGAATGATGGAGACTCGTACACCTCAGCTGATTCAGTTATTTGTTCCGTTTCTTAATAACGATAAAACACTTGGCTGCCTAACGTAGCAGTCAATCAAGTCCTACTTTTGATTTTTGAGTCATGTCTAATTAATTTGATATTGCACAAATTAATGTGTAACGAATATTTTAATGTAATAGCTTTACCAAAACTCAATACAAGAAAAACTAATTGCACGACCCCAGAATACTATAAAAACGATCGATTCAATAAATAAATAAACTCATGTTAACCTAAATAATACTACGAAGTGAAAATAATAGTTAAACTTGCTTTATATATAATCATTTTTTCCTCAAATTTCTTTTGTTTCGTAGTTTCACCTACATTCAGCAATCTTGTATTTATATAATTGTCACATTAAACTTTAATTATGCGTGCATGCAAGTGAATAATTAACAAACCACATTTGCTAGAATTATTTGAATGTTAATAGTAACATAAATGCTTTATAATTAACGTAACTAAAAAGCATTGTTCGGATTCAATGTCACAGTTAGCAGAAAAGTCGTGCACGTGAACGCATGCAAGCAGCACGTCACCCACGATATTCATTCTCTTTCTTTGGATTAAAATATATATATATATATGGTTATACCAATCATCATCACAGAAAATTACGCCACAAATTAAACATTATTGACCAAATTAATTATATAGACGAATGAATCAATGGATGTCTTATTTATACCTACACTCATGTGAAACTTTCAATCATTATTAATACCTGCAATTTCACGCTCTACGTGTAAATTTATTTATAAATTATAATATTATTTATTTTTAAACAACACGAATAAAAATATTTAAAATTAAAAGTATAAAAATATTTAAATAAGAAAATTAGAGAAAGTTAAAAACAATTGGGAGGGAATACAAATAAAATAATAAGTTAAAAGATAAGTGAGGAATAAGAATATTAAAAAAAATTAAAGAATTTTAAATAAGAATAATTGTGTAATTTAACTTTATGCAATAAAAATTCTTATTAATGAGTGTAAAATAATCTGTCAATGCACAATTCATGCATATAGTTGACTACCAGAGCTATTATGGTTGACATTCAATTACTTAATTTTACAACGGTAATTACGGAAGCATGCACGTGCTTTTCTGCTCCAATTCAACCTTAATTAGCTCCACATTTTTCCCAATCTTTTTTGACAAATGGAACACCAAATACGTAATAGCAGCAGCTCTACACAAATGAATAATCATTATCTCCCATGAAGCCTTCATTGTTTTATGGCCTTGCATTCACACGATCAAACAATTATGTTTTAGGGTACGTGGCTTGATAAATTAATTTATCGAATTAATTAAATGTTTACTTTAAGTGATAAAAGTCATTAATAAAATATAAGTTTGATATTAATATAACAAAAATATTGAATAAATTAATAATCCAATTCAACAAGTACGATAAAATAATCTTAAACATAAATATATTTATCATTAAGTCATCCTATGTTTTAACATTATTTTGCCTTGTCACTAGTTTATTTTTCAAAATAATTTTTAAAATCTTAATCCTATCAATCAAGGTAAACACGTCGTTAAAGTATTAATTATGATGATCCTATTATAGACACTTATTTGATTGAATTTTTATTCAAATCAATACATACAGTGACATATTGCAGGACCATATATTAAGAATCAGGCGCATTTGTCAACAATTCAAATTTTTGATGTCATTTCAATGTCATCTTGTAATCTACATTATTTTAATGAAAATCAAGACTATTAAGGGTTTTGAATCAGATATACATCTTGGAGGGTGATTTTATCAATATTGTCAACCGTCTCAATGGTGATTAGGCTCTTGTTAATGCTTGGTCTTCTGATTGATGAAGCTCGTAACTTGCAAAACAAACCTTTAGACGTGCAAAACTTTACATGTTGGTACAGTAGAAAGCAAACCCATTGATTTGCTTGCTAAAATAGCAGTTAATTTGGAGTAGCAGATTGTCTGGGGAAATAACTTTACTCCTTATTGGTTAAAATTTATTTGATGATATAAATAAATAAAAGTTTTGTTATAATCTTAAAAAATATACATTTGGAATATATGTGTGTGTGTGTGTGAGATATAAATTATACACTCACACACACACACTAATAATTTGCCACATTCTATGTTTGAACTTAAATTAATATAATATAAAAATAAAAATAATTCTTTAACTTATTTTATTTATAGTATAGATTAGTTTATTTAAATATTTATTTTATACTCATGTCAAAAATATTATAATTAAAAAATAATAAAAGAACAAAAAAATAATAATAATAATAATAAAGATAATTTTATCATTATTAAGTTGAATAAGGATTCATGTGTAAACTTACTTAGTGCCTTTATGTTAAAGACAAGAACAGACACTCACTCGTAAGACTTTTTAAATTTCATCGTTTTTATTTTTTTATTTTTACATAATTTTTAAAATAAAAATATACGTTAAAATTTAAAAACAAATCATAAATATAATATATATTTGTTGTATGGTTCTGCTACATCACGTCATGTCACTGTCTTCTCCCTCAATTGATAAGATTATGATTTAAAATAATTATTTTGATATATGATTTTATCACATATGTTAGATAGAATTATTTATTATATAATTTAATTATATAATATTGAATTTCTAATTAATCATAAATTTTATTGTTAAAAATAAATTTTTAATTAATTCATGTCAAATTATCTATCCGTCTGAATTCTTCTTAATTCCTTTAAAATGAACATGACCGTGGGATGCATAATTATTGTATATTTCTTCATCTATTAACTTATAGGTAGAGGGAGACATACCATAGACATGTGACTGTGACTCAAAAACCGTGGGATGCATTCACCACCAATTGCAGTTTATGACAGTTGGAAATATTAAATACAAGTAGATCAAATCCACCATTTTAAAAAAACAAAAAAAAAATGTCTCTGTCTACTCCATTTCTTATTTTTATCACATCACTGTAGTCGCTCGTGTGTGTGTAATACCACTGCATGAGTCAAATTCATATTAATAGGGGTAAAAAGACATAGAAATATAGAAAATAGAATTTGACGTCAAATTCACAGGGTACTTTTTAAAAAATAACAACAATAACGATCCAAGTACGTCAGTATTCAATAACAGCCACTCGTCTTTGAATGGCTTTATTTAAACATTCAAGTCCTATCTCAAAAGGGTGCCACATTCCTCAAGCAAAAGAAGAACACCGCTGAGATAGACCCGAAAATAAACTAGCAATAACTGCCTGAAAACACTTTAGAAAACTCCTTTGTGAAGATTGAAGAATGTAATCTAGTCCATCTCTTTTCCTTTCAGTACAAATTCAAGAACGCGAAGAACCAGGTATGGCGAAGATCGTATTTTACAGAAAACAATCTTATCCAACAGGTGAAATCATAGAGTATTCAGTCAAGTAGGAATTACTTTCCCCCCAGGCTTGAAGGAAAACTACAATGAAACTTGATACTTCCATAAGCGTTTCTTGCTAGCATAACAAGTACGCCAGCGTCAGAGGAATATAGAACAAGAATATATTTTGGCGGATGCCAATTAACACCAGCAAAATTTTCCAATCAATAAAAATATAGGCATCTCGTATTACTATATTAAACAAGTTAAACACAATTTCCATAACAATAATTTAGAACTAAAAGAACAAAAGTCGCTTGTCGGCAATGTTATCACAAAGAATTCCATCTACGATTGGACGATCATCAGTGCAATGGTCTGAGGTGGAAAACTTGGCAGGCCGGCTTGTACGACTTCTTGGCTGCTGCCTGTTCAAACTTCTTGGTTGCAGATTCATTCTCTTCTAAGCTGGTTTGAATGAAAAATCTTATCCACCAATTTGAGCTCCGCAATTTAGCCTATATTGAAAAACAGCAAGCTGATAATAAGAATATGACACCAGAAACCTAGTTGTGTAGCAGCTCTTAAGACTACTGGTGACTTAAAAAACCATGCCAAGTAGGACAGAAGATATCCAAAATTTACATGCTTATTTAGAAAATTTTCTATCAACTCAAAATCATATCTCATAGTCATAAATTACAGTTTCATGACTAACTATGGCTTATCCACTCAAATTTTAAATGCAGAGAGGCAACAAGAAATCTGAATTTGACACAGTTTTCTACCTCGTATTCATTTAATAAAAATAACAAATTCTAAATGTAGTGAAACTGAAATATTCGGCAGATGGGAGTACATTGGGAAAAAAAAAAGTACTCAACCACAAATCAAATTTTCAAATGCATAAACAAGACTATAATACTCAAATATGTAATCACATATAATTTATGAGCGTCCTTGAATAATCCTATCAGATACGCAAGTGACAAAAAGGTTAAAAAGAAAGAAATATAAACACTGACCGGGCGCCCAAACTTGGACAATTCTGGTACTTTTACTTTCTGATGACCTGGGTAACCTGCAGTTCATTGCAAGGATGAAACCACTGAGAATTTCCAATAATTACATAATCAGTTTAACAAGGAGCTTAGTTGGCCTTAAAATATGCAACCCCTACCTAAAAGACAATCAAACAAAACCTCCCCATATTGAGATGAAAAACATAATACATGGGATGCACTGAATTGCAACAGATTCAAACATATAACTCAATTTAGCTAAACTCACCCTAGTTATTTATATCATCTTTGGAATAGCAAGTCATGGTTCCAGAGAATTACCAGATAATATAACTAAACCATCAGCAGACACCCTCGCAAGCTCCGGGACAGTCTTGTTAAGGTACTTAGGTGATAAATAATCCACTGCATCTGACACTATGACAAGAGAAAATGACTTTGGTCTGTATGGAAGAGGAAACTTCATGTCAGCCACACGCACAATGCCTTTCCGCACGAGACTCTTGCAGTGGGCATCAGCATCATCTAATTCATATGGCTCTATACCCCATGCTTCTGTATCCTCTTCTTTTAATAGCTGAGATACTACTGAGCAGGTTTCAGGGCCTACATGCAATACTTTGCGCATGCTGTCACCATATGCTTTCTTTAGAATAGGTATTAGTCTCTGGACTTCTAGTGTACACGAAACACCACCTGCACATACATGGAAGAATTACACAAAAAGGAACTTCTTATTTAATAGCAAAATTTATATTATTTTCCAAATAAATGATGCCATTCAAAGAAAAAATCAAGAGCAAAGACAGAGCGGCAGCCTAAAGTGGTACAAATCACACAAGCCACCTTTTTCTTAACTAAACAGTCAACTGGAGATTGTGAATACAGAGGAAACAGTAACATAAGTGAGGCATGGCTACCAGGTCATCTTGTCCATGTGAATGCTACTACTTTAACCATCAGGTGAAAAATATTATGCAAAATTTACAAAAACTGGAAATCTTCCCTTTTGATCAAATACACATCTCCAAAAATCATTAGCATTGAAAATATCTTAATATTAAGTAAAATGAAGGGAGATGCTTGCTTCACCAAAACTATAAAAATCTAAGAAAACAAAAACACTACAGAAATACTGGCAAAAAAAACCTCCTACAAATGCATGCATGAATTAATCCTGTTTTACTGAAAAAAAAGGGGTAAAATAAGTCAGAATGAGGTTTGTAGCTCTTCTTGGGTACTTCTGATAAGTAAAAGATGGGAATGCTGTATCCAGTAAAGATAAAATCTTTGTATCCTGATATGCTGACATACAGAATAGTAAGGGATTATAATATCAAAAATTTCATTTAATAAGTGCTTATAACAAGGGTGACTATTCATTTAAATCATAGACGTTTACCATCAAGTCTGCTTAAAGCACTTATGTCACTGCTCCTGCCACCTGTCAGGAAACAACAAAAACTCAGATTACCCCATATGAATGAAAATTAATTGCAAAATATGTCATTAAAATTGTTTACGAAAAGGAATAGTTGCAACCAAGTGTTCTATTTACCATTCTGTCTGTGTTCCTAAAACCGTAAATTTAGCAAAAGATGTTCTGAAGGAGGCTCAGAAAAGGAAATCATGGGAAGATAAAGCATGAAAATAATCTGATCAACCCTCCAACAGCATATGTTTGAACATATGAAAAAGTGTAACAACAGACCTGAACCATGATACACATACCCAATAATTAGTATTGCTCCCTGAAAAATCCACAAAAGAACCCAATCAGTTTGCTTGCTAATAATTAACCCAGGCACATATAATAAGACGCGCAAACAGGATCAGCAGCAGCAAATAGTAAGAAAGGGATAAGCATCATCCTTAAGCAATATTCTATATGATACACAATACTTTAGTTTATCATCATGATTGTGTAGCATGTGTGGCAAAAGGGAATATTCCTATGCATCTGCATGCCAAGAGTTTGAAAAATGAACAATGTACGCATACATAAGCTGATTCACAGATATATGCGCTTGCATTTGCAGTAGGGGTGAGAAGTCAATATTACCACAACAAAAATTCCTATAGATAATAATGGAGATGGACGGGGCTTGGTATGCAATGCACCCACAAAAGGAATGCTCCCACTGTCTGCAAAGCGGCGAGCAGTATTGGGCCTCCTAGACATCGTCTTACAGTTGAAGGAACCTGTTGTACAATCAATTGAAAGCACTAGAAAATAAGGCCAATATTTTTGTACCAACAAGTACAAAGTACCACTTCGCATAAAGATGGCAGCTCATCTGGCAGCGATTACACATAGATCTCCACCAAGTATCATACGTATCGTCAAGTTTAGAATATGACAATAACGAACAGAGAAGAGAGACATTTATTCCACTCTAAGCCCAGTCAAGCAACAATGCTTTAAAATTACAAAGATCTCCAATGTAATAGTTGTTGTGCAACATAAATTTTCCAAGAGAAAAACACATCCAAGATCCATTTCTAATCCTAAGAGGACAGACACTAACTTATCAAAATCCCGAGCAACCAATGCCTTGACTGGTACCGGACCTTACAATTAAGAAATTAAAATGAAGCAAAGTAAATTACTATCAATTTGCCAACATCCTTAGCATCAGTCAAGGAAATCAAGGTGTAACGAATTTGGAGGCAAATTAATTAACCCCAAACATTACACTGTTCGATGAATTCACTCCCGAATCTCAGACCCGGGCAGCGTGGAGACAGATAACCATAACCAAGAAATAATAATCAACAAAAGACGAGTTAAATAAAGTTCTTGAATGGCGTGGAAGCAGGTAAAAGGTAAATCCACATGCCGGGACATGACCCAAACTAAAGCACGAAACAAACCTACAATTCAACAGCTGATTTCTCTCAATCATCGGGGAAAAAATTAATAAAAAATAAAACGAATTCGCAGTCCCGCGAAAAACAACAAAGCATCTTTCTTCCAACTAAAGAAAGGAACAATCACAGATGTGTGGGATAATAAAGTGTAGTAATTACAATAATACATTCAACATCAAGAAAAATGCAAATGAGTAAGTTACCAGAAACGGGAAATCTAAGGACAGAAGCGCGATCTGGATCTGCTGGTTCCTTTGCTCACTCAGCGGACTTGAAGAACGAGAAAAAAGCGCTTCCGATTTATTCCACTGATGGTTGTTTATTTTAATTTAATTATTTAAATGTCCTTTACTATGGCTGACACATAAAGTCGAAAATAAAAATTAAAAAAACGAATTACGGGATAATGGGCCAGTCGGCAGAACCCTGATGGTGGGCTTTTCCAAGCAAAATGGTCCAATGGGCAAACTGCTGACCCCTTAGTGGGCTCCAATAAACCGTTTTCAATTCAAAATGGAAGGCTAAGCTTACAACCTCACCATTCAAAATTTGAAAATATATTAAAAATTAAAAATAAAAAGAATGCTCCATCAATAATTTAATTAATAATCCATTGAATGCACTATAGGAAAGAGATCCCAATAATGTATCATGAAATAGCAAATTACTAGTGGGACAAAATTTCGAGAGAGAGAGAGAGAGAGAGAGAGCGAAATCAATAGTGAGAGAAAAGAAAATAAAAAAGAAAAAGAAAAAGAAAAAATGTTAAAAAATATGATTTGAAAATAGAAGAAGAAAAAATAAAGATAATTTAAGAATTTAATATTAAAGGTAAAAATTTAGCTACTATAAGTCCATCATACTTAATAATATAGTCGACTGGATGTATATATGACAATGATTCTTAAAAAACAGAAAGTTAAAAAAATTTTAATATAACAAATTATCCAATTTTTTCTCTTTTGACTTTTCTGGTATATTTTTTCATTTCATCTATCTATTTCCTTTTTTTTTTTACAAATTCAAAATACTCATATGTTTATTTTGATTTGTTGATGTGTATTTTAAATGTATTTTTTTAAAAAAAATGTAAAAATAAGAAAAAAATTAAAATAAAAATTAAAAAATATAACGATTATAATTTATATTTTTCGACTGAAAAATGAAAACAAACGTGGCATTATTCCTTCACTCAATGTCACTCAGAAGACATCATTTTACAAAAATATTAAAATTATCTTGTTATACTCAATAATCCTGAGTATTGAGTCTTGTCTGTAGCCCTACATAAATAATTGCGTTGCTAGAGTTAAGCTGATACATCCTAATTTAGACAAACTGTCGCATCTCTGTGGGACCGAAGCATGAAAATCGTGTCGTGTCATAATTTTTTAGTTCTTTACACCCTTCTGGCGCGCCCTAATTTAGACAAACCGTCGCATCTGTGTGGGACAAAAGCAAGAAAATCGTGTCGTGTCATAAACCCGATTTATTTATTCTTCACACCCTTCTGGCCTTTTCCACTTTCGAATAGGCTAATCTGGCAAGCAACGCTACTTCCGGATTACTGCTTTCTGCATTTAATAAAGCGCAATATAAGATACTGTGGTCATGGCTTGAGTCGACCCCGCACCGGATCATATGCACCAGGTGAGGGGATTTAGACACCTGTTCGCATCTTGACACCTAATTGGTGGTCTATTAGACCCTACACTAACTTTTCATTTTCATTTTTTTTATTTCTGCTTTATTTTATCTTAATGTGTTGTTAATTATATTTAATATAATTATGGTTTTTATTAATGACATTTATTATTTAATTTTATAAGAAGTTTAACTTTCTTTAATTATTTTATAACTTAACAATTATATAAATGAATAAAAATAAATATAATAAAATATATTATATGACAAGAGTATATTAAAATCGTATTTTATTTTAATTTATTTTTATTTGTTAACAATTGTAGTTAGTTATTATCAACAGGTATGATTGGAGTCAAACATGTGATCCTATTGAATATAAAATTTTGGTACATTAACTTTACAAATAAAGAAAAAAATTTTGGGTTTTTATATATTAATTGAGAAAATAAACTTTAATGTATAAGAAAAAATTGGTAAAAAATACTACACTAATTAATAACTCCAAATGGAAACTTATTCTAAAACTCAAATAAAAGGTAAAATTAAGAAAAATAAAAACATAATTGTAAATTAAAAATTTTCAGTTAATTATAATCAACAATTTATTAAGAAACACAAAATAAAAGCAGAAATGAAAAAAAACAGAAACAAAAGGGACAAACAAAAAAAAACTACCCAGAACAGTAGTCCAATTGCAGAGTCGAATGGACTGTGCTTATGATACATATTTAATATTATTTTCTATTATCAAATTAAAGTTGATAAAAAATAAACACAATAAACAATGAATATGTATATGAGAGGGAACAATTACAGATAAGTGGAAGAAGATTAATTTTTTATTTTGAAGAATTAATTAATTTTACTATAAATTTTTATAATAAAAATGATAGTGTTTAATAATATAAAATATAAATATCAATGAAAGGTGTCAAAATTGGGTTATTTATCCATACAACATAAAAAGTGTGTACCTAATGACATGACTAAATATACGCATATATTTTTGGCTGCTTATTGGTCTTCAGTTATTAAACAACCAAAAAGAATCTAAAACCTTCAAATCATAGAATAAAAACTCAAAATTACCAGTCACCACAAAAACACAATGATGATGACAATACACATTAATAAAACAAAGATTTTTAAAATGTGAATAAGTAGCAAAAAGGTAAAAACGGGCAGAGTTAATTATTAGCCCAAATAGACAATTGTGAAAGTGAAAATATCGATTCAAGCAAAAAAACATAGGGAAACAAAAAATAATAATAAGTGTTCTTGTTTGATGCTTTAATCTTGAGCAAACTCTATAATTTTCCTGCCGTATATAAGTATTTAAAAAAATACTGACACAATTTAAGAATCCGTCGAATTTTATTTTTATTTATTAATAGACTTTGTTAATAATTTAGATCATATGAATTTTTTATGTTAATGTTTGATATGATTTAGTATAAATAATATTTTTATTCAGTTGAAACAGGGTTTTAATTAATTTAGATTCCTTTCTTAACTTTTTTGAAATTATGCATTGCAGATTTGAATCTACAAATCAAGTCATTCCGGTGTATTGAATTCTTAATATACAATTAAACTAGTTTTCAATTCTTAATTATACAAGTGATAGCGACACACTCTAAGCTTGTGCAGATTTATATATACAGTATACAGTTAATAATTTTAAATAAAATAAATAATTAAATTATTTAGATTAAAATTATAAAAATACTAATATAATAAAATAATAAATAATCCAAAGAATTTTTTATAAAAAAAATAGAAATTTTGTGAGAAAACATAAACAAAAATAATAAGTTAAAAGAAAAGAGAAAAAAAAAAATAAAGAGAGAACAATAAAAAACAAGAGTTAAAATAAGGATAATTGTATTATTTAACACTGTATAACTAAAAAGGCTTGTTAACATAATAACATAGTATAGATTGCTAGCAACATTTGCACACTTTATTCGTGATGCTGTTCAAGGATTCTTTTAATTTTATTTATTATTTATTATTTTTATTTAATATTAAATTTTACTAATAATTTGAACTACATGAATTTAGATTCGTCAAATTTTATTTATTATTTATTATTTTTATTTTTATCTATTATTAGTTTTTATTAATAATTTGAGTTATGTAAATTTTTTAGATTAAAGAATGATATGATTTAATATAAATAGTTATTTCATTTGATTGAAAAACAAATCTTTAAAACTTTCTACATTCAATATTTACAAACCATTCCATTTTTATTAAAGATAAAAATATTTAAATCAATTCAATATGAGTAATTTTTACATGAATTGTAATATATCAATCGATCTAAACATATAAATTATAATTGTCTTGCCATATTAATTATTTAATTTTAAAATCAATTTTAATTTTTAATTTGAATGCTTTGAATTACAATTCGTGTTTTTAAAATATAAAATTAAATTCGATCAATTTTAATTATTCTACTGCATCTCTATGATCACGTCATGTGGTTGGCTCTATCAATTTCTAAATTGATACGAGGTACAAATTGTAAAATATAAAAAATCTAAAAAAGAAAAAGAAAAAATCAATAAAAATGAAACCGTCCAAATTCGTCGCTGTTTCAATTGATTTCTGGCTGGATTTTCCACTGGCTGAGTCGCCGCCCGAGCCCACTCACTCCTGCATCTGGAAATAGCCGAACATCGAACAAAGACCCGCGTCGGAATAGTAAAAGATCCCGCTGGACATCGTCGCCCTTGCGTGCACCGCTCCACGGGCATCCACCGCTCAATAATCGCCACTTGGGCACCTCGAGGCCCACCCAACGTCTTCTATCCAGCCACTAGCGTCGATGAGGCTGACTCATAAAAAAATCGCCGGCCATTCCATCACAGAAATCCCCCGAGTTTACTTGTTTGACCGAGGTACAATTGTGGGCCAGGAGTGAGGCTAGGCTAAAAGTGTTGCAATTCTTAGATGAGGGAGAAAAAAATTGATGCTGGGCCTCCACTGAGATTGGGCCATAAATCAAAACAAGAGAGAGAGACTGGGCCATGTGTCATTAGACTAAGGACTGAGCCTTGTTTCCGCTGGGTTAGGCTTTGTTTGGTTGCTGACTTTTAGCAAAGGACTTATTTCGTTGCTGAGCGTTGACCAAAAAAAGAAAAAAAAAAAGTAGGAAAAAAATTGGGAAAATCAGAAGAAAAAGGAATTGAAAAAAGAGTGGTGAGAGAGACATATATTTTTATACAAGATGTCAATTAGTTAAGAGAATAACACATGCTACACAAAGACGATGTCTGAAACAATTCAAAAGATTTTCAAAATTATGGATAAAAAAAATAATTGATCGAAAAAGGTGGAACAAGCTAATAACATTTCTACCACCTATCCTATGTTCGATGATTGTATATTGTGCTTCAAATGTTTTCAAATATGGCACTCTATTTGTAAGTGTCCAAATAAAGAAATTGATGCTTTATGGTAATTTTAATCAACTCAAGGAAGCTGAGAAAAGTACATCCATAAATATATTAACGCATTTGACTTTTTATTGCCACTTTTGTTTGTTTTGGGACTTAAAGTTTTTCCATCTAAGGAGATTTCATGTGCATATCTATGCAAATTCTCAAAGAATGCACCTAACATTTCATATGGTTCATAGTAGATGTATTATTGTTGGTCTTGTGTTATTGCACGGATATTTTGCATGCACGTGTTTAACTCTATAACCTTGAAAAAGGGTGATTGTAGAGCATTAAGAGGATTATGTAAATTAATTTTTAATTTAAGAGGATACAATTTCAAATTTAAGACATTTTGCCCTCGAGATGAAGAGTATGACATTGTCTAGGGATTAGTCAAATTTTTTCTATTGTTTATTATTTTTGTTTTTATCAATTATTAGACTTTACTAACAATTTGGGTCACATGGACTTTTTAAATGATAAATTGATAGGATTTAATATAAATAACTATTTTATTTGGCTGAGAAATTGATATTTGAGACTTTATTTAGTTGAGATTTACAAATGATTTTGTTTTCTCGAGAAATGAGAATATTTAAATTGATTCAATAGGAGTAATTTTTGTGTGAGTTGTAACGCATTAATCAGTTTTGACGTGTCGATTTTGACAATCCTATCATGTTGATTATCTCATTTTGAATTCAATTTTGATTTTATTACATTGGATTAAGTACTTTAATGCACATTTCACATTCTTGTAATTCAAGATTGGATTCGATTAATTTTCATTATTCTGCTGCCTCACTCTGATCACATCAACGCGTGTGTAGATTTACTTATAAATTATAAAGTCATTGTCATTTATTTAATAAAAATAAAACTATTTAATATTAAAAAGTATAAAGAATAATTAAAATAATAAAATAAAGAATATCAAGAAAAATTGAATAAAAAAAGAAGACAAAATTTGAGAGAAAACAAAAATAAAAAGTTAAAATAAAATTTTAAAAAATAAAAATAAAAATATGTGATTTTATATTTTGAAAAAGTATTTATAACAAAAATGATGAAAGATCAAAAAAATTTTAAAAATGATAAAATTAGATAGAATATATAAATATAAATTGTATTTAAATGTAAAGAGATAAGAAAATAATTAAAAAATAAAAATATTTGACATAAAGGTATTTTATGTGAATTCACTTTATCCAACCACGCGTCTTTATTAAAATAATAATGCAAAAATTTACGTAAGTTCGCATTCAAACTTAATTATCCAAATGAATTAAAAACTAATTACATATTGCAATATTACTCATCCGATGAGTTAAGACACTGTTTGGAAGGAGTTGCAGCTTCCGAGTGATTTTGATGAGTTTCCACTTCCCAGATGGATCTAGCTAGCAGCTTTCATTAAATCCCGCTTACAAGTTATTAGATTTTATTTTAAAAAATAAGATTTTAAAGTACCTGAATAAAATAACAACAACAATTTATGAAATATTGTTTCAACGTCTTAAGTTCTATCTTCATGCCATGTGCATTTAAAATTCAAAATATAAATTATTATAGCATTTAAACTTTTATTCTTATGGTATGATTATTTTGATATATCTTGTATATGTGTTTTATTTTCAAAATTTTCAATCTAACAAAACCACGCTCTTATATATGCATAATTATCAAATTATATAATTTTATTGATGTAATGAAGTATAAAATTAAGCTAATAGAAAGAGGAGAAATAAATGGCACCACAAAATGGAAAAGTTGGATAAAATTACAGTAATATAATGTAAAATTGCTATAATTCTTTTTGACAATTTTAATAATAATAAATAACAATATTAAAAATTTAAAATTATATTAGATACTTTATAAAAAATAAAAGAGAAATAAATTGGGAAAAAAAATAAAAGAGAGAAGGATAGTAAATTAACCAAATAAAGGAGAGAAGAAAACGCAACAATTTGTCCACAACAATTGATTAATAATGCATGCACCAGAAGCAAAACTGATAAGCTCTTTCTATGTATAAAAATTCAGACAACATTCATACCTGAGAAGCAAAACTAATTGCCTCTGCATATGGACTCGGACGGACAACATTAATTTCTTTATTGAAACCAGGTACAAAATCGAGTCCCTACAGACATTATTAATTCAACAGAGCTTTATTGATCTTCAGAACCCTAACTAATTACCATATTCTCGCATCAGAGCTGCCATTGTCCAAATCCGTAATCAACCGTCCAATTCCCAGAATCAAAATCATAGCTCAGCTGATTCTGATTCGTGACCAACGCTGTCGTATCATCGGACGAACTCGCCGCCGCCACGTCATAACTGGCCACGCTTATCAAACCCTCGGGGGTTGGGGGCGGCAAGGAGTTGAACCCCTGCGCAAACATTAGAACATCAGCCCTCGTAGTGACGTTCTTCGCCAGCTCTTCCAGCGCCGCCGCGTAATGCTCCATCTCCTCCAGCTCCAGCCCTTCCACCGCCTCGTCCCACCAGAATCTCTCGCCACCGTAAGCGCCCGCCTTCTTGGCCTGGTCGATGACCGCTTTACGCTTCTTCTCCTGCTCCAAATCGTCGCAAACATCCGAATAGTGCCTGTCGTTGTCCCGCATCTTTGGCGCGGGGCAGCTCTGTCTTCCCTCCCCGCATTTTGCCCCGCCGTCGAGGAAGCGGTCGATCACGGAGTTTGGGCTGGGGTGACCAAAGGAGTAGACGCGGTTTCCAAGGGATTGGACGAGAATGGTGACCTCGGCGCCGGTGAGAATGCAAAGCTCGCTCGCTTTCTTGAACAAACCCGTCCGCCGTTTGGAGAACGTCACCTGACGGTGGTTGGCATTCTCTATTTTCTTGATTTCAATCTTTATCCGACCCTTAGTTTTCTTCTTCGCCAGGCTGCCGCTGTTTTCGTTCGTCGTCACCATAGTTTGTGTTGCAGAGTTTTAAAAAATTAACCAGAGAAGTAAAAATTAGAGAGAAAGAGTGGAGCTTTGAAGTTTATTAAAACTTAAATTAAAGACTTCTTGAATATATATATATATATAATTAATGAAAATATTTGGAGAGAGAGAGAGAGGAATTAAATCTTGCAAGATCTTTGGCTTTGGCCCTGAGGCCTCCAAAGGTTGTCTTACCTTCACGGTATCATGGTATTGCCGCGTAAGCCAATGGTCAAAAGATCTACTAAATTCAGAGGATGTCAGCATCGTTGATATGGAAAGGAGCGGTTAGAACAATAGCTCAAGTCAAGTTTGCAATTAATATTCATACACCAAACCATATCTTGCAAGATCTTTGTCTCCGTTCTTTTCATTCTCAGTGCTTACGCTAAATTAAGGGAACTCTCATTCAAACACTCTGCAGCCCTTTTGTCTAACCAACCACGTGACAAAATTAATGACTAAAAAAACACAATTGTGTACGCAAGAATACTAGTTAATTTATATTGACATATATATAAAAATTTAATCAAGAAATATATATTGACATAATCCTCTATTGTGGATGCTCTGGGCTATGGATCATAAAAAAAATTAAAAATTGTCTGAATCGTCGTCATTGTTTTGAATGATTTAAAGCCAAAATTGTGGCTTCAAAATTTTAATCAAAGTTTAAAGCCTATAAGTTAGTAGACGAAGAATATACAAACGGTACACCCTTATAACTTTATTTGATGGCTTTAATTAAATCAACAGCTTTATCCTAATAATATATATGCGATCAAACATATTCACTAACAAGCACATACATGTATCACCAACAGATTAATTTATGACATTAGAGTTGGTTTACATTAGGTATCTTTTATTATATATAACATCCTAAACTTTTTGACAGTTGGTATTTGAAAAGAAACAGCTTCGTGAACAATGGCACGTGACTTCTTATATGTCTTTTCACTTTTTAATATTTTATTATGGGTTCAATGAGTAGCACCCGCTATTTGATATATATCAGCTTTTACTACCCTTTATTGCGCCATTTAATGTGAGTCTACTACGAAAATATTATAATAATGTCGAGCTAGATTTATGAAGTTGTGATTTTATTTCCAGTTAAATCAAAAGTGAATGAGCTCAGCCCAACTATCTTCTTAATCAAACAAGAACTTCATTCAAACAGCACACAAGTTGTGCTGAAGTGATAATAGAACAAAAAATGCTAATTTCAATTAATCAACAATCTATAATATCTATATTAATTTATTATTGAGATAACATGTGCTACATTGTTATGATGATAAATTATTTTTTTCACAACTACCCCTAATTACATTCTTTTAATCTTTTTATCATTTTCCCTCCTTTCTCATCTAACTTATTAAATATATTTATATTTCTCTCAATTTTCTCATTTTGTAAATTATTTCGATCTTTCTCCAGTTTATTATTTTAAATATTTTTTTTCAATATAAAATCACACAATTTCTTTTTTTATTTTTTATTTTATATATTTCTCATCTCTTCTAACTACTTATTTTTTCATTTGTGTTTTCTCTCAATTTTTCTTCTGTCCTTCATATTTCGTTGATATTTATTATTTCAACATGTTAAATATATTTTATACTTTTTTATTTTAACTAATTTTATTTTGATTAGTTTATAAATAAATTTGTAGATGCATAGCGTGCAACATTTACTAGTATATCATTAAGAGCCACAGGTAAATTTTGTTGTATATTTTGAATTTGCGATATTATTTCTAATTCGTAAATTTACTCCATTATCTTTAATTAAAAATCCTAAACGCTCAAATATAATTATTAATATACGGTTACTTCCTTTCATATTTGTATATCTATACTTACATTATTATGGGAGTAAGTTTATTTAATTATACATTATTAAATTACATTGCTATCCTTGTAATAACTATCTCGATCTTAATTGTAGATGGATCAAAGTACCCTTATTTTGTATAATTTAAAAATACAATAATTTTATATATCTTATCATAATTAATGAATTTATGCATGTTTTATACTTTATACACACATTAAGAATGCCACTTTTACTAATATATATTTATGTATTTATTCATGTGGTGGATTAGTTTAACATTGCGATACAAGTTAGCGTGTGATTCATTCTGATTGGTGCATGGTTCATCGGATATCTGTTGATGCATTCCTGCATGGCAACATTTGTGGCTTGAACTTTCAGCCAAAATGGGGCTTTCAGCCAAATATGCAACCCCTACCTAAAAGACAATCAAACAAAACCTCCCCATATTGAGATGAAAAACATAATACATGGGATGCATTGAATTGCAACAGATTCAAACATATAACTCAATTTAGCTAAACTCACCCTAGTTATTTATATCATCTTTGGAATAGCAAGTCATGGTTCCAGAGAATTACCAGATAATATAACTAAACCATCAGCAGACACCCTCGGAAGCTCCGGAACAGTCTTGTTAAGGTACTTAGGTGATAAATAATCCACTGCATCTGACACTATGACAAAAGAAAATGACTCTGGCCTCTGTGGAAGAGGAAACTTCATGTCAGCCGCACGCACAATGCCTTTCCGCACGAGACTCTTGCAGTGGGCATCAGCATCATCTAATTCATATGGCTCTATACCCCATGCTTCTGTATTTTCTTCTTTTAATAGCTGAGATACTACTGAGCAGTTTTCGGGGCCTACATGCAATACTTTGCGCATGCTGTCACCATATGCTTTCTTTAGAATAGGTATTAGTCTCTGGACTTCTAGTGTGCACGAAATACCACCTGCACATACATGGAAGAATTACACAAAAAGGAGCTTCTTATTTAATAGCAAAACTTATATTATTTTCCAAATAAATGATGCCATTCAAAGAAAAAATCAAGAGCAAAGACAGAGCGACAGCCTAAAGTGGTACAAATCACACGAGCGACCTTTTTCTTAACTAAACAGTCAACTGGAGATTGTGAATATAGAGGAAACAGTAACATAAATGAGGCATGGCAACCAGGTCATCTTGTCCATGCGAATGCTACCACTTTAACCATCAGACGAAAAAAATTATGCAAAATTTACAAAAATTGGAAATCTTCCCTTTTGATCGAATACACATCTCCAAAAATCATTTGCATTGAAAACATCTTAATATTAAGTAAAATGAAGGGAGATGCTTGCTTCACCAAAACTATAAAAATCTTAGCAAACAAAAATACTACAGAAATACTGGCAAAAAAAACCTCCTTCTACATATGCATGCATTAATTAATCCTGTTTTACTGAAAAAAAAATAGCTAAAATAAGTCAGAATGAGGTTTGTAGCTCTTCTTGGGTACTCCTGATAAGTAAAAGATGGGAATGCTGCATCCAGTAAAGATAAAATCTTCGTATCCTGATATGCTAACATACAGAATAGTAAGGGATTATAATATCCAAAATTTCATTTAATAAGAGCTTATAACATGGGCGACTATTCATTTAAATCATAGACATTTACCATCAAGTCTGCTTAAAGCACTTATGTCACTGCTCCTGCCACCTGTCAGGAAACAACAAAAACTCAGATTACCCCATATGAATGAAAATTAATTGCAAAATATGTCATTAAAATTGTTTACAAAAAGGAATAGTTGCAACCAAGTGTTCTATTTACCCTTCTGTCTGTGTTCCTAAAACTGGAAATTTAGCAAAAGATGTTCTGAAGGAGGCTCAGAAAAGGAAATCATGGGAAGATAAAGCATGAAAATAATCTGATCAACCCTCCAACAGCATATGTTTGAACATATGAAAAAGTGTAACAACAGACCTGAACCATGATACACATAGCCAATAATTGGTATTGCTCCCTGAAAAATCCACAAAAAAACCCAATCTGTTTGCTTGCTAATAATTAACCCAGGCACATATAATAACACACGCAAACAGGATCCAGCAAATAGTAAGAAAGGGATAAGCATCATCCTTAAGCAATATTCTATATGATACACAATAAAACTTTAGTTTATCATCATGATTGTGTAGCCTGTGTGGCAAAAGGGAATATTCCTATGCATCTGCGCGCCAAGTGTTTGAAAAATGAACAATGTAGGCATACATATGCTGATTCACAGATATATGCGCTTGCATTTGCAGGAGGGGTGAGAAGTCAATATTACCACAACAAAAATTCCGATAGATAATAATGGAGATGGACGGGGCTTGGTATGCAATGCACCCACGAAAGGAATGCTCCCACTGTCTGAAAAGTGGCGAGCAGTATTGGGCCTCCTAGACATCGTCTTACAGTTGAAGGAACCTGTTGTACAATCAATTGAAAGCACTAGAAAATAAGGCCAACTTTTTTGTACCAACGAGTACAGAGTACCACTTCGCATAAAGATGGCAGCTCATCTGGTAGCAATTACACATAGATCTCCACCAAGTATCATACGTATCGTCAAGTTTAGAATATGACAATAACCGAACAGAGAAGAGAGACATTTATTCCACTCTAAGCCCAGTCAAGCAACAATGCTTTAAAATTACAAAGATCTCCAATGTAATAGTTGTTGTGCAACATAAATTTTCCAAGAGAAAAACACATCCAAGATCCATTTCTAATCCTCAGAGAACAGACACTAACTTATCAAAATCCCGAGCAACCAATGCCTTGACTGGAACAGGACCTTGCAATTAAGAAATTAAAATGAAGCAAAGTAAATTACTATCAATTTGCCAACATCCTTAGCATCGGTCAAGAAAATCAAGGTGTAACGAATTCGGAGGCAAATTAATTAACCCCAAACATTACACTGTTCTATGAATTCACTCCCGAATCTCAGACCCGCGCAGCGTGGAGACAGATAACCATAACCAAGAAATAATAAACAACAAAAGATGAGTTGAATAAAGTTCTTGAATGGCGTGGAAGCAGGTAAAAGGTAAATCCACATGCCGGGACATGACCCAAACTAAAGCACGAAACAAACCAACAATTCAACAGCTGATTTCTCTCAATCATCCGCCGTTTGGACGGTGGCCGAGATGGGTGGTTGTGATTCTCTATTTTCTTGATTTCAATTTTTCTCCTTCGTCAGACTGCCACTGTCCTCGTTCCTCGTCACCACGGTGATTGGAGAGAGAGAGAGTGGAATTAAATCTTGCAATTAATCTTCATTCACCAAACCATATCTTGCAAGATCTTTGTCGCCGTTCTTTTCATTCTCAGTGCTTACGCTAAATTAAGGGAACTCTCGTTCAAACACTCTGCAAACCTTTTTTCTAATCAACCACGTGACTAAATTAATGACTAAAAAAACACAATTGTGTTCGCAAGAATGCTAGTTAATTTTTATTGACATATTTATAAAAATTTAATCAAGAAATATATATTGACATAATCCTGTGTTGTTGATGCTCTGGGCTATGGATCATAAAAAAAATTAAAAATTGTATGAATCGCCATCATTGTTTTGAAAGATTTAAAGCAAAAATTGTGGTTCAAAATTTTAATCAAAATTTAAAGCCTATAAGTTAGTAGGTGAAGAATATACAAACGGTACACCCATACATTTTAGGAGCATGGTCTACTGGGTGGTATGAGCGAGACTGGTGATGCGCATGCGCCATATACACTTTAAAAGATAAAGGTAGATAGATAATTTTATATGATCTAATATAATATTTACTTTTAAAAATAAAGTTTATGATTAATTAGAAGTTTGTTGTAGCATAATTAAATTATATGATAAATAATTTTATTCAACACATGTAATAAAATAATCAATCTAAATAATCACTTTAAGTTCTAATCCTATCAATTGAAGTGAACTTACATGAGTGAATTTTATTTTAACATTGATTATTTTGATTTTTTACAGTTGATAAATTTCATTAATAAGTTAAATTTCATTAATAAGTTAGGTCATGTGAACTTTTTTATGTTATAGTTTAATAATATTTAGTATAAATAGTAGTTATTTAGTTGAAATAAACGGATTTTTGATATCGATTTCGAGAGTTATGAGACTACCGAATTTTCTCTAGATTTGAGATTGTTCAAATCGATTTAATATGAGTGATTCCTGAGTAAATAGTAACATATTAATTGATCTCAGTGTATCGATTGTGGTTGTTTTATCACACCGTTTATCAGTTTTTGGGTTCAATTTTGATTTTAATACGTCGGATCGGGCACTTTGATGCACGGTTCACATTCTTAAAATCTAATTTGAGTTCAATCTAATTTTTATTTCTATATTGTTTTTTTTATCACATGATATCAAAATCAATTGTATCGAATTTTAATTGGATACAATGTCCGAATTGAAAACAAATTTAAAAAAAAGGAAAAAAGGAAAAAAATTGACGAAAGAAAAAGAGGAAGCAGATGGCAGAACAACCTTTGGTGCCGATGCAAAGTTCATCGAAAGCCGTTGCCGATTTAGTTGATTTGTGGCCGAGCTTCCCACCATTCAAGTTGCTGCTCCTCACCATCGCCAAGCTACTATCATTTGAAAGTCCATGTCGTTGGAGTTGAAAGAATTTCGACTGAAATTGCAACATCACCATGGTGTTTTCTTCGCCATTTGTCGCTGACACGCTGCCACCCTTATCCCATCTAGTCGCTAGCCTCGCCGCAGACAATTAGTGGGAGGAACCCTGTCGCCCAGTGCTACCGTGACCGGTAGAAACCTTAATAGGGTTTTTTGCTCCAGAGTAAAAAAAAAAAGGTATTGGGCCATGTTTGGGCCAAGAAGGAATTAGGTTGGGCCAAACATTAGCTTGGGCTAAAAGAGATTTGGGCCAAAAGGGTTTTGAAAAAAAAATAAATGAGAAGAAGATTGCTGGGCCGTTGCAAATCTGGGCCTAGTACAGAACACAAAAAAAAAGGGGGGGAAAATAGTTCTAGATTTAGGTCAATCCATGTAGTTGGGCCAAATTACCCTTTGGACTGGAGGATTAATTGTGGGCCAAAATCGCTGGGCCTAATGTGCTTCTGGGCCTTCAGGTTATATTATTTATTTCCTTCTTGGACTGATTATTTTGTTGGGCCAAATAATGCTTGTTTGGATGTTAGTTTTCTGCTTTGCTAAAGCTCTGTTTGGTTCACTTGTTTTTATTGAGAATTAAGGACTTGTTTAGTTGTTAGGCTTTTGAAGGAAAGAAAAATAATATAGAAAAAAAAACAAATACAAAAAGGCAGCAAAAAAAAGTGAAAAGGTGTGATAAAAAAAATTGAGGAAAAAAAAGGGAGAGAGCAAGAAAAAAAATACAAAAAATGTGAAAAAAAATTGGAAAAAATTTACAAAAAAAAAAAAGAGGGTTAAAGGAAAAGGTGTGGAAAAAAGAAAAGAAAAGGAGGAGGAAAAAAAAAAGAGAGGGTTAAACAACTGTAGGGTTGAATAGTACTTTTATTCTATTATGACTAGACATCATACAAGTTAGGCTGAAAATTTTGATGACACTAGATGTGTGCATGAGTTTTTTACTGGGGAATTGAAGATGATGTTTAAAGCAATTTAAAAAATGTTCGGGATTATAAATAAAATAGATGGTCGACTGTGGAAGGTTAACGAAGCTAATGAAATTTTTACCATTTATCATGTGCCTGATAATGACCGATTGTACTTAAACTGTTTCTAAAGAGGGCACTCAATTAGTAAGTGTCCAAATAAAGAAATTGATGCTTACACTGGCTTCAGTCCACTTAGGGATATTGAAAAACACTCATCAAGGAAGATGTCGCCTTCGAATGATAAGAGTAAAGAATTCAAAGACACACAACATAAGGAAAATGGCAGTCCTAACGAAGGTTTGGAAATTGATGAAGAGCATATTAAACAAGTAGAAATAACAGAATTAGTAAGAACTGAGGAGGAAGAAACCAAAAAAAATTGAAGTGGAAGTTGAGAATAAATACAAGAATGAAGAACAAGTAAAATACTGAGAGATTTAACTTCTATAGAGTCACGTATACATTGATCCATTTGACCATCTAATTGTGTTGCACAATAGTTGATGATATTTTTATCTGCAGAGACTATATATGTATATTCGGATAAGTCGTTAGTGCTTTTTCATATTTTTTTATATGGTTCCTTACTGATATTTCTATGTTGGACTCATGGGAAAATGAAGCTAATGTTTTGATGGGACGATGAAGAGTTAAGGAGCTTTCAGAGATTCGTGTTCGATTCAGGAGGATACAAGCTCGAATTGAAAACAATTTGCTCTCAAGATGAGGGGCATGACACGATTTAGGAATCCGTTGAATTTTATTTTAACATTTATCATTTTTATTTTTAATAGTTAATGGGCTTTATTAATAAGTAAAGCTATATGGGCTTTTTTAGATTAGAGTCTGATAGTATTTAGTATAAATAGTAGTTATTCAGTTGAAATAAGGGGATTTTTTTATTGATTTTAAGAGTTATGAGACTACCCAACTTTCTCTAGATTTGAGATTGTTTAAATTGATTCAACAGAAGTAATTTCTGAGTAAGTCGTGACGTATTAATCAATCTTGGCATATCGATTGTGGCCATCCTATTATGTTGTTTATCAGTTTTTGGGTTCAATTTTGGTTTTAACACGTTTGGTCAGGCACTTTAATGGAATTTTTTAGGTTAGAGTCTGATAGTATTTAATATAAATAGTAGTTATTTAGTTGAAATAAGGGGATTTTTTTATTGATTTTGATAGTTATGAGACTACCCAACTTTCTCTAGATTTGAGATTGTTCAAATCGATTCAATAGAAGTGATTTCTGAGTAAGTTGTGACGTATTAATCAATTTCGGCGTATTGATTGTGGTCATCCTATTATGCTGTTTATCAGTTTTTGGGTTCAATTTTGGTTTTAACACGTTTGGTCGAGCACTTTAATGAGCTTTTTTAGGTTAGAGTCTGATAGTATTTAGTATAAATAGTAGTTATTCAGTTGAAATAAAGGGATTTTTTTTATTGATTTTGAAAGTTATGAGATTACCCAACTTTCTTTAGATTTGAGATTGTTCAAATCGATTCAATAGAAGTGATTTCTAAGTAAGTCATGACGTATTAATCAATCTCAGCGTATTGATTGTGGCCATCCTATTATGTTGTCTATCAGTTTTTGGGTTCAATTTTGGTTTTAACACGTTTTGTGGGGTACTTTAATGTACGGTTCACGTTCCTGTAGTTCAGTTTGTGTTCAATCTAATTTTTATTTTTCTACTGTATTTCTAATGCGTCATTATCCTATAATTGCAAGAGAAGATAGTGACATGACGTGATGTAGAACAACCATACAATAAATGTATATTATATCTATGGCTATGTTCATTCAAAGTTTGGTACAAATTTTTAGATATTTTTGTCTCAAAAATTATGTAAAAGTAAGAGAGTAAGAGAGTAAAAGAGATAAAATTTAAAAAGTGTAATGATTGAGTATGTGTTTTTGTCTATATTATGCCATTAAAATTTTGGACCCCTTTTAGTTTCTCCAAATAAAATTACATATATGCCTGTTTGCAATTTAATTTACATTATGCTATATATATATATACTATTAAGAGTTTAGTTTTAACATAAGCACACTAAGTAACTTTACAAATGAATACTTATTCAACTTAATAATGATGAAATTATCTTTTTTTTATTATTTTTGTTGCTATTGTTGTTATAATTTGTTCTTTTTATTCTTTTTTCAATTATAATATTTTTAACATAAGTATAAAATAAATATTTAAATAAACTAATCTACACTATAAATAAAATAAATTAAGAAATTCTTTTTATTTTTATATTATAGCAATTTCAGCATACACATAAAGTGTGCCAAAATTACTAATATATACACGTGCGCGCGCGTGTGTGTAAGTGTAAAATTTATATTATATATATATATATATATATATATACATGTAATCCAATTGTATATTTTTTAAGAGGATAACAAAACTTTTATTTATTTAAATCATCAAATACAATTTTAACCAAGGAGAAATATTATTTCACCCGACAGCCTTATTCTCCAAATTAACTGCCACTTTAGCAAGCAAATCAAAGGGTCTGTTTTCTATTGTACCAACATGCAAAATTTTGCACGTTTAAAGGTTTTTTTGTAAGTTTCGAGCTTCATCGATCAGAAGACCAAGCATTAAAAAAGAGCCTAATCACCATCGAGACGGTTGACAATATTGATAAAGTCACCCTCCAAGATGTACATTTATTAAAAACACTTAATAGTCTTGATTTTCATTAAAATAATGTAGATTAAAAAGATGACGTGAAATGTCCTCAAAAATTAGAATTGTTGACAAATGTGCGTGATTCTTAATCGTCCAGCAATGTGTCACCTTGACGACTCTTTATATATGTGCACGTATTGATTTGAATAAAAAATCAATCAAATAATTGTCTATAATAGGATCATCATAATTAATACTTTAAGGACGTGTTTATCTTAACTGATAGGAGTAAAGTTTTAAAAATTATTTTGCAAAATAAACTAGTGACAAGGCAAAATAATATTAAAATATAGGACGACTTAATAATAAATATATATGTTTAGATTATTTTATCATACTTGTTGAATTGAATTATTAATTTATTCAACATTTTTGTTGTATTAATATCAAATTTATATTTTATTATGGACTTTTATCACTTATATTAACATTTAATTAATTTGATAAATTAATTTATCAAGCCACATACGCTGAAAGATAATTGTTTGATCGTATGAACGAAAGACCATAAAACAATGAAGGCTTAATGGGAGATAATAATTATTCATTTGTGTAGAGCTGCTGCTATTACGTATTTGGTGTTCCATTTGTCAAAAAAGATTGGGGAAAATGTGGAGCTAATTAAGGTTGAATTGGAGCAGAAAAGCACCTGCATGCTTCCGTAATTACCGTTGTAAAATCAAGAAATTGAATGTCAACCGTAATAGCTCTGGTAGTCAACTATATGCATAAATTGCGCATTGATAGATTATTTTACACTCAGATATTACTCTAATTCTAAGCTCATTATTTCCACTTCACGTGTTATTTTGTTCGTCAACAATACACAAAAAATTCATCTCTCTCGGTGTCTCTCTCCACACACACACACACACACACACACACACCCATTTATATTATTAATTAAGTTAATAAAGATTTTTATTGTATAAAATCAAATTACATAATTACTTTTATTTAAAATTTTTTAAATTTTTTTTTATCTTCTTATTTCTCACTTATTTTTAACTTGTTATTTTATTTGTGTACCCTCTCAAATCCTTAACTTTCTCTAATTTTCTTATTTAAATATTTTTATTTATGTTATTTAAAAATAAATAATATTATAATTTATAAATAAATTTACACATACCGTGTGAAATTGCTGGTGTTAATAATGATTCAAAGTTTCGTTGCGCAGCCAAGTGTTTTATCGTTATTAAGAGACAGAACAAATAACTGAATAAGCTGAAGTGTACGAGTCTCCATCATTCACGAGACCCATCTTTGACACTTAGTAACCAATGGTAGACATGTGTTTACATAATTATCATTTAATACAAAATAATACATGTGATAATTATATATTAATAGGCTAAAAGGAAAAGTAATTGCAGATGTCTAACAGAGAGTAGGGCTCCCCGTCAAGCTAAAATTGATTAAAGGGGAGACAGAGGTCATGTTTGGTTTCATATTAACAAATAAAACACACATTTTAATCTCACACTTTTAAAATTATATTTTTGCACAATTTTCTTAAAAATAAAAAAAAAAACACTCGCACACACTCAAAACAATTAACATACATATCCATCAATCCGTGGGCTTATAAATACAACACATGTTCATTTGTGTCAGGTCCACAACACCACCAATCATGACTCCCTCCTACATTACGTGCCTTCTGATCATATTCTCCTTAATCACGGCCTCAACAATGGCCGCTCCTCACCATTACGACGTCGTCGTGGACGACCTCTCCCAACCCCAGAACTCCCCGCAAGACTTCCTCGACGCCCACAACCACGCGAGAGCGGAAGTTGGGGTGCCGCCCCTGGTCTGGAACGACACCGTCGCCAGCTACGCCATGGCCTACGCCCAGGAGCGCTACGGCGACTGCGATATGAGGCACTCCCAGGGGCCTTATGGGGAGAACCTGGCCGAGGGATACGGGAGGCTGTCGGGTGCCGATGCCGTGGGCATGTGGGTGAGCGAGAAGTCTTGCTACGACTACAGCTCCAACTCCTGCGTCGGAGGGGAGTGTCTGCACTACACGCAGGTCGTCTGGAACGAATCCCTCCGCCTGGGCTGCGCCAGGCTTCAGTGCCACAACGATTGGCTGTTCGTCATCTGTAATTACGATCCTCCGGGCAATTACATTGGCCAGCGTCCTTTCTAAGTCTTGATTGCTTGTTACTTCTTGTTTTGATATACATACGGAGTATAGTTAGATGAAGATGCTGGTTTTAATTTGTTCTGAAGAAATAGGAGAGATGTTAATTAAGTCTTCTGTTTGTCATGTTGTGATGGTTTTTATGATACATGAAAATAAATTAAGAATAGTTAATTTATTAACAAAATGTAATATTTATGTTATTTTTAACATTTGACCCATCATTAGTTAACATTTGAACTCGCGGGATACCACATAATAATATAGTAGCTTTTCACACTTTATTTTAAATAATTGAACCCCTTTAACTTTATATAACTTTATTTGATGGCTTTAATTAAATCAACAGCTTTATCCTAATAATAAATATGCGATCAAACATATTCACTAACAAGCAAATACATGTTTAACCAACAGATTAATTTATGACACTAGAGTTGGTTTGCATTAGGCATCTTTTATTATATCTAACATCCTAAACTTTTTGACAGTTGATATTTGAAAAGAAGCAGCTCCCTGAACAATGGCATGTGACTTCTTGTATGTCTTTTCACTTTTTAATATTTTATTATGGGTTCAATGGAACTTCAACTTACATGAATAGTTATTTTAAATGGACCTACCATGGATCGGGACATTCGTCACATGACTACAGTATTTTGGTTCTACATGAAATTAGAATATCGCCAAAATTGGAAGTTCGTACTTATGTGGAGGAAAAGAAAAGAAAAATAAAATAAAATCAACTTGCAGACTTCGTTTGTTTTTGTTATTGTTTTTGTTGTTCAGAGAAACAACAATAATATGTGTTTTAATCGTTACTTTTCAAGGCACGACGCGAGAATTGCAAATTTATTTTAGTCGTTACACATTCTGCATGTGCGTAGATTTGTTTATGAATTGTGAATTTATTATATTCTAAATATTAAAAATAAAATTATTTAATTTTTAGAGTATAAAAATATTTAAATAAGAAACCAACAAAGAACAAAGAATTCGAAAATCGAAAAAATTGAAAGAATACACAAATAAAAATAAAAAATTAGAAGAAAAGGAAAAGGAAAATATAAAAATAAAAGAATATAAAATAAGAACAATTATGTAAATTCACAGCTGCGCAAAAATATTAAAATAAGAAAATAAAGAAAGATTAAAAGAATTTAAAAAGATAGAAAATTTGAGAGAAAATATTATTAAAAAACAATATGTTAAAAAGAAAGAGAAAAACTGACAGAAAAAATTTAAATTAAGGATAGTTGTACAAATTTAAATTGTGAAACAAGAAACCCTTATTTCCATACCAATAAATAGTAACTTCGGCACACATTACATGAGCGTAAATTTATATATATATTAATGCAGTTTCTTAAAAGAAAACTATTTCTTTTCTTTCACTCTTCATTTTTATGAGTGAGTGTTTTATGTTCTTTCATTTTTAATCAGTTCAGTGTATTGTTATTATCATTGTTGCTGTTATTATTGGCACTGAGAGGTTATAGATTATGAGACAAAAAATTAGTTTTTATGGGGGTCTTATACATAATAAATTAATATGATATTATACAGATTTAGGAATCTCTTCAAGAAAAAAAAAAAATGTATATTTACGAATAATGATGATTATCGCGAATGGGCTTTTGGGTCAGCCCAATTTCACAATGCTCTACTGGCCTTTGGGTCATGGGCCTGCACAGGGTTAGATCAAGATTGTTTACAATGCTAATCGAGTTGAACAATGATAAATCAAGAACATGACCTCTCTATAACCCAGTAAACAGTCATAGAATTTAATTATGATTTGAATTGAATTAAATTTAGTTAAACATATAATAGATGCCATGGAATATGTTAAGAATATTTTTTCTAGTGTATATTTATATATCAATCACATAAGTATAAATACACTAGTAAAAAATTGCACACTTTATGTGTGTGCTAATTAATTCATAAATTATGAAGTTATGCATCTTAAAAGACAGAAATAAAAATATTAAAAAATAAAATTATAAAATTTTTTGAAATAGGACAACAAGCAAGATCAGAAGAATTTAAAAAGAGATCATTTTTGAAAGAAAATACAGATACGAATAATAAGTTAACAGGAAAAGAAGAAAGAAAATAATAGAAAAACTAAAAACATTAAAGTAACTGTAATTATGTAATTTTATATTGTTTAATCAAAATGTTTTATTAACTTAATAATATAGTATAGATAGATAAGTATGGATATATAATATAAAAAATAAGTAATGGTACATTAATAATTATTCTTGAGTGGGTTTAGTTTTCTTTTTTAATTGAGGACTAAGGTGTAAATTTATTAATGAAGGGTATTGTGGTAAATTTACAATATGCAACCAAACTAGGCTCAAACTCTTAATAATATAGTATTAGTAAAAGTTACACACTCTATACATGTGTAAATTTATATATAAATTATGAAGTTATTATATTTTAAATAATAGATAAAAAATTATTTGAAAAGTATAAATTTTTTTCTAAATAGATAATAAAATGAAAGGTATTTGGAAAAAGAGAAAATTTAAAAGAAACACAAATAAAAATAACTAGTTTAATGAAAATGGTAAAAAAATAAAAGAATTCAAATAAAAGTAATTGTACAATTTATCATCGGCCCCTAAAAGTCTTATTTTTTTTAAAAATAATATATAGCATAAGTTAAAAGTAGAAAAAAATAACAAAATAAAGAAACAAAAAAAATTTTGAAAAAGAGAAAAATAAATAGTAAAATACAAATAAAAGTAATTAGTTAATGGAAAAGTGAAATACAAAAATACAAATTTTTTGATACATGTTTTTAAATGTATATTTTTTTATATGTGTTTATAAGTGCATATTTTTTGGAAAGTAAAAGTGTTTTTAAGTTTTATGCATGTAAATTTATTCACGGGAACCATGATTGGTAATTGCTTGATCGTCTTTTTATGAGGAATAGATGAAATGGAATTAGGTTAAATTTGGGACTGTTATTTGAAATCTTTATAAATTACAATGTTGTTACATTTTAAATAATATTATTTAAAATTTAAAATATAAAAATATTTAAAATAAGAAAAAAAAAGTTGAAAAGAAATTAAAAGAGAAAAATATTGAAAGAAAGTACAAATAAAGATAAATTAAAAGAAAAGAAATATGTAGAAGATATGAGAGGACGAAAGAGTTTAAAATAAAGATAAATATAAAATCCTATACTGCCTAATCAAAATGAATAATTGTGCAATTTTATTTTGGAAAACCAAAATAAGTCCAATACAAAAAGGGAGACATAAGAAAATAGACAGAAAAGAAGAAAATAATTTAAAATAAAGATAAATGCATATTATAATAGTGTGATCACAAGAGATAAATATGTAATTCTATTTTATACATCCAAAATAGTTTGGAATTCTGTATTATATAGTATAGATATGGATAGATATATAAGTTCTCTATACAAACATGGAGAATGTTTTGGTCGATGAATCAGAAAGCTTATGAAACCTGAAAAAGGGAATCAAACTGGCAGTTCACAAGTACTTGGTTGGTCCAATTTTGTTGATGATAGTTAATACATAAAATATGGAAATAATCAATAAACAAACAATACCTAAAATGAGTGGCACCAGCTATTTGATATATATCAGCTTTTACTGTCGTTTATTGCGCCATGTAATGTTAGTCTACTACGAAAATATTATAATAACGTCGAGCTATATTTATGAAGTTGTGATTTTATTTTCAATTAAATCAAAAGTGAATGAACTCAGTCCAACTGTCTTCTTAATCAAACAAGAACTTCATTCAAACAGCACGCAAGTTGTGCTGAAGTGATAATAGAACAAAAAATGCTAATTTCAATTAATCAACAATCTAGAATATCTATATTAATTTGTTATTGAGATAACATATGCTACATTGTTATAATTATAAATTATTTTTTTCACAACTACCCCTAATTGCATTCTTTTAATCTTTTTATCATTTTCCTTCCTTTTTCATCTAACTTATTAATTATATTTTTATTTCTCTCAATTTTCTCATTTTATAAATTATTTCGATCTTTCTCCAATTTATTATTTTTAAATATTTTTTCACAATATAAAATCACACAATTTCTTTATTTTATTTTTTATTTTCTATATTTCTCTTGTCTCTTCTAACTACTTATTTTTTTCATTTGTGTTTTCTCTCAAATTTTCTTTTGTCCTTCAAATTTCTTTGATATTTATTATTTCAACATGTTAAATATATTTTATACCTTTTCACTTTAACTAATTTTATTTTACACCATTGCTAATTAAAAATACCAAACACATTCAAATATAATTACTCATATACCATCACTTCTTTGTACTTTTGCTTTCACTCTTCTTCTTTAATTTTTATTCATTTTGTTATCATACCTCAATTTCAATTTATTATACAATATTTTTTCTTCAAATTTTATTCTAATTTATATGGATGATATTTTTCTCTTTTGTTAAGTTTCATTTTTCTTTATTATTTTGTCAAAAAAATAAAAAAAAATACAAAATATTATTAATTGATTTTGTTAATTACATACACACACATTAAGCGTGTCTTTTATCATCAGTCTTTCTATGCTATACATTAAGAATATCTTTGATTGCACAATGTATAATCACTAAACCACCGTTATTCTCTATATATCTCTTTATCACTCAACTCTCTCTCTTTTTAATATCTTTTCAATTCCAAATAATTCTATTTTCCCTTTATTTTATTTTATTTATTCCATATTCTACACAATATATTAGGGTTAAAGACTTGATTTTTAGTTGTACAATGTTAAATAATTATGATGGTCTTATTTTTTGTTTTTCTTTCCTTTTTTGTTAGTTTTAATACAGTTCTATGTATTTTTCTCTAGTACTTTTTTCACATTTTTCAATTCACTCTCTTTATTCTATTTTTTTTTATCTTTCTCATACTTTTAACATTAAATGAATTTTATTTTTAATACAGTTTGTTAATTACATTAATAAAATATTGTAAAAATAGAAATTTACGCAAACACTAACAGTATGTATGGTTGCATACGTGTGTGTGTTTTAATCATTAACTATTAAAAGGGGGTTGTTGCTATTGAAGCTTATGTCTTGACCATTAAAATTTCTTGAATTGGGATCAAGCCATCAATTAGAATAAGCGGCCTCTGGAGAACGTGAGTTTCCTTAATATACTGCAAGCATTGAGAATAACAACAATAGAGATGAAATTTCCTTAATTACAAAATATGATTTGGTATGCCAAGATTTTCGTGTTCTAACAGCTACTTTAATTTCCAAATTCAAGCGTAAAAACGTATTCTGGGATTTTGACATGTTACTTGGAATGTAAGATGACCGTTGGGCTTTGGGACTGAAGTTAAAACAATAAGGTTCTGTTTGGTTTAATTAGCAGTAACAGAGTAATTCCACCAATTAGTTTTGTTATATGAAGAAAGTGAAAAAAGATAAAAAGTCCTTTTCTGCATCTCAGCCAAACAGAAAAGGGGGAATCTTTTTACATCAATTACTCCAAGATTTATCAAATATTTTCATTAATTATATATATTCAATGGGTCTTTAGTTTAGGTCTTAATAAACTTCAAAACATCTCTCTCTCTCTCTCTCTCTCTCTCTCTCTCTCTGAGTTCTACTTCTTTAGTTAACTTTCTGAAACTCAACAACACAATCGCCATGGTGACGACTCACTCTCTCTGTCTGAGTTCTGCTTCTCTCGATCATAGAGTTTGGGCTGGGGTGACCAAAGGAGTAGACACGGTTTCCGAGGGATTGGACGAGAATGGCGACCTCGGCGTCGGTGAGAATGCAAAGCTCGCTCGCTTTCTTGAACAAACCTGTCCGCTATTTGGAGAATGTCACCTAACAATGGCTGACATTCTCTATTTTCTTGATTTCAATCTTTTTCCGACCCTTAGTTTTCTTTTTCGCCATACTGTCGCTGTTCTTGTTTGTCGCTACCATGGTGATTATGTTACTAAATTTCAGAAAGTTAACTAGAAAAGAATAACTTAGAGAAAGATAGCTTTAAAGTTTATTAAGATTTAAACTAAAAGGTCTTTGAATATACATAATTAATAAAAATATAAATATTTGGCAAGAGTGAGAGAGAAAGAGAGAGAGAAGTTTTAAAGTTTATTAAGGTCTAAACTAAAGGATCTTTGAATATACATAATTAATAAAAATATTTAGTAAATCTTGGAGTAATTAATGTAAAAAGATTCTCTCATACATGTGCTGATTCACATATATATGCGTTTGTATTTGCAGGAGGGATGAGAAGTCAACATTACCACAACAAAAATTCCTATAGATAATAACGGAGAAGGACGAGGCTTGTTAAGGACTGTCAATCAGCCTTCCCACAATATTTCGACTCTTACTTTTAGGGGCAATTTGAGGGAATAATATTTTCAACAGGCACAAACTCATTCACTTGCGTAACGCACTATTATCAAGTTAGAAGCAGCAACTAAAATAAATACCCAACCATGCATTAATCAACACATTCTGTAATACAAGAAATGCCCAATGTTTGCACTCAAATCCGGAACAGTCTTGTTAAGGTACTGAGGTGATAAATAATCCACTGCATCTGACACTATGACAAAAGAAAATGACTCTGGCCTCTGTGGAAGAGGAAACTTCATGTCAGCCGCACGCACAATGCCTTTCCGCACGAGACTCTTGCAGTGGGCATCAGCATCATCTAATTCATATGGCTCTATACCCCATGCTTCTGTATTTTCTTCTTTTAATAGCTGAGATACTACTGAGCAGTTTTCGGGGCCTACATGCAATACTTTGCGCATGCTGTCACCATATGCTTTCTTTAGAATAGGTATTAGTCTCTGGACTTCTAGTGTGCACGAAATACCACCTGCACATACATGGAAGAATTACACAAAAAGGAGCTTCTTATTTAATAGCAAAACTTATATTATTTTCCAAATAAATGATGCCATTCAAAGAAAAAATCAAGAGCAAAGACAGAGCGACAGCCTAAAGTGGTACAAATCACACGAGCGACCTTTTTCTTAACTAAACAGTCAACTGGAGATTGTGAATATAGAGGAAACAGTAACATAAATGAGGCATGGCAACCAGGTCATCTTGTCCATGCGAATGCTACCACTTTAACCATCAGACGAAAAAAATTATGCAAAATTTACAAAAATTGGAAATCTTCCCTTTTGATCGAATACACATCTCCAAAAATCATTTGCATTGAAAACATCTTAATATTAAGTAAAATGAAGGGAGATGCTTGCTTCACCAAAACTATAAAAATCTTAGCAAACAAAAATACTACAGAAATACTGGCAAAAAAAACCTCCTTCTACATATGCATGCATTAATTAATCCTGTTTTACTGAAAAAAAAATAGCTAAAATAAGTCAGAATGAGGTTTGTAGCTCTTCTTGGGTACTCCTGATAAGTAAAAGATGGGAATGTTGTATCTAGTAAAGATAAAATCTTTGTATCCTGATATGCTAACATACAGAATAGTAAGGGATTATAATATCAAAAATTTCATTTAATAAGTGCTTATAACATGGGCGACTATTCATTTAAATCATAGACGTTTACCATCAAGTCTGCTTAAAGCACTTATGTCACTGCTCCTACCACCTGTCAGGAAACAACAAAAACTCAGCTTACCCCATATGAATGAAAATTAATTGCAAAATATGTCATTAAAATTGTTTACGGAAAGGAATAGTTGCAACCAAGTGTTCTATTTACCATTCTGTCTGTGTTCCTAAAACCGTAAATTTAGCAAAAGATGTTCTGAATGAGGCTCAGAAAAGGAAATCATGGGAAGATAAAGCATGAAAATAATCTGATCAACCATCCAACAGTATATGTTTGAACATACAAAAAAGTGTAACAGAACTGAACCATGATACAATTACCCAATAATTGGTATTGTATCCACAAGAAAACCCAATAAGTTTGCTTGCTAATAATTAACCCAGGCACATATAATAATACGCGCAAACAGGATCAGCAGCAGCAAATAGTAAGAAAGCGATGAGCATCATCCTTAAGCAATATTCTATACGATACACCATAAAACAATAGTTTATCATCATGATTGTGTAGAATGTGTGGCAAAAGGGAATATTCCTATGCATCTGCATATTGTGAATTTACGACATTACACTTAACTAATAAATTTCCACTGTTACTATTAATTAAAAATACCAAGTACATTCAAATATAATTACTAATATATCACCACTTCTTTGTACATTTTATTTTAACTCTTCTTCTCTAATTTTTATTTATTTTGTTATCATCCATCAATTTCAATTTATTATACTTTATTTTTTCTTCAATTTTTACTCTACTTTATATCTTTTATATTTTTCTCTTTTGTTAAGTTTCATTCTTTCTTTATTATTTTATCAATAATATAAAATTTATATGTAAAAAATGTTATTAATTAATTTATGTAATTACACACACACATCAAGTGTGTCTTTTATCATTAATCTTGCTATGCTATACATTTAAGAATATCTTTGATTGCACAATTCATAATTACTAAACTACCTTTATTCTTTGTATATCTTTTTATCCCTCAATTTGCTCTTTCTATTTAATTTATTTCTATTTTTAGTTGTACAATGTTAAATAATTATGATGGTCTTATTTTTTGTTTTTCTTTAACATAAGGAGTTTTTTTTTATCACTGATCTATCTATAATACATTTATATCTATATTATGTTATGAAAAGCTTAAGGCTAGTTTGACTGCATAACGTGAATTTACTCTTAACTAGTAAAATTACACCATTACTAATTAAAAATACCAAACACATTCAAATATAATGACTTATATACCATCACTTCTTTGTACTTTTGTTTTCACTCTTCTTCTCTAATTTTTATTCATTTTGTTACCATCCCTCAATTTCAATTTATTATACAATATTTTTTCTTCAATTTTTCTTCTAATTTATATGGATGATATTTTTCTCTTTTGTTAAGTTTCATTTTTCTTTATTATTTTGTCCAAAACATAAAAAATCTATATATACAAAATATTATTAATTGATTTATTTAATTACCTACACACACATTAAGCTTGTCTTTTATCATTAATCTTTCTATGCTATACATTAAGAATATCTTTGATTGCACAATGTATAATCCCTAAACCACCGTTATTCTTTATATATCTCTTTATCACTCTGCTTTCTCTCTTTTTAATATCTTTTCAATTCCAAATAATTCTATTTTTCCCTTTATTTTTTTTATTTATTCCATATTCTACACAATATATTAGGGTTAAAGACTTGATTTTTAATTGTACAATGTTAAATAATTATGATGGTCTTATTTTTTGTTTTTCTTTCCTTCTTTGTTAGTTTTAATACAGTTCTATGTATTTTTCTCTTACTTTTTTCACAATTTTCAATTCACTCTCTTTATTCTATTTTATTTACCTTATACTTTTAACATTAAATGAATTTTATTTTTAATACAGTTTGTTAATTACATTAATAAAATATTGTAAAAATAGAAATTTACGCGAAGACTGACAGTATGTATGGTTGCATACGTGTGTGTGTTTAAATCATTAACTATTGAAAAGGGGTTGTTGCTATTGAAGCTTATGTCCTGACCATTAAAATTTCTTGAATTGGGATCAAGCAATCAGTTAGAATAAGCGGCCATTGGAGAACGTGAATTTCCTTAATATACTGCAAGCATTGAGAATGACAACAATAGAGATGAAATTTAGTTAATTACAAAATATGATTTGATATGCCAAGATTTTCGTGTTCTAACAGCTACTTTAATTTCCAAATTCAAGAGTAAGGACGTATTATGAGATTTTGACATGTTACTTGGAATGTAAGATGACCATTGGGCTTTGGGGCCGAAATTAAAACAATAAGGTTCTGTTTGGTTCAGTTAACAGTAACAGAGTAATTCCACCAATTAATTTTGTTACACGAAGGAAGTGAAAAAAGACAAAAAGTCCTCTGCATCTCAACAAAAACAAAAAGAAGAGAATCTTTTTACATCAATTACTCTAAGATTTAACAAATATTTTCATTAATTATATATATTCAAGGGGCCTTTAGTTTAGACTTTAATAAACTTTAAAGCCCCTCTCTCTCTCTCTCTGAGTTCTGCTTCTCTAGTTAACTTTCTGAAACTTAACAACTCTCTCTCTCTTTAAGTTCTACTTCTCTCGTTAACTTTCTGAAACTCAGCAACACAATCACCATAGTGACGACGAACGAGGACAGCGGCAGTCTAGCGAAGAAGAAAACTAAGGGTCGGAGAAAGATTAAAATCAAGAAAATAAAGAATCTCAGCCACCGTCAGGTGACATTCTCCAAACGGCGAACGGGTTTGTTCAAGAAAGCGAGCAAGCTTCGCATTCTCACCGACGCCGAGGTCGCCATTTTCGTCCAATCCCTTGGAAAGCGCGTCTACTCCTTTGACCACCCGGCCCCAGACTCCGTGATCGACCGTTTCCTCGGCGGCGGGACAAAATGCGAGGAGGGAGGACAGAGCTGGAGGTGGAGAAGAAGCGAAAAGCGGTATTCTGATGTTTGCGACGAGTTGGAGGTGGAGAAGAGACGGAAAGCGGTCATCGACGAGGACAATAGGGCAGGCGCATACGGCGGCAAGAGATTCTGGTGGGACGAGGCGGTGGAAGTGCTGGACCTGGAGGAGCTGGAGCATTACGCGGCGGCGCTGGAAGAAAGGGATAAGCATCATCCTTAAGCAATATTCTATATGATACACAATAAAACTTTAGTTTATCATCATGATTGTGTAGCATGTGTGGCAAAAGGGAATATTCCTATGCATCTGCATGCCAAGAGTTTGAAAATGAATAATGTACGCATACATATGCTGTTTCACAGATATATGTGCTTGCATTTGCAGGAGGGGTGAGAAGTCAATATCACCACAACAAAAATTCCTATAGATAATAATGGAGATGGACGGGGCTTGGTATGCAATGCACCCACAAAAGGAATGCTCCCACTGTCTGCAAAGCGGCAAGATTTACAATGCATCAATCAGTTTTGACGTGTAGATTTTGACTATCCTATTATGCTGATTATCTCATTTCAGATTAATTTTGATTTTATTACGTTGGATTAAATACTTTAATGCACAGTTCACATTCTTGTAATTCAAGATTGGATTCGATTAATTTTCATTATTCTGCTGCCTCACTCTAATCACATCAATGCGTGTGTAGATTTATTTATAAATTATAAAGTTATTGTCATTTATTTAATAAAAATAAAACTGTTTAACATTAAAAAGTATAAAGAATAATTAAAATAACAAAATAAAAAATATTAAGAAAAATTGAATAAAAAAAGAAGACAAAATTTGAGAGAAAACAAAAATAAAAAGTTAAAATAAAATTTTTAAAAATAAAAATAAAAATATATGATTTTATATTTTGAAAAAGTATTTATAACAAAAATGATGAAAGATCAAAAAAAATTTTAAAATGATAAAATTAGATAGAATATATAAATATAAATTGTATGTTAAATGTAAAGAGATAAGAAAATAATTAAAAAAATAAAAATATTTGACATAAAGGTATTTTATGTGAATTCACTTCATCCAACCAGGCCTCTTTATTAAAATAATAATGCAAAATAATATAGAGTATAGATACAGAATACAAAACACAATTGGTGGATATAAATGCATATATTTAAAACTAAAGGAAAAAAATAAAGGCCAATGTATTAGATGGCAAATAACTAAAAGTGCTAAAATGGAAGCAAATTGTGATGGGAAAAAAATGGTACGGAAATTTATATTTACATTTAAGATTTTAGATGAGAAAAGAAAATATTAGAGAAAACGAAAAGAAAATTGACAAAGTTTAAGATCTTATGAATTGTTTGGTTGAAAGATTTTCATGAGAAAAAGAAAATAATTAAAATAGAAAAAATAAAATAAAAACTCAAATTTCATAAATTGTTTGATTATTTAAGAAAAATAATTTGATGATAGATGAAAAAATAGAAATAATGAAGATTTTTAGAGAAGAAAAAACAGTTAAAATGCCTTTGGTTTCATTTTCCTCACTATTTTGTGAGAAAAATGATTTTTCTTCAATTTAACTATATTTTCTCTTCACTTCTCTTTTCCTTATCATTTTTCTTATCAACTAAATACTAAAATTATTTTTTCTACCATTTTTTTCTTTTTCCTTTCAAAATCTTAGAACCAAATACAATGTTAATGTACAGGCAAGAGAAAAATAGATTAAAGCTTTATTTTACTATGTTTAAAAATATAAATTTTGATAGGATAAAGAATTTACGTAAGTTCGCATCCAAACTTAATTATCCAAATGAATTAAAAACTAATTACATATTGCAATATTACTCATCCGATGAGTTAAGACACTGTTAGGAAGGACTTGCAGCTTCCGAGTGATTTTGATGAGTTTCCACTTCCCAGATGGATCTAGCTAGCAGCTTTCATTAAATCCCGCTTACAAGTTATTAGATTTTATTTTAAAAAATAAGATTTTAAAGTACCTGAATAAAATAACAACAACAATTTATGAAATATTGTTTCAACGTCTAAGTTCTATCTTCATGCCATGTGCATTTAAAATTCAAAATATAAATTACTATAGCATTTAAACTTTTATTCTTATGGTATGATTATTTTGATATATCTTGTATATGTGTTTTATTTTCAAAATTTTCAATCTAACAAAACCACGCTCTTATATATGCATAATTATCAAATTATATAATTTTATTGATGCAGTGAAGTATAAAATTAAGCTAATAGAAAGAGGAGAAATAAATGGCACCACAAAATGGAAAAGTTGGATAAATTACAGTAATACAATGTAAAATTGCTATAATTCTTTTTGACAATTTTAATAATAATATTTAAAATTTAAAATTATATTAGATAATTTATAAAAAATAAAAGAGAAATAAATTGGGAAAAAAAATAAAAGAGAGAAGGATAGTAAATTAACCAAATAAAGGAGAGAAGAAAACGCAACAATTTGTCCACAACAATTGATTAATAATGCATGCACCAGAAGCAAAACTGATAAGCTCTTTCTATGTATAAAAATTCAGACAACATTCATACCTGAGAAGCAAAACTAATTGCCTCTGCATATGGACTCGGACGGACAACATTAATTTCTTTATTGAAACCAGGTACAAAATCGAGTCCCTCCAGACATTATTAATTCAACAGAGCTTTATTGATCTTCAGAATCCTAACAAATTACCATATTCGCGCATCAGAGCTGCCATTGTCCAAATCCGTAATCAACCGTCCAATTCCCAGAATCAAAATCATAGCTCAGCTGATTCTGATTCGTGACCAACGCTGTCGTATCATCGGACGAACTCGCCGCCGCCACGTCATAATTGGCCACGCTTATCAAACCCTCGGGGGTTGGGGGCGGCAAGGAGTTGAACCCCTGCGTAAACATTAGAACATCAGCCCTCGTAGTGACGTTCTCCGCCAGCTCTTCCAGCGCCGCCGCGTAATGCTCCAGCTCCTCCAGCTCCAGCCCTTCCACCGCCTCGTCCCACCAGAATCTCTCGCCACCGTAAGCGCCCGCCTTCTTGGCCTCGTCGATGACCGCTTTACGCTTCTTCTCCTGCTCCAAATCGTCGCAAACATCCGAATAGTGCCTGTCGTTGTCCCGCATCTTTGGCGCGGGGCAGCTCTGTCTTCCCTCCCCGCATTTTGCCCCGCCGTCGAGGAAGCGGTCGATCACGGAGTTTGGGCTGGGGTGACCAAAGGAGTAGACGCGGTTTCCGAGGGATTGGACGAGAATGGCGACCTCGGCGCCGGTGAGAATGCAAAGCTCGCTCGCTTTCTTGAACAAACCCGTCCGCCGTTTGGAGAATGTCACCTGACGGTGGTTGACTTTCTCTATTTTCTTGATTTCAATCTTTTTCCGACCCTTAGTTTTCTTCTTCGCCAAACTGCCCTGTTCTCGTTCGTGGTCACCATAGTTTGTGTTGCTGAGTTTTAAAAAATTAACCAAAGAAATAGAAATTAGAGAGAAAGAGTGGAGCTTTGAAGTTTGTTAAAACTTAAATTAAAGACTTCTTGAATATATATATATATATATATATATATAATTAATGAAAATATTTGGAGAGAGAGAGAGAGAGAGGAATTAAATCTTGCAATTAATCTTCATACACCAAACTATATCTTGCAAGATCTTTGGTTGTCTTACCTTCACGGTATCATGGTATTGCCCTATGGTCAAAAGATCTACTAAATTACTAAATTCAGAGGATGTCAGCGTCGTTGATATGGAAAGGAGCGGTTAGAACAGTAGCTCAAATCAAGTTTGCAATTAATTTTTTTCTTATTTTTACGTATTTTTTTAAAAAATACATTTTAAAATACACATCAACAAATCAAAATAAACATAAAAGTATTTTGAATTTGAAAAAAAAAAGGAAATAGATAGATGAAATGAAAAAATATACCAGAAAAGTCATAAAGAAAAAATTGGATAATTTGTTATATTAAAAATTTTTTAACTTTCTGTTTTTCAAGAATCATTGTCATCTATACATCCAGTCGACTATATTATTAAGTATGATGGGCTTATGGTAGCTAAATTTTTACCTTTAATATTAAATTCTTAAATTACCTTTATTTTTTCTTTTTCTATTTTCAAATCATATTTTTTAACATTTTTTCTTTTTCTTTTTTATTTTCTTTTCGCTCACTATTGATTTCTCTCTCTCTCTCTCTCTCTCTAGTGAGAAATTTTGTCCCACTAGTAATTTACTATTTCATGTTACATCATTGGGATCTCTTTTCTATAGTGCATTCAATGGATCATTAATTAAATTATTGATGGAGCATTCTTTTTATTTTTATTTTTTAATGTATTTTCAAATTTTGAATGATGAGGTTGTAAGGTTAGCCTTCCATTTTGAGTTGAAAACGACTTATTGGAGACCACTAAGGGGTCAGCAGTTTGCCCATTGGACCATTTTGCTCGGAAAAGCCCACTATCAGGGTTCTGCGGACTGGCCCATTATCCCGTAATTCGTTTTTTTAATTTTTTTTTCGACTTTATGTGTCAGCCAGAGGAAGGACATTTAAATAATTAAATTAAAATAAACAACCATCAGTGGAATAAATCCGAAGCGCTTTTTTCTCGTTCTTCAAGTCCACAGTGAGCAAAGGAAGCAGCACATCCAGATCGTGCTTCTGTCCTTAGATTTCCCGTTTCTAGTAACTTTCTCATTTGCATTTTTCTTGATGTTAAATATATTATTGTAATTACTACATTTTATTATCCCACATATCTGTGATTGTTCCTTTCTTTAGTTGGAAGAAAGATGCTTTGTTGTTTTTCGCGGGACTGCGAATTCGTTTTATTTTTTAATAATTTTTTCCCCAATGATTGAGAGAAATCAGCTGTTGAATTGTTGGTTTGTTTCGTGCTTTAGTTTGGGTCATGTCCCGGCATGTGGATTTACCTTTTACCTGCTTCCACGCCATTCAAGAACTTTATTTAACTCATCTTTTGTTGATTGTTATTTCTTGGTTATGGTTATCTGTCTCCACGCTGCGCGGGTCTGAGATTCGGGAGTGAATTCATAGAACAGTGTAATGTTTGGGGTTAATTAATTTGCCTCCAAATTCGTTACACCTTGATTTTCTTGACTGATGCTAAGTATGTTGGCAAATTGATAGTAATTTACTTTGCTTCATTTTAATTTCTTAATTGCAAGGTCCTGTACCAGTCAAGGCATTGGTTGCTCGGGATTTTGATAAGTTAGTGTCTGTTCTCTTAGGATTAGAAATGGATCTTGGATGTGTTTTTCTCTTGGAAAATTTATGTTGGACAACAACTATTACATTGGAGATCTTTGTAATTTTAAAGCATTGTTGCTTGACTGGGCTTGGAGTGGAATAAATGTCTCTCTTCTCTGTTCGGTTATTGTCATATTCTAAACTTGACGATACGTATGATACTTGGTGGAGATCTATGTGTAATCGCTACCAGATGAGCTGCCATCTTTATGCGAAGTGGTACTTTGTACTCGTTGGTACAAAAAAGTTGGCCTTATTTTCTAGTGCTTTCAATTGATTGTACAACAGGATCCTTCAACTGTAAGACGATGTCTAGGAGGCCCAATACTGCTCGCCACTTTGCAGACAGTGGGAGCATTCCTTTCGTGGGTGCATTGCATACCAAGCCCCGTCCATCTCCATTATTATCTATAGGAATTTTTGTTGTGGTAATATTGACTTCTCACCCCTCCTGCAAATGCAAGCGCATATATCTGTGAATCAGCATATGTATGCGTGCATTGTTCATTTTTCAAACTCTTGGCGTGCAGATGCATAGGAATATTCCCTTTTGTCACACATGCTACACAATTATGATGATAAACTAAAGTTTTATTGTGTATCATATAGAATATTGCTTAAGGATGATGCTTATCCCTTTCTTAGTGTTTGCTGCTGTGATCCTGTTTGCGCGTATTATTATATGTGCCTGGCTTAATTATTAGCAAGCAAACAGATTGGGTTTTTTTGTGGATTTTTCAGGGAGCAATACCAATTATTGGCTATGTGTATCATGGTTCAGGTCTGTTGTTACACTTTTTCGTATGTTCAAACATATGCTGTTGGAGGGTTGATCAGATTATTTTCATGCTTTATCTTCCCATGATTTCCTTTTCTGAGCCTCCTTCAGAACATCTTTTGCTAAATTTACAGTTTTAGGAACACAAACAGAATGGTAAATAGAACACTTGGTTGCAACTATTCCTTTTCGTAAACAATTTTAATGACATATTTTGCAATTAATTTTCATTCATATGGGGTAATATGAGTTTTTGTTGTTTCCTGACAGGTGGCAGGAGCAGTGACATAAGTGCTTTAAGCAGACTTGATGGTAAATGTCTATGATTTAAATGAATAGTCACCCATGTTATAAGCACTTATTAAATGAAATTTTTGATATTATAATTGACAAAATTTAAGATCTTATGAATTGTTTGGTTGAAAGATTTTCATGAGAAAAAGAAAATAATTAAAATAGAAAAAATAAAATAAAAACTCAAATTTCATAAATCGTTTGATTATTTAAGAAAAATAATTTGATGATAGATAAAAAAATAGAAATAATGAAGATTTTTAGAGAAGAAAAAACAGTTAAAATGCCTTTGGTTTCATTTTCTTCACTATTTTGTGAGAAAAATGATTTTTCTTCAATTTAACTACATTTTCTCTTGACTTCTCTTTTCCTTATCATTTTTCTTATCAACTAAATACTAAAATTATTTTCTCTACCATTTTTTTTCTTTTTCCTTTCAAAATCTTAGAACCAAATACAATGTTAATGTACAGGCAAGAGAAAAATAGATTAAAGCTTTATTTTACTATGTTTAAAAATATAAATTTTGATAGGATAAAAAATTTACGTAAGTTCGCATCCAAACTTAATTATCCAAATGAGTTAACAACTAATTACATATTGCAATATTACTCTTCCGATGAGTTAAGACACTGTTTGGAAGGACTTGCAGCTTCCGAGTGATTTTGATGAGTTTCCACTTCCAAGATGGATCTAGCTAGCAACTTTCATTAAATCCGACTTACAAGTTATTAGATTTTATTTTAAAAAATAAGATTTTAAAGTACTTGAATAAAATAATAACAACAATTTATAAAATATTGTTTCAACGTCTAAGTTCTATCTTCATGCCATGTGTATTTAAAAATTATGCATTTAAACTTTTATTCTTATGGTATGATTATTTTGATATATCTTGTATATGTGTTTTATTTTCAAAATTTTCAATCTAACAAAACCGCGCTCATATATGCATAATTATCAAATTATATAATTTTATTGATGCAATGAAGTATAAAATTAAGCTAATAGAAAGAGGAGAAATAAATGGCACCACAAAATGGAAAAGTTGGATAAAATTACAGTAATATAATGTAAAATTGCTATAATTCTTTTTGACAATTTTAATAATAATATTTAAAATTTAAAATTATATTAGATAATTTATAAAAAATAAAAGAGAAATAAATTGGGAAAAAAAATAAAAGAGAGAAGGATAGTAAATTAACCAAATAAAGGAGAGAAGAAAACGCAACAATTTGTCCACAACAATTGATTAATAATGCATGCAACATAAGCAAAACTGATAAGCTCTTTCTATGTATAAAAATTCAGACAACATTCATACCTGAGAAGCAAAACTAATTGCCTCTGCATATGGACTCGGACAACATTAATTCTTTATTTTAACCAGGTACAAAATCGAGTCCCTACAGACCTTATTAATTCAACAGAGCTTTATTGATCTTCAGAACCCTAACTAATTACCATATTCTCGCATCAGAGCTGCCATTGTCCAAATCCGTAATCAACCGTCCAATTTCCAGAATCAAAATCATAGCTCAGCTGATTCTGATTCTGATTCGTGACCAACGCTGTCGTATCATCGGACGAACTCGCCGCCGCCACGTCATAATTGGCCACGCTTATCAAACCCTCGGGGGTTGGGGGCGGCAAGGAGTTGAACCCCTGCGTAAACATTAGAACATCAGCCCTCGTAGTGACGTTCTTCGCCAGCTCTTCCAGCGCCGCCGCGTAATGCTCCAGCTCCTCCAGCTCCAGCCCTTCCACCGCCTCGTCCCACCAGAATCTCTCGCCACCGTAAGCGCCCGCCTTCTTGGCCTCGTCGATGACCGCTTTACGCTTCTTCTCCTGCTCCAAATCGTCGCAAACATCCGAATAGTGCCTGTCGTTGTCCCGCATCTTTGGCGCGGGGCAGCTCTGTCTTCCCTCCCCGCATTTTGCCCCGCCGTCGAGGAAGCGGTCGATCACGGAGTTTGGGCTGGGGTGACCAAAGGAGTAGACGCGGTTTCCGAGGGATTGGACGAGAATGGCGACCTCGGCGCCGGTGAGAATGCAAAGCTCGCTCGCTTTCTTGAACAAACCCGTCCGCCGTTTGGAGAATGTCACCTGACGGTGGCTGGCATTCTCTATTTTCTTGATTTCAATCTTTATCCGACCCTTAGTTTTCTTCTTCGCCAGACTGCCGCTGTTCTCGTTCGTCGTCGCCATAGTTTGTGTTGCTGAGTTTTAAAAAATTAACGAGAGAAGTAGAAATTAGAGAGAAAGAGTGGAGCTTTGTAGTTGATTAAAGCTTAAATTAAAGACTTCTTGAATATATATATATAATTAATGAAAATATTTGGGGGAGAGAGAAAGAGAGAGAGGAATTAAATCTTGCAATTAATCTTCATACACCAAACCATATCTTGCAAGATCTTTGGTTTTGGCCCTGAGGCCTCCAAAGGTTGTCTTACCTTGACGGTATCATGGTATTGCCGCGTAAGCCAATGGTCAAAGGATCTACTAAATTCAGAGGATGTCAGCGTCGTTGATATGGAAAGGAGCGGTTAGAACAGTAGCTCAAATCAAGTTTGCAATTAATCTTCATACACCAAGCCATATCTTGCAAGATCTTTGTCGCCGTTCTTTTCATTCTCAGTGCTTATGCTAAATTAAGGGAACTCTCATTCTACCCTTTTGTCTAACCAACCACGTGACTAAATTAATGACTAAAAATACACAATTGTGTACGCAAGAATACTAGTTAATTTATATTGACATATATATAAAAATTTAATCAAGAAATATATATTGACATAATCCTGTGTTGTGGATGCTCTGGGCTATGGATCATAAAAAAAATTAAAAATTGTCTGAATCGCCGTCATTGTTTTTAATGATTTAAAGCCAAAATTGTGGCTTCAAAATTTTAATCAAAATTTAAAGCCTATAAGTTAGTAGACGAAGAATATACAAACGGTTCACCCATACATATTTTTTTTATAAAAAAAAAAAAAAACACTTGCACACATTCAAACAATTAACAAACATATCCATCAATCCGTGGGCTTATATTTTGAAAAAGAGAAAGAATGCGAAAACTAAAAATAAAAAAACTAAAAGAACAAAAAGAAAAATGCAAAGATAAATAGGAGGAGAAAAAGGAAATTTCTTTAAAGAACACGTGAGTTATGTCAGGTGTGCAAAGTTGGGTCCTCGAGTCACCCTAATGCGACACGTGGTGGTATAAAGTCTTACAAGACTCCGAGGAATCTTTTATTTAGTTTTTTCTCGTGATGTAATTAGTGGCTTAGAAACAATGACTGCATGTGCTAACCCACAATAATGTGATTAGACAACCACTCGAAGCACGATGTTGCAAAGGCTCTTCTAGCCTCGAATTTGAACCTTGAGTAGCAATTTCCCCTTAAAGCTTATTGATATGTTGGCAGCAGAAGCAAAATTAACCCAAATTTATATATAAATTCGGACAAAATTAATTTTTCGGAAGCAAAAATAATGACCTTTATATTGATCAGACCAGAGCTATGATTTCTTGGTTCATGTACATTTATCTCATGAACCAATTCAAAGCTCCCTAAAAAGTTATCAACAGAGTCTCGAAAACGTTATTAGTTCTTCGCAAAACCTAAACTCACCAGACATTTGTAAGAAGTCATCAACTGAGTTTGTAACATACTATTAATTCTTCAAGACATTATTTCCTGTTCAATACTGATGACACCAGCACTTCGTTCCTCAGTCTGCTGAGAAGCAGTATTAGATTGCATATCCCAATTAACATTTGAAAACCACTGTTGTGCCCCTGCATTATGGTCCTCATTTCGCTTTGAAGGAGTTACAAACTTTGCATTTTGGATTCCAGCTGAAGACCATGATTGTTCCCCAGCATGTAGTTCCCCCACTTGTTGCATAGTCAAAGCTGATCGCATGTTCTGATTTGCAGAAGGAAACCAAGGTTGTCCTCCAACAGAAAAATAGGGAGCTTCTGTCCGAGGTATCGGCAAATGCTGGACTGTGGAGACCAAATTCATTTGTCGTTGGCAGCCAGATGACGAGGATGACTTAAAAATGGTATAAGCATTGAAGAATATTAGTCTCTCCAGCTACAGCTTCGAACTGATAAAGCCCACAAAAATTGAAAAAAAAAATTACATTGTACGATATGTGAGAAATTCTAGGACCACCGAAACTGGGCATGAAACTATTAGAGATTTGAATCTGTGTAGGAGCGGGCATCCCAGGTCTGGGAGGTGATGCAAGTGGCACTGCTAGAGGATACTGGATTGGAGGAGGATGAAGGGGCATCCTGGTATTTGAATGTCCACATGACCGAAATTGCAGAGAAGCCACTGGAAAAAATGGTTGTGGCAGCGTAGGTGCAACTGCAGGTCGGAACTAAAAAATGCAATATGTTCTCAAAGATGTTAGAAAACTGTGAAAACACAGTTATAAAGCTTCAACATGGACCATATGGCAGAAAATTCGGACAGAGAAATCAGCTGAACTGTTGAAAGATGAGTTTGAAGTAAGATGTATGAAGACATTGGTTAGTAACCATTACCCTCCAAAAACTTTGAAAGTATGTCCAACAAATCTCTTACTATGTCTGTGGCCTTATATGACCATAATCTTTGCCAGATTTATTTGTATCACTGTTTGACACCATTATGAAACTTCACATAGTGATGGTGCCAAACCAATAATACATGATAATAAAAGATGTGCATGAAACACCTGCAAGCAGGCATACTTGAGCCAAGTTACCTCATTACCTTATTTGATATTCCATAATTATATCTAAAATAGTGTTTAGATATATGCACTTACAAGCATGCAAATAACAGTAACTCCAAGTATGTGCATTTCAAACTACTCCAAATATGGCAATACATAACATACTAATATGCACCTAGGATAAATTTCAGTATAGTGTGTGTTTGCTTATGAGTGAGCAGCCTTACTACAAAATCCTTGCACTCATCCATTATTGATTTTGTCATTTGGCACGTCAGCTCTCCTCAACCATATAATTAGATTTCAAAGCCAGTTTAAATTATGAATTTACTAAAAATATATTACAGAAATATATGTGATTAAAAGATGGATAGCTTCAAAGTTCATTAAGAAAATATATCATATATTACCAGCATGCCTGTGGACAGGGGGTCATTAACCATTTCAGGCAAATGACCAATTTCCGAAATAACCAAGGAAAAACACAAAATATTAGTTAATTGGTTTGAAAGAGTCAACATTCATTGAGACACTGTATTTTACAATAAAAGATCAAGCTGAAAATAACAAAAACCCAGATTTACTGCAGATAAGTTAGAATCAACGAATTGTATAAGGAAAACGGCACATAAGGCAATGAATAGACCGAGATGAGTTATATCATCATTTAGCGCATAATGAAAACAAGTGCCAACTCAATATGTGATCACGTTAGTTTAGTTGTACTAGTGAGATGTTCTCAACGTGCCCAATACCCTAAAACCTAAACAAAAAAAAAGAGCATGACCCAAGATTATAATTCAGAACAATGCTGGCAACAGAAAAGACTGAAAACAAATGATTATTCAAAACCTCTCAACCAACAAAGAGATTATGAGAAACAAAGCTGTTGTAACAATCTAATGCCTCTATAGATATTATCACATGATTATGATTTTAATAATAAGGTTCTAACTGCACGTATATTTGAATGGCTGTTAACCTAGAAATGAAAGACATGCCCACCGCCCAGGCGCCAGAGTTAAATGGTTGATTACCGAAAGAAACAGAACAAACGTAATCACTTCTTCTCTGAGAAATGCATCAACACAACCAGAATATTCCAGGATACTTCTTATTTAATGGAAAAAAACTCAGCATTTTCAATCCAACTTTTGTACCCTAAAGTTCCATAAAAGTCCACAGAGTGCATTAAAGAAGAGTTCTGAAAAACTCTTATTCAACTAAGACCGACTAGAATAGCACGGAAATGATCAACAGCTGATCCCCGGCTTAGCCAAAAGCAAGCAAATTCTTCAAAAAGAAGAACGGCCATTGATGAAAGAAAATCCTAAAGGAAAACACAAATCCTGAAAAGTGAAACAAGAAGGGCTTGTTTCCAGACAGCTTGTTACCAAAGAAAACAAGTAAAAAATTCGAAATTCTCGAATCCAGTTCAGAAATCGATTCCAGGAAAAGGCAACCAAAACCCAATCAAGAAACCGAGAATTTCAACTCCCCTTCAACCCAAACATTAGCACTTCCTATGTTCAAAAATTAATCATACGCAGATTCCGGATGGGTTTTGGTGGGAAATTTGACGAGGAATACGCTCGGATCATTTATATACGTCCTGACAGAGAAAAAAAGTCATACGCATGAAGTGCTATCAATCTCCGGTTTCGCCCAACTGCATTGTTGTGGCAGACTTTGTGCTGGGTAAAATCTACTCTGTAAAATCATCCTTCTTGCTCTCCGTTACTCTGTTTCTCTACCACTCTCCCTCTCTTCCTGTTTCATTTTGTGAGGGCATTCCCCTGATCCCATTTCAAGATTTTTCCTTGATTCTTTTGTTCCAAAAAATTTGGGGTTGTCCGGATGCAAAACATAGTGAAAAAAACTCAAAAATTTAAAAATAGTGTAAGATTAAAAGAGAAAAAAGATTTAAAAAATATTATTTTATTAAACAGTGTAAAAACAGCGTAAACTCGCCGCCGCCACGTCATAATTGGCCACGCTTATCAAACCCTCGGGGGTTGGGGGCGGCAAGGAGTTGAACCCCTGCGTAAACATTAGAACATCAGCCCTCGTAGTGACGTTCTTCGCCAGCTCTTCCAGCGACGCCGCGTAATGCTCCAGCTCCTCCAGCTCCAGCCCTTCCACCGCCTCGTCCCACCAGAATCTCTCGCCACCGTAAGCGCCCGCCTTCTTGGCCTCGTCGATGACCGCTTTACGCTTCTTCTCCCGCTCCAAATCGTCGCAAACATCCGAATAGTGCCTGTCGTTGTCCCGCATCTTTGGCGCGGGGCAGCTCTGTCTTCCCTCCCCGCATTTTGCCCCGCCGTCGAGGAAGCGGTCGATCACGGAGTTTGGGCTGGGGTGATCAAAGGAGTAGACGCGGTTTCCGAGGGATTGGACGAGAATGGTGACCTCGGCGCCGGTGAGAATGCAAAGCTCGCTCGCTTTCTTGAACAACCCGTCCGCCGTTTGGAGAACGTCACCAGACGGTGGTTGGCATTCTCTATTTTCTTGATTTCAATCTTTATCCGACCCTAGTTTTTTTCTTCGCCTGCCGCTGTTTTCGTTCGTAGTCACCACATTTTGTGTTGCAAAGTTTTAAAAAATTAACCAGAGAAGTAGAAATTAGAGAAAAAGAGTGGAATTTATTAAAACTTAAATTAAAGACTTTTTAAATATATATATATATATAATTAATGAAAATATTTGGAGAGAGAGAGAGGAATTAAATCTTGCAATTAATCTTCATACACCAAACTATATCTTGCAAGATCTTTCGTTGTCTTACCTTCACGGTATCATGGTATTGCCCAATGGTCAAAAGATCTACTAAATTCAGAGGATGTCAGCGTCGTTGATAGCGGTTAGAACAGTAGCTCAAATCAAGTTTGCAATTAATTTTTTTTTTTATTTTTACGTATTTTTTTAAAAAATATATTTTAAAATACACATCAACAAATCAAAATAAACATATAAGTATTTTGAATTTGAAAAAAAAAGGAAATAGGTAGATGAAATGAAAAAATATACCAGAAAAGTCAAAAGAGAAAAAATTGGATAATTTGTTATATTAAAAATTTTTTAACTTTCTGTTTTTTAAGAATCATTGTCATCTATACATCCAGTCAACTATATTATTAAGTATGACGGGCTTATAGTAGCTAAATTTTTACCTTTAATATTAAATTCTTAAATTACCTTTATTTTTTCTTTTTCTATTTTCAAATCATATTTTTTAACATTTTTTCTTTTTCTTTTCGCTCACTATTGATTTCTCTCTCTCTCTCTAGTGAGAAATTTTGTCCCACCAGTAATTTACTATTTCATGATACATCATTGGGATCTCTTTCCTATAGTGCATTCAATGGATTATTAATTAAATTATTGATGGAGCATTCTTTTTATTTTTATTTTTTAATGTATTTTCAAATTTTGAATGATGAGGTTGTAAGGTTAGCCTTCCATTTTGAGTTGAAAACGACTTATCGGAGACCACTAAGGGGTCAGCAGTTTGCCCATTGGACCATTTTGCTTGGAAAAGCCCACTATCAGGGTTCTGCCGACTGGCCCATTATCCCGTAATTCGTTTTTTTAATTTTTATTTTCGACTTTATGTGTCAGCCAGAGGAAAGGACATTTAAATAATTAAATTAAAATAAACAACCATCAGTGGAATAAATCCGAAGCGCTTTTTTCTCGTTCTTCAAGTCCACAGTGAGCAAAGGAAGCAGCAGATCCAGATCGCGCTTCTGTCCTTAGATTTCCCGTTTCTCGTAACTTTCTCATTTGCATTTTTCTTGATGTTAAATATATTATTGTAATTACTACATTTTATTATCCCACATATCTGTGATTGTTCCTTTCTTTAGTTGGAAGAAAGATGCTTTGTTGTTTTTCGCGGGACTGCGAATTCGTTTTATTTTTTAATAATTTTTTCCCCAATGATCGAGAGAAATCAGCTGTTGAATTGTTGGTTTGTTTCGTGCTTTAGTTTGGGTCATGTCCCGGCATGTGGATTCACCTTTTACCTGCTTCCACGCCATTCAAGAACTTTATTTAACTCATCTTTTGTTGATTATTATTTCTTGGTTATGGTTATCTGTCTCCACGCTGCCCGGGTCTGAGATTCGGGAGTGAATTCATAGAACAGTGTAATGTTTGGGGCTAATTAATTTGCCTCCAAATTCGTTACACCTTGATTTTCTTGACTGATGCTAAGGATGTTGGCAAATTGATAGTAATTTACTTTGCTTCATTTTAATTTCTTAATTGTAAGGTCCGGTACCAGTCAAGGCATTGGTTGCTCGGGATTTTGATAAGTTAGTGTCTGTCCTCTTAGGATTAGAAATGGATCTTGGATGTGTTTTTCTCTTGGAAAATTTATGTTGCACAACAACTATTACATTGGAGATCTTTGTAATTTTAAAGCATTGTTGCTTGACTGGGCTTAGAGTGGAATAAATGTCTCTCTTCTCTGTTCGGTTATTGTCATATTCTAAACTTGACGATACGTATGATACTTGGTGGAGATCTATGTGTAATCGCTGCCAGATGAGCTGCCATCTTTATGCGAAGTGGTACTTTGTACTCGTTGGTACAAAAATGTTGGCCTTATTTTCTAGTGCTTTCAATTGATTGTACAACAGGATCCTTCAACTGTAAGACGATGTCTAGGAGGCCCAATACTGCTCGCTGCTTTGCAGACAGTGGGAGCATTCCTTTCGTGGGTGCATTTTGTTGTGGTAATATTGACTTCTCTCCCCTCCTGCAAATGCAAGCGCATATATCTGTGAATCAGCATATGAATGCGTACATTGTTCATTTTTCAAACTCTTGGCATGCAGATGCATAGGAATATTCCCTGTTGCCACACATGCTACACAATCATAATGATAAACTAAAGTTTTATTGTGTATCATATAGAATATTGCTTAAGAATGATGCTTATCCCTTTCTTACTAATTGCTGCTGCTGATCCTGTTTGCGCGTATTATTATATGTGCCTCGGTTAATTATTAGCAAGCAAACAGATTGGGTTTTTTTGTGGATTTTTCAGGGAGCAATACCAATTATTGGCTATGTGTATCATGATTCAGGTCTGTTGTTACACTTTTTCGAATGTTCAAACATATGCTGTCGGAGGGTTGATCAGATTATTTTCATGCTTTATCTTCCCATGATTTCCTTGATTTTATTTTATTTATTCCATATTCTACACAATATATTAGGGTTAAAGACTTTATTTTTAGTTGTACAATATTAAATAATTATGATGGTCTTATTTTTTGTTTTTCTTTCCTTCTTTGTTAGTTTTAATGCAGTTCTATGTATTTTTCTCTATTACTTTTTTCACATTTTTCAGTTCACTCTCTTTATTCTATTTTTTTTATGTTTCTTATACTTTTAATATTAAATGAATTTTATTTTTCATACAGTTTGTTAATTGCATTAATGAAATATTGTAAAAATAGAAATTTACGCGAACACTGACAGTATGTATGGTTGCATACGTGTGTGTGTTTTAATCATTAACTATTGAAAAGGGATTGTTGCTATTGAATCTTATGTCCTGGTCATTAAAATTTTTTGAATTGGGATCAAGCAATCAATTAGAATAAGCGGCCATTGGAGAACGTGAATTTCCTTAATATACTGCAAGCATTGAGAATGACAACAATAGAGATGAAATTTCCTTAATTACAAAATATGATTTGATATGCTAAGATTTTCGTGTTCTAACAGCTACTTTAATTTCTAAGTTCAAGAGTAAGGATGTATTTTGAGATTTTGACATGTTACTTGGAATGTAAGATGACCGTTGGGCTTTGGGGCCGAAATTAAAACAATAAGGTTTTGTTTGGTTTAGTTAGCAGTAACAGAGTAATTCCACCAATTAGTTTTGTTATATGAAGGAAGTGAAAAAAGACAGAAAGTCTTTTTCTATATCTCAACCAAACAGAAAGAAGAGAATCTTTTTACATTAATTACTTTAAGATTTAACAAATATTTTCATTAATTATATATATTCAAGGGGCCTTTAGTTTAGGTCTTAATAAACTTTAAATCTCCTCTCTCTCTCTCTGAGTTTTGCTTCTCTAGTTAGCTTTTTTAAACTCATCAACACAATCACCAAGGTGACGACTCTCTCTCTCTCTAAGTTGTTCTTCTCTAGTTAACTTTCTGAAATTCAACAACACAATCATCATGGTGATGACGAACCAGAACAGCGGCAGTCTGGCGAAGAAGAAAACTAAGGGTCGGAGAAAGATTGAAATCAAGAAAATAGAGAATCTCAACCACCGTCAGGTGACATTTTCCAAACGGCGGACGAGTTTGTTCAAGAAAGCGAGCGAGCTTTGCATTCTCACCGGCGCCGAGGTCGCCATTCTCACCGGCGCCGAGGTCGCCATTCTTGTCTTTAGAGCGCTGTTCTCGTTCGTCATCACCATGGTGATTGTGTTGTAGAGTTTCGAGAAGTTAACCAGAGAGAGTGAGAGTGGAGCTTTGAAGTAGGTCAAGGTAGCCTTGAATGTATATAATTAATGAAACAGTTAATATATTTGGTAATAAAATCTTGAAGTAATTAATATGAAATAGCCAATATATTTAGTAATAAAATCTTGAAGTAATTGATCTAAAAAGATTCCTTTCTTTTCTGTTTGGTATATTTGGTAATAAAATCTTGAAGTAATTGATATGAAACAGTTAAAATATTTGGTAATAAAATCTTGAAGTAATTGATATAAAAGATTCCTTACTTTTCTATTTGGTGGAGAAGGATTTTTTGTTATTGTTTCATTTAATTACGCAAATTTTTTAACCAAATAGAACCTTATTGGTTTAATTTCGTTTCCAAAGGTCAACAGTTATCTTACATTCCAATTAATGTGGTAAAATTTCAAAATATATATCGTTATTGTTGAATTTGAAAATTAAAGTATCAAATCTTATCTTGTAAGATTTCATCTCCATTGCTTTCATTTTTAATGCTTACAGTATATCAAGGAAACTCACGTACTCCAACGGTAGCTTACTTTAAGTGATTGTTTGATTTCAATTCAGGAAACTTTAATGGCCGAGATATAAGTTTCAATAGCAACAACATGTTTTGACCAATTAATGATTAAAAACACACACGCATGCAAAATATATACAATCAGTATTTGCGTAAATTTCTTTTTTATTTTTTACAATATTTAATTAATGTAATGAACTGTATTCAAAATAAAATTTATTAATGTTAAAAGTATAAGAAAAATAAAAAAATTTAAAAAATAGAGTGAATTGAAAGATGTGAAAAAGTATTAGAGAAAATACTTAGAATTATATTAAAAGGAACAAAGAAGGAAAAAAAACCAAAAATAAGACCATTATAATAATTTAACATTGTACAACTAAAAATCAAATATTTAATCCCAATACATAGTGTAGAATATATATGAGTAAATAAAACAAGAAAGGGGAAAATATAATTAATTAGAATTGCAAAGATAATGAAATTAAAAAAAAAGGAGAAAGTGTGATAAAAAAGATATAAAAAAATTCTCTAGTATTTTTCAAACTTTTCAATTCATTCTCTTTATTCTATTTTTTTATTTTTTTATACTTTTAACATTAAATGAATTTTATTTTTAATACAGTTTGTTAATTACATTAATAAAATATTGTAAAAATAGAAATTTACACAAACACTGACATACGTATGGTTGGATGCGTGTCGTGCTTTAATCATTAATTATTAAAAAGGGGTTGTTGCTATTGAAGCTTATGTCTTGGCCGTTAAAATTCCTGAATTGGGATCAAGCAATTGTGAGTTTCCTTAATATACTGCGAGCATTGAGAATGACAACAATAGAAAAAAAATTTCCTTAATTACAAAATATGATTTGATATGCCAAAATTTTCGTATTCTAACAACTACTTTAATTTCCAAATTCAAGAGTAAGGAACAACTACTTTAATTTCCAAATTCAAGAGTAAGGACGTATTTTGAGATTTTGACATGCTACTTGAAATGTAAGATGACTGTTGGGTCTTAAGGGCGAAGTTAAAACAATAAAGTTCTGTTTGGTTTAGTTAACAGTAACATAGTAATTCCATCAATTAGTTTTGTTATATGAAGGAAGTGAAAAAAGACAAAAGATTCTTTTCTACGTCTCAACCAAACAAAAAGAAAAGAATCTTTTTACATCAATTACTCCAAGATTTAACAAATATTTTCATTAATTATATATATTCAAGGGGCCTTTAGTTTAGGCCTTAATAAACTTCAAAGTTACTCTCTCTCTCTCTCTCTCTCTCTCTCTCTCTCTCTCTCTCTCTCTCTCTCTCCAAATATTTTCATTAATTATATATATTCAAGTACTCTTTAGTCTAGGTCTTAATAAACTTCAAAGCTACTCTCTCTCTCTCCCACTCTCTGAGTTCTGCTTCTCTAGTTAACTTTTCGAAACTTAGCAATACAACAATCACTATGGTGACGACGAACGAGAACAACGACAATCTGGTGAAGAAGAAATCTGAGAAAGATTGAAATCAAGAAAATAGGGAATCTCAATCACCGTCAGGTGACATTCTCCTCAATGACCGTCAGGTGACATTCTCCAAATGGCGAACGGGTTTGTTCAAGAAAGCGAGCAAGCTTTGCATTCTCACTGGCGCCGAGGTCGCCATTCTCGTCCAATCCCTTGGAAACCACCTCTACTCCTTTGCCCACCTCACCCTAGACTCCGTGATCGACTGTTTCCTCGGCGACGGGGCAGAATGCAAGGAGGGAGGACAGAGCTGCCCCGCGCCAAAGACATGGGACTACGACAGGCAATATTCTGATGTTTGCGACAAGTTGGAGGTGGAGAAGAAGCGGAAAACGATCATCAACAAGGCCAATAGGGCGGGCGCTTACGGCGGTGAGAGACTCTAGTAGGACGAGGCGGTGGAAGGGCTATAGACCTGGAGGAGCAGGAGCATTACGCGGCGGCACTGGAGGAGCTGGCGAAGAACGTCACCGTATGGGCTGATGATCTAATGATTATGTGGCGCAAACTTCTTGCTGCCACCAACCCCCAAGTGCCTAATAAGCTCGGCCAATTACAACTTGGAGGCGGCGATTTCATCCGATAATACAACAGCATTGATCACAAACCAGAATGATCAGCTGAGCTAGGATTTTGATTCTGGGAATTGGACGGTTGATTACGGGTTTGGACAGTGGCACCTCTGATGCGAGTGCTTGGTAAATAGTTAGGGTTCTGAAGATCAACAAAACTCAGTTGAATAAATAATGTCTGGAGGGACTCGATTTTGTACTTAGTTTCAATAAAGAAATTAATGTTGTCCGAGTCCATATGTAGAAGCAATTAGTTTTGCTTCAAAGAAATAAAATTTGTCTGAATTTATATATACAAAGAGACGTTTATCAATTTCGCTTCCGGTGCTTGCATTACGTCAATGATTATTTAAAAAGAAATTGCTACTCAACATTCAAATTTGAGACTACAAAACCCTTCCCAGCAGCTTCAGATTTCAGATGCAGTCGTGAACAAATTGTTGCCACTCTTTTGTTCGACGAAAGGCTGCTGTCGTTTTGGAGTGACCTAGAGCTCTATTCTACTGAGTGACTTTGAGGGCTCGGCACTTGCTCGCCTTAGGTGCAGTTTGACACAAAGTCAATCAGCCTTCCCACAATATTTCGACTCTTACTTTTAGGGGCAATTTGAGGGAATAATATTTTCAACAGGCACAAACTCATTCACTTGCGTAACACACTATTATCGAGTTAGAAGCAACAACTAAAAGAAATACCCAACCATTCAAAGTAAAAATCAAGAGCAAAGACAGAGCGGCAGCCTAAAGTGGTACAAATCACACAAGCCACCTTTTTCTTAACTAAACAGTCAGCTGGAGATTGTGAATACAGAGGAAACAGTAACATACATGAGGCATGGCAACCAGGTCATCTTGTCCATGCGAATGCTACTACTTTAACCATCAGATGAAAAAAATTATGCAAAATTTACAAAAATTGGAAATCTTCCCTTTTGATCGAATACACATCTCCAAAAATCATTTGCATTGAAAACATCTTAATATTAAGTAAAATGAAGGGAGATGCTTGCTTCACCAAAACTATAAAAATCTCAGAAAACAAAAACACTACAGAAATACTGGCAAAAAAACCTCCTTCTACAAATGCATGCATTAATTAATCCTGTTTCACTGAAAAAAAACAACAGGTAAAATAAGTCAGAATGAGGTTTGTAGCTCTTCTTGGGTACTTCTGATAAGTAAAGGATGGGAATGCTGTATCCAGTAAAGATAAAATCTTTGTATCCTGATATGCTGACATACAGAATGGTAAGGGATTATAATATCAAAAATTTCATTTAATAAGAGCTTAAAACATGGGCGACTATTCATTTAAATCATAGACATTTACTATCGAGTCTGCTTAAAGCACTTATGTCACTGCTCCTGCCACCTGTCAGGAAACAACAAAAACTCAGATTACCCCATAGGAAGGAAAATTAATTGCAAAATATGTCATTAAAATTGTTTACGGAAAGGAATAGTTGCAACCAAGTGTTCGATTTACCATTCTGTCTGTGTTCCTAAAACTGTAAATTTAGCAAAAGATGTTCCGAAGGAGACTCAGAAAAGGAAATCATTTGAAGATAAAGCATGAAAATAATCTGATCAACCATCCAACAGTATATGTTTGAACATACAAAAAAGTGTAACAACAGACCTGAACCATGATACACATACCCAATAATTGGTATTGTATCCACAAGAAAACCCAATCAGTTTACTTGCTAATAACTAACCCAGGTACATATAATAATACGCGCAAACCCAATCAGTTTGCTTGCTAATAACTAACCCAGGTACATATAATAATACGCGCAAATAGGATCAGCAGCAGCAAATAGTAAGAAAGGGATAAGCATCATCCTTAAGCAATATTCTATATGATACACAATAAAACAATAGTTTATCATCATGATTGTGTAGAATATGTGGCAAAAGGGAATATTCCTATGCATCTGCATATTTTGAATTTACGACATCACACTTAACTAATAAATTTCCACCGTTACTATTAATTAAAAATACCAAGTACATTCAAATATAATTACTAATATATCACCACTTCTTTGTACATTTTATTTTAACTCTTCTTCTCTAATTTTTATTTATTTTGTTATCGGCCATCAATTTCAATTTATTATACTTTATTTTTTCTTCAATTTTTACTCTACTTTATATCTTTTATATTTTTCTCTTTTGTTAAGTTTCATTCTTTCTTTATTATTTTATCAATAATATAAAATTTATATGTAAAAAATATTATTAATTAATTTATGTAATTACACACACACATCAAGTGTGTCTTTTATCATTAATCTCGCTATGCTATACATTTAAGAACATCTTTGATTGCACAATGTATAATTACTAAACTACCTTTATTCTTTGTATATCTTTTTATCCCTCAATTTGCTCTTTCTATTTAATTTATTTCTATTTTTAGTTGTACAATGTTAAATAATTATGATGGTCTTATTTTTTGTTTTTCTTTAACATAAGGAGTTTTTTTTATCACTGATCCATCTATAATACATTTATATCTATATTATGTTATGAAAAGCTTAAGGCTAGTTTGATTGCATAACTTGAATTTACTCTTAACTAGTAAAATTACACCATTACTAATTAAAAATGCCAAACACATTCAAATATAATGACTTATATACCATCACTTCTTTGTACTTTTGTTTTCACTCTTCTTCTCTAATTTTTATTCATTTTGTTACCATCCCTCAATTGCAATTTATTATACAATATTTTTTCTTCAATTTTTATTCTAATTTATATGGATGATATTTTTCTCTTTTGTTAAGTTTCATCTTTCTTTATTATTTTGTCAAAAATATAAAAATCTATATATACAAAATATTATTAATTGATTTATTTAATTACCTACACACACATTAAGCTTGTCTTTTATTATTAATCTTTCTATGCTATACATTAAGAATATCTTTGATTGCACAATGTATAATCCCTAAACCACCGTTATTCTTTATATATCTCTTTATCACTCTACTTTCTCTCTTTTTAATATCTTTTCAATTCCAAATAATTCTATTTTTCCCTTTATTTTATTTTATTTATTCCAAATTCTACACAATATATTAGGGTTAAAGACTTGATTTTTAGTTGTACAATGTTAAATAATTATGATGGTCTTATTTTTGGTTTTTCTTTCCTTCTTCGTTAGTTTTACTACAGTTCTATGTATTTTTCTCTATTACTTTTTTCACATTTTTCAATTCACTCTCTTTATTCTATTTTTTTTTATCTTTTTTGTACTTTTAACATTAAATGAATTTTATTTTTAATACAGTTTGTTAATTACATTAATAAAATATTGTAAAAATAGAAATTTACACGAACACTGACAGTATGTATGGTTGCATACGTGTGTGTGTTCTAATCATTAACAATTGATAAGGGGTTGTTGCTATTGAAACTTATGTCCTGTCCATTAAATTTCTTGAATTGGGATAAAGCAATCAGTTAGAATAAGCGGCCATTGGAGAACGTGAATTTCCTTAATATACTGCAAGCATTGAGAATGACAACAATAGAGATGAAATTTCCTTAATTACAAAATATGATTTGATATGCCAAGATTTTCGTGTTCTAACAACTACTTTAATTTCCAAATTCAAGAGTAAAGACGTATTATGAGATTTTGACATGTTACTTGGAATGTAAGATGACCATTGGGCCTTACAGCCGAAGTTAAAACAATAAGGTTCTGTTTGGTTTCGTTAACAGTAACAGAGTAATTCCACCAATTAATTTTGTTATATGAAGGAAATGAAAAAAAGATAAAAAGTCCTTTTCTGCATCTTAACCAAACAGAAAGAGGAGAATCTTTTTACATCAATTACTCCAAAATTTGACGAATATTTTCATTAATTATATATATTCAAGGTGCCTTTAGTTTAGGCCTTAGGAAACTTTAAAGCTCCTCTCTCTCTCTCTATGAGTTTTGCTTCTCTAGTTAACTTTTTAAAACTCAGCAACACAATCACCATGGTGACGACTCTCTCTCTCTCTCTCTAAGTTCTACTTCTCTCGTTAACTTTCTAAAACTTAGCAACACAATCACTATAGTGACGACGAACGAGGACAGCGGCAGTCTGGCGAAGAAGAAAACTAAGGGTCGGATAAAGATTGAAATCAAGAAAATAGAGAATCTCAGCCACCGTCAGGTGACATTCTCCCAACGGCGGACGGGTTTGTTCAAGAAAGCGAGCAAGCTTTGCATTCTCACAGGCGCCGAGGTCACCATTCTCGTCCAATCCCTTGGAAAGCGCATCTACTCCTTTGGCCACCCCATCCCAGACTCCGTGATCGACCGTTTCCTCGGCGGCGGGACAAAATGCAAGGAGGGAGGACAGAGCTGGAGGTGGAGAAGAAGCGGAAAGCGGTATTCTGATGTTTGCGATGAGTTGGAGGTGGAGAAGAAGTGGAAAGCGGTCATCGACGAGGCCAATAGGGCAGGTGCGTAGGGCGGCGAGAGATTCTGGTGGGACGAGGCGGTGGAAGTGCTGGACCTAGGGGAGCTGAAGCATTACGCGGCGGCGCTGGAAGAAAGGGATAAGCATCATTCTTAAGCAATATTCTATATGATACACAATAAAACTTTAGTTTATCATCATGATTGTGTAGCATGTGTGGCAAAAGGGAATAATTCCTATGCATCTGCATGCCAAGAGTTTGAAAAATGAATAATGTACGCATACATATGCTGATTCACAGATATATGCGCTTGCATTTGCAGGGTGAGAAGTCAATATCACCACAACAAAAATTCCTATAGATAATAATGGAGATGGACGGGGCTTGGTATGCAATGCACCCACAAAAGGAATGCTCCCACTGTCTGCAAAGCGGCGAGATTTACAAATCATTTCGTTTTATTGGGAAACGAGAATATTCAAATTGATTTAATAGGAATATAATTATTGTGTGAGTCATAACGTATTAATCAGTTTTGACGTGTTGATTTTGACTATCCTATCATGCTGATTATCTCATTTCGGATTCAATTTTGATTTTATTATGTAGGATTAAGTGCTTTAATGCACAAATCGCATTCTTGTAATTCAAGATTGGATTCGATTAATTTTCATTATTCTGCTGCCTCACTCTAATCACTTTTCATTATTCTGCTGCCTCACTCTAATCACATCAATGCGTGTGTAGATTTATTTATAAATTATAAAGTCATTGTCATTTATTTAATAAAAATAAAACTATTTAACATTAAAAAGTATAAAGAATAATTAAAATAAAAAAAAAATATTAAGAAAAATTGAATAAAAAAAGAAGACAAAATTTGAGAGAAAACAAAAATAAAAAGTTAAAATAAAATTTTAAAAAATAAAAAATAAAAATATATGATTTTATATTTTGAAAAAGTATTTATAACAAAAATGATGAAAGATCAAAAATTTTTTAAAAATGATAAAATTACATAGAATATATAAATATAAATTGTATGTTAAATGTAAAGAGATAAGAAAATAATTAAAAAAAATAAAAATATTTTACATAAAGGTATTTTATGTGAATTCACTTTATCCAACCAGGCGTCTTTATTAAAATAATAATGCAAAATAATATAGAGTATAGATACAGAATACAAAACACAATTGGTGGATATAAATGCATATATTTAAAACTAAAGGAAAAAAATAAAGGCCAATGTATTAGATGGCAAATAACTAAAAGTGCTAAAATGGAAGCAAATTGTGATGGGAAAAAAATGGTACGGAAATTTATATTTACATTTAAGATTTTAGATGAGAAAAGAAAATAATAGAGAAAACGAAAAGAAAATTGACAAAATTTAAGATCTTATGAATTGTTTGGTTGAAAGATTTTCATGAGAAAAAGAAAATAATTAAAATAGAAAAAATAAAGTAAAAACTCAAATTTCATAAATCGTTTAGTTATTTAAAAAAAATAATTTGATGATAGATGAAACAATAGAAATAATGAAGATTTTTAGAGAAGGAAAAACAGTTAAAAATGGCTTTGGTTTCATTTTCCTCACTATTTTGTGAGAAAAATGATTTTTCTTCAATTTAACTGCATTTTCTCTTAACTTCTCTTTTTCTTATCATTTTTCTTATCAACTAAATACTAAAATTATTTTCTCTACCATTTTTTTCTTTTTCCTTTCAAAATCCTAGAACCAATACAATGTTAATGTACATGCAAGAGAAAAATAGATTAAAGCCTTATTTTACTATGTTTAAAAATATAAATTTTGATAGAATAAAAAATTTACGTAAGTTCATATCCAAAGTTAATTATCCAAATGAATTAAAAACTAATTACATATTGCAATATTACTCTTCCGATGAGTTAAGACATTGTTTGGAAGGACTTGCAGCTTCCGAGTGATTTTGATGAGTTTCCACTTCCCAGATGGATCTAGCTAGCAGCTTTCATGAAATCCCGCTTACAAGTTATTAGATTTTATTTTAACAAATAAGATTTTAAAGTACCTGAATAAAATAACAACAACAATTTATGAAATATTGTTTCAACGTCTAAGTTCTATCTTCATGCCATGTGCATTTAAAATTCAAAATATAAATTACTATAGCATTTAAACTTTTATTCTTGTGGTATGATTATTTTGATATATCTTGTATATGTGTTTTATTTTCAAAATTTTCAATCTAAAAAAACCACGCTCTTATATATGCATAATTATCAAATTATATAATTTTATTGATGTAATGAAGTATAAAATTAAGCTAATAGAAGAGGAGAAATAAATGGCACCACAAAAAGAAAAAGTTGGATAAAATTACAGTAATATAATGTAAAATTGCTATAATTCTTTTTGACAATTTTAATAATAATAAATAATAATATTTAAAATTTAAAATTATATTAGATAATTTATAAAAAATAAAAGAGAAATAAATTGGGAAAAAAATAAAAGACAGAAGGATAGTAAATTAACCAAATAAAGGAGAGAAGAAAACGCAACAATTTGTCCACAACAATTGATTAATAATGCATGCAACAGAAGCAAAACTGATAAGCTCTTTCTATGTATAAAAATTCAGACACCATTCTTACCTGAGAAGCAAAACTAACTGCCTCTGCATATGGACTCGGACAACAATAATTCTTTATTGAAAGCAGGTACAAAATCGAGTCCCTACAGACCTTATTAATTCAACAGAGTAGCTTTATTGACCTTCAGAATCCTAACTAATTACCATATTCTCGCATCAGAGCTGCCAGTGTCCAAATCCGTATTCAACCGTCCAATTCCCAGAATCAAAATCATAGCTCAGCTGATTCTGATTCGTGACCAATGCTGTCGTATCATCGGACGAACTCGCCGCCGCCACGTCATAATTGGCCACGCTTATCAAACCCTCGGGGGTTGGGGGCGGCAAGGAGTTGAACCCCTGCGTAAACATTAGAACATCAGCCCTCGTAGTGACGTTCTTCGAGAGCTCTTCCAGCGCCGCCGCGTAATGCTCCAGCTCCTCCAGCTCCAGCCCTTCCACCGCCTCGTCCCACCAGAATCTCTCGCCACCGTAAGCGCCCGCCTTCTTGGCCTCGTCGATGACCGCTTTACGCTTCTTCTCTTGCTCCAAATCGTCGCAAACATCCGAATAGTGCCTGTCGTTGTCCCGCATCTTTGGCGCGGGGCAGCTCTGTCTTCCCTCCCCGCATTTTGCCCCGCCGTCGAGGAAGCGGTCGATCACGGAGTCTGGGCTGGGGTGACCAAAGGAGTAGACGCGGTTTCCGAGAGATTGGACGAGAATGGTGACCTCGGCGCCGGTGAGAATGCAAAGCTCGCTCGCTTTCTTGAACAAACCCGTCCGCCGTTTGGAGAATGTCACCTGACGGTGGCTGGCATTCTCTATTTTCTTGATTTCAATCTTTCTCCGACCCTTAGTTTTCTTCTTCGCCAGACTGCCGCTGTTCTCGTTGGTCGCCCCCATAGTTTGTGTTGCTGAGTTTTAAAAAATTAACCAGAGAAGTAGAAATTAGAGAGAAAGAGTGGAGCTTTGAAGTTTATTAAAACTTAAATTAAAGAATTCTTGAATATATATATATAATTAATGAAAATATTTGGAGAGAGAGGGAGAGAGAGGGGAATTAAATCTTGCAATTAATCTTCATACACCAAACCATATCTTGCAAGATCTTTGGCTTTGGCCCTGAGGCCTCCAAAGGTTGTCTTACCTTCACGGTATCATGGTTTTGCCGCGTAAGCCAATGGTCAAAAGATCTACTAAATTCACAGGATGTCAGCATCGTTGATATGGAAAGGAGCGGTTAGAACACTAGCTCAAATCAAGTTTGCAATTAATATTCATACACCAAACCATATCTTGCAAGATCCTTGTCTCCGTTCTTTTCATTCTCAGTGCTTACGCTAAATTAAGGGACCACTCATTCAAACACTCTGCAACCCTTTTGTCTAACCAACCACGTGACTAAATCAATGACTAAAAAAACACAATTGTGTACGCAAGAATACTTGTTAATTTATATTGACATATATATAAAAATTTAATCAAGAAATATATATTGACATAATCCTGTGTTGTGGATGCTCTGGGCTATGGATCATAAAAAAAATTAAAAATTGTCTGAATCGCCGTCATTGTTTTGAATGATTTAAAGCCAAAATTGTGGCTTCAAAATTTTAATCAAAATTTAAAGTCTACAAGTTGGTAGACGAAGAATATACAAACGGTACACCCATACATTTTTTTTCTTAAAAAAAAAAAAAAACACTCGCACACAGTCAAACAATTAACGAACATATCCATCAATCCGCGGGCTTATAAATACAACACATGTTCAATTGTGTCAGGTCCACAACACCACCAATCTTGACTCCCTCCTACATTACATGCCTTCTGATCATATTCTCCTTAATCACGGCCTCAACAATGGCCGCTCCTCACCATTACGACGTCGTCGTGGACGACCTCTCCCAACCTCAGAACTCCCCGCAAGACTTCCTCGTCGCCCACAACCACGCGAGAGCAGAAGTCGGGGTTCCGCCCCTGGTCTGGAACGACACCGTCGCCAGCTACGCCATGGCCTACGCCCAGGAACGCTACGGCGACTGCGATATGAGGCACTCCCAGGGGCCTTACGGGGAGAACCTGGCCGAGGGATATGGGAGGCTGTCGGGTGCCGATGCCGTGGAGGGGAATGACTGCACTACACGCAGGTCGTCTCGAACGAATCCCTCCGGCTGGGCTCCGCCAGGCTTCAGTGCCACAACGATTGGCCGTTCGTCATCTGTAATTACCAGAGACCCATCATTAGTTAACATTTGGACATCATTAGCTTTTTACACTTTATTTTAAATAATTGAACCCCTTTAACTTTATATAACTTTATTTGATGGCTTTAATTAAATCAACAGCTTTATCCTAATAATAAATATGCGATCAAACATATTCAGCAACAAGCACATACATGTATCACCAACAGATTAATTTATGACATTAGAGTTGGTTTACATTAGGCATCTTTTATTATATCTAACATCCTAAACTTTTTGACAGTTGATATTAGAAAAGAAACGGCTTCGTGAACAGTGGCATGTGACTTCTTATTTGTCTTTTCACGTTTTAATATTTTATTATGGGTCCAATGAGTAGCACCCGCTATTTGATATATATCAGCTTTTACTACCCTTTATTGCGCCATTTAATGTTAGTCTACTTCGAAAATATTATAATAATGTCGAGCTAGATTTATAGAGTTGTGATTTTATTTTCAGTTAAATCAAAAGCGAATGAACTCAGTCCAACTATCTTCTTAATCAAACAAGAACTTCATTCAAACAGCACACAAGTTGTGCTGAAGTGATAATTGAACAAAAAATGCTAATTTCAATTAATCAACAATCTATAATATCTATATTAATTTATTATAGAGATAACATGTGCTACATTGTTATCAGGATAAATTATATTTTTCACAACTACCCCTAATTACATTCTTTTAATCTTTTTGTCATTTTCCCTCCTTTCTCATCTAACTTATTAATTATATTTATATTTCTCTCAATTTTCTCATTTTGTAAATTATTTCGAACTTTCTCCAGTTTATTATTTTAAATATTTTTTCACAATGTAAAATCACACAATTTCTTTATTTTATTTTTTATTTTCTATATTTCTCTTGTCTCTTCTAACTACTTATTTTTTCATTTGTGTTTTCTTTCAATTTTTCTTCTGTCCTTTATATTTCTTTGATATTTATTATTTCAACATGTTAAATATATTTTATACTTTTTCATTTTAATTAATTTTATGTTGATTAGTTTATAAATTAATTTGTAGATGCATAGTGTGCAACATTTACTAGTATATCATTAAGAGCCACAGGTTAATTTAGTTGTATATTTTGAATTTGCAATATTATTTCGAATTCATAAATTTACTCCATTATCTTTAAATTTAGTTGTATCTTTTTCAGCTGTAATTTTGTAAATATTGTTATGGATTAAATTATAAACGGATATATCTTCAAAATTATTTGCATAAATTACTAAGTAGTTCCTTTAAATGCAAGGGGAATAAATTAAAAAATGATAAAGTATATGCACATAAAATTATAGGTATGATTGGCCGTAATTTTACTATGTTCTGTTTTATTTTTTCATATATATTTAATAATTATCAAACACATACGAAAATTCAACATAGCGGACATATAGAAAAATATAAATATCAAATGCACTTGATTCGTTTATTTTTAAACAAAATATATTTTGAAAAAGAGAAAGAATGCCAAAACTAAAAATAAAAAAACTAAAAGAACAAAAAGAAAAATGCAAAGATAAATAGGAGGAGAAAAAGGAAATTTCTTTAAAGAACACGTGAGTTATGTGAGGTGTGCAAAATTGGGTCCTCGAGTCACCCTAATGCGATACGTGGTGGTATCAAGTCTTACAAGAGTCCGAGGAATCTTTTATTTAGTTTTTTCTCGTGATGTAATTAGTGGCTTAGAAGCACGATGTTGCAAAGGCTCTTCTAGCCTCGAATTTGAAGCTTGAGTAGCAATTTCCTCTTAAAGCTTATTGATATGTTGGCTGCAGAAGCAAAATTAACCAAAATTTATATAAAAATTCGGACAAAATTAATTTTTCGGAAGCAAAAATAATGGACTTTATATTGATCAGACCAGAGCTATGATTTCTTGGTTCATGTACATTTATCGCATGAACCAATTCAAAGATCTCTAAAAGGTTATCAACAGAGTCTCGAAAACGTTATCAGTTCTTCGCAAAACCTAAACTCACCAGACAGTTGTAAGAAGTCATCAACTGAGTCTGTAACATACTATTAATTCTTCAAAACGTGAACTATATTTGCATCAGAGTTGCCATTGTCCGAATCCATAAGAAATGAAGCAGTTCCCGAAATCATTGCTCGGCTCATTCTGGTCCGTGACCGTCGTATCATACAATGAACACGACGCTTCGGCGTTGGTGCAGGCCATGCTTATCAAACCCTCGGCGGCCGGTGGCGGTAGCGGCAGGAAGTTGGACCTCCGTACGAGCATCAGATCGTCGGCCCTTACGGTGATGTTCTTCAGCAGGTGTTCCAGCGCCGCCGCGTACTGCTCCAGCTCCTCCAGGTCCAACCCTTCCACCGCCTCGTCCCACCAGAATCTCTCGTCGCCGTAAGCCCCCGCCCACTTGGCCTCGTCGATGACCGCTTTCCGCTTCTTCTTCGGCTCCAACTCGTCCCTAACATCCGAATAGTGCCTGTCGTAGTCCCGCGTCTTCGGCGCGGGGCAGCTCTGTCCTCCCTCCTCGCATTTTGCCCCGGCGCCGAGGAAGCGGTCGATCACGCAGTCTGGGGTGGGATGGCCAAAGGAGTAGACGCGGTTTCCAAGGGATTGGACGAGAATGGCGACCTCGGCGCCGGTGAGAATGCAAAGCTCGCTCGCTTTCTTGAACAAACCGGTACGCCGTTTGGAGAATGTCACCTGACGGTGGCTGTGATTCTCTATTTTCTTGATTTCAATCTTCCTCCGACCCTTAGTTTTCTTATTCACCAGAGCGCTGTTCTCCTCCGTCATCGCCACGATGATTGTGTCGCTGAGATTCGAAAAGTTGACGAGAGAAGCAGAAACTTGAGAGAGAGAGAGAAGCAGAAACTTGAGAGAGAGAGAGTGGAGGTTTGATGTAAGTTAAGGCAGCCTTGAATATATATAATTAATGGAACAATTAATATATTTGGTAATAAAATCTTGAAATAATTGATGTGTAAAGATTCTTTTCTTTTCTGTTTGTTATATTTGGTAATAAAATCTTAAGTAATTGATATGAAATAGTTAATATATTTGGTAATAAATTTTTGAATTAATTGATGTAAAAAGATTCCTTCCTTTTTATTTGGTGGAGAAGGATTTTGGTTTTTGTTTCATTTAATGATGTAAATTTTTTAACCAAACAGAATTTTATTACTTTAATTTCGTCTCCAAGGGTCAAGGGTCATCTTACATTCCAAGTAATGTAGTAAAGTTTCAAAATATAAATCGTTATTGTTGAATTTAGAAATTAAAGTATCAAATCATATCTTGTAAGATTTCATCTTCATTGCTTTAATTCTCATGCTTATAGTATATTAAGAAAAATTCACGTTCTCCAATGACAGCTTACTTTTAAGTGATTGCTTAATTTCAATTCAGAAAATTTTAATCGCCATGATATAAGTTTCAATAGTAACCACATGTTTTAACCAATTAATGATTAAAAACACACACGCATAAAACAATATATACCATAAGTGTTCGCCTAAATTTCATTTTTCTTTTTTAAAATATTTAATTAATGTAATGAACTGTATTAAAAATAAAATTTATTTAATGTTAAAAGTATAAAAAAAATAAAAAAATAAAGTGAATTGAAAGATATGAAAAAGTATTAGAGAAAATATATAGAACAGTATTAAAAGGAACAAAGAAGCAAAGAAAAACAAAAAATAAGGCCATTATAATAATTTAACATTGTGCAACTAAAAATCAAGTCTTTAACCCCAATACATAGTGTAGAATGTATATGAGTAAATAAAACAAGAAGGGGGAAATATAATTAATTAAAATTGCAAAGATAATGGAATAAAAAAAAGAGAAAGTGTGATAAAAAGATATAAAGAATAAAGGTAGTTTAGTAATTATAAATTGTGCATTCAAAGATATTCTTAATGTATAATATAGAAAGATTAATGATAACAGACACACTTGATGTGTGTGTGTATAATTACATAAATTAATTAATAACATTTTGTATGTATAGATTTTATCTTGTTGATAAAATAATAAAGAAGAAATGTGACTTGACAAAAGAGAAAAATATAGTACATATAAATAAGAATAAGAAATTGAAGAAAAAAATAAAGTATAATAAATTGAAATTGAGGGATGATACAAAATGAATAAAAATTAGAGAAGAAGATTGAAAATAAAACTTGCAAAGAAGTGATGGTATATTAGTAATTATATTTGAATGTGTTTGATATTTTTAATTAACGGTAGTGGTGAAAATTTATTAATTAAAGGTAATGTTGTAGATGCACAATATCCAACCAAATCAGCCTCAAACTTTAAATAATATCATATATATATTAGTAAAAGTAACACACTCTATGCGTGTACAATTTTTACTAAATTATATAATTATAGCTTTTTAAGTAATATAAATGAAATTATTTAAAATTTAAAAGCATAAAAAAAAAGCATTTGCAATAAAAAATAAAAAAACTGAAAGAAAATATTGAAATGAGAAGAAATTTGAGAAAAAATATACATTAAAATGATAAGTTAAAAGAGAAGAGACAAAGAAAATAGAAAAAAATAAATAAAAGAGTTAAAATAAGAGTGATTATATCATTTTATATCATACAACTACAAAGCTTTGCTAACTTAATAATATGGGATGTTAGTGTATAATTATGTAAATTAATATATATTATTTTGTTAATTTAAATTTATTTTATCTATAAAATAATAAATGAAAAACTAAACTTAATAAAAATAGAAAAACCAAAAGCGTATGAATTAGAAGCAAAATTGAAAAGAAAAACAAAATGTAATAAAAAAAAGTTAAGGGATGATAATGACATAACAAAATTAGAAAAATAGAGTGAAAATAAAAAATAAAAGGTTGAAAAGAAAAACAAAATCTATATTTTGAATGTGTTTGGCCTATTTAATTGAGAGTAATGATAAAAGGTTAAGAATTAAAGAAAATTTTATAAATTCAAACTATACAATTAAGTTGATCTAAAACTCTTAATAATCCATTATAGATTATCAAATCTTAACTGGTAAATATAGCATGACGTGCACACACACACACACACACACACACACACATATATATCTTCCCTCCTTGACAATTGGTTCCACGACAGATTGGACTGGGCCCATAACTGTCGGGGCATATAATTTAAGTCCAAACAAAATATTCCGTGTTAGTTAAGTTGGGGCATATAATTGAAAGAATTTAAAAAGTTTTCAAATAATTTAAAAGGTTGCGTTATGCTTCCAATAATTTTATATTTTTACTAATCATCTAATATTAGACAATCAATAGTACCTTTCCAAAAATAACGAAAAGTTTGAATTATTAAGAATTATGCATTTCAACAAAATTAGACAATTAACATCCAATACAATCGACAGGTATTGCATTTTGTTTAAAACTAAATAAGTATTTAACACTTAAAACTAAACAAGTATTCAACACCCACACACCCACACATTTTGTTAGTCTTTATATCTCGATGATTCGATTGCACGTCGTAGTTTGCTATCCTTACTACGAGGCAAGGTGAAGAGAGAGGCCAGTGATAATTATGGAGTTCATTTTTCTTTTTAGATTAAAATAGATTAGATTTATTGAAAAGTTAATGCGATATAAAAAAAAATTATACACAATTCTTTCCTAAATATTCAGGGCAATTGAGAAATAGTGCATATATCATATAATGGACTAATATAGAACGCTTGAATTTTACCATAGAAGTTAAAATATTGAACATTGAATTGAAATTGACGCTATCATTTAGAAAATTTGTATTTCAAATCTGTTTAAAGAATATATTTTACGAGGAAAAAACAAAAAAAAAAAGAATTAATATATGTATATAAGTATATTGCAATTACAAAAACAATCAACACAATTTATATGTGTAACACTTGTGAAAAGGAATGCTACGACAATCATTTAATCCTCCATTAATATTTCATTTTTCATTGACATTTTCGAAAATAATTATTTATTAGGTCATAATACTAATCAAATCATACTTATCTATTTATCCTATTTGTGTTTTTCAAAAATTAAAAAATGGACAAACGTAGTGGCGCCAAAATAAGTCAATTGGATTGAATTTAGAAGGTAAACATAATATGATGATAATAAATGCTAGGGCTTTCATTAAGAGGGTGTTTGGCTAAGGTTAAATCATGTAATTTATAAAACTTTCAAAGTTTATAACATCATCAATTTTATTTTAGATAAAAGCTAAAAAGTTTTTAAATAAAAATAATAAGGCTACTTTATAATATTTTTTTAAAGTTTATAATTATAGATGATTATAATTTTTTCATACAATAATGGTAAAAATTAAGTAACTTATATAAGATGTTTTAAAATAAATTAAAAAAAACTAACACCTTTTTATTTTTAAGAGGGTTGTAAACATTTTGGCAAAAAATTTAACACACGTTTTAATAGCTTAGAACCCCCCAAATCTTCAATTTAAATCAAAATTTTAAATTTAAAATATTTTTTACATTTCTTTAGTTAATTGATTAATGCAGTTCTATTATCAACTTGCGTAAGAAGGAAAATTCCAAATGCCATGTTTAGCCAATTAATCACTCTCGCTTAACTTGTAAAATAATAATTCATTGTGATATTACTACTTATGCTAATCAAGTCACGTGCACTTTATTTTTTTAAAAAAGAATAATTTAGAAGTGATATATACAGTGTCACTCCATAATAAAATATTGTATGGGGCCAATAATATCAAAATTTAAAATTTAGAACTACTAAATATGAAATAAGTAAATGAAGGGACAAAAATTAAAAACAAGCATCTATAATTAATGATACATCATTTGTTATAGTTTTATTATCTACAATTAAAATAGACAAGAAAAGGGAAAAAAACAACTGCAATGTTGGGTAAGGACAAAACCGTAGAGTTTGGAACCGCATCGGCACAAGAGCTCTGTCTGATAACAATGAACACGTCATCTCTCTCAACAGCACAGAAATCAATATAAAAACTTCGGCGGCCATTCCCTTGGTGGTCAGTTCTGTTCTGGAATCTACTGCTGAAGCTCAACGAATTTCTGTACAGAAAGAAGAGGAGGATATTGGAAGAGTTTAGCTCAAGTGTTTGGAGTTGAATGGCGGTGGAGTACAGATGTTGTGAGGGGGAATTTTTTGTTCGCATTGCGGTGATATTGTTTCTGGTGTTGTTTGCGGGCCTAATGTCTGGGCTCACTTTGGGCTTGATGTCTCTCAGCCTCGTCGATCTCGAAGTTCTTGCCGAGTCCGGTACTCCCAAGGACCAAAAGCATGCCGGTATTAGTTTGTTTTGCCTTCACTTTTTTTACGGTTTTTGTTTTGTTCCGCCTTTCTTTTCTCCCATTTCTTTGTCCTCTATGTTTGATCGAATTTGAAGTTGTTTATTTAGTTTAGAATTTATAATTAATTTCAGGCTTGAGGATTTATTTTTAGGGTCGAACAGAAATGATTCGGTTGGGTTGTCAGTTGGAATTTTATTCTAGTTTTTCTTATAAATTACTCGCGTTTAAGTAGAATATCCGAATTAGTTACGCTTCTTCGATAATTTTTATAATGGAAAAAGTTGAAGGATTTTTAAAATGAAAACAAAAAATATACTGATGGCATATAAATCTATGTTGGCGATTGAAATTCATCGTGTATCTTTCTTGCTTTCTTCTTCTTCTTTTGTAATCCTCTCGAATCTACTTGATTTGAACTGGAAATGTTGCTTTACATTCATGTGAACTGGATTCTAGTTGATTTATAAAAAATTTCAATGTATATTACAGAAAAGATACTGCCAGTTGTCAAGAACCAGCATTTATTGCTTTGTACGCTGCTTATCTGCAATGCTGCCGCCATGGAGGTATGCATGGTTGAGGTGTTATGCTATAAAATCTATTTAATCAGATTAGTGATTATTGATATTTGAGATATGCTGCCTTTCAGGCACTTCCTATTTTCCTTGACAGTCTAGTCTCAGCTTGGGATGCAATCCTGATATCTGTGACGTTGATACTCTTGTTTGGTGAGGTAAGGAATTTTCTTAGAGCTACTTACCATGAAGCCCGCGCTGTAGAAAAGATCTACAAAAGTAAACTATAAAATTTATTTCCAGCCGAAAATAGTGATTTGATATTTGTTTCAAAGAGCTACGTAGTTTTGACTACATGTTGGAGGCTGACACATGATTTTGTATTGAAACTTTTGATATGATATTGGAAAATCAGGATGGGGCATTGCATCAATTTAAGAATTTGAAGTTGGATTTTGGCTGTTTGTGGTGAGCAAAAGCAAAAGGCTAAACATGAATGCTTGGCTGGTTTCCCACGCATGGCAAAACTAAAGGCAACAATGGGTGTTTGTATGGCAATATAACGGGCCTAGCTAAAAAAAGTTGAGGGATTATAATCTAGTAACTGATATTAAGGAGCTAAATGATGGATTTGAAATTGAAAGATTGGCTCTAACTAGATGAAGTTCATAATTGATATTGCTGATAAACAAGAGTTATGAAGGAAAATATAGAGAGAATAGGCTGGTGCCTGCTATTCTCGTTACTTTATCAGTCCTGTTGGTGTTTTGAAATGCAAAGCCATGGGCATAACCCACTGGATGCAGTATGTATGCCTTATGAATTTTGACATCTTGTATACTAAAATTTGTTAAATGATTTTAAAGATTGAAATTATAGTTATAACAAGTAGGTGAAATCACAAGAAAATATTAAATAGAAGAGGCATAAATAAGATTGATATTCAACCATTTCTGCATAATAATAGGAATCATAAAACTAAGGCAAATATTTCTTGGAAACAAAACAAAATCTGGCTTTATTGAGAAAAAAAATTAAAATCCACATTACATCAGATTGACTGACGATGCACTAGCTGAATTATGGTTCTGTATTTTCAGATTGTTCCACAATCTGTTTGCTCTAGGTACGGACTTGCTATTGGTGCTACTTTGGCCCCAGTGGTTCGTGTCCTTGTCTGGATCTGCTTTCCAGTTGCCTATCCAATAAGCAAGGTGCTCATTTTTCTTATAGTTATCCTCCACAACTGTATTGCTCATACTTCAAGGTGAGTCACTATAAGGTGAAGTCTTTGCTGACATATGTTTCCATAATTTCCAGTTGTTGGATTTCCTGCTTGGCCATGGGCATAGAGCTCTATTTCGACGTGCTGAGTTGAAAACCCTTGTTGATTTACATGGCAATGAGGTATGTGAGAATTAAAAATTTGGTGTGCATGATTTATATTATTTCTTCTTCACTGCTTTTTCTTAACCTTTTGTAAATCCTAGAATTGATTTCTCACTTGTTTTTCTGTATTACTGTTGCTTTCTTCCTTACTAAAACTTTGTTATCTGGAAAAACTCTGATGGCGGTGTACCTTAACTCTGCTGGCTACTGTCATGCAGGCTGGTAAAGGAGGAGAACTCACACATGATGAGACAACTATTATTGCTGGAGCACTAGAGCTTAGTGAGAAAACTGCTAGTGTTGCCATGACTCCAATAGCTAAAATTTTTTCTATTGATATAAATGCAAATATTGATAGGTGATACATGATTTTGCATTTGATAACTTTACCCTTCTCTCGGTCATGTACTGCTGTCTATAATATCGAATCTTGTGGATTAGGTTCTTGATGAATCTAATTTTGGAGAAAGGGCACAGCAGAGTGCCTGTTTACTACGAGCAACCTACAAACATCATTGGGCTTGTCCTGGTACTTGTTTCATCTTCTGTACAGTGCTGTGAATTAAATGTTTATTTTTCCATACAGACCCTATGTAGATTGAAGTATCTGATTCTACAAGAGAACTGGGGAATGGTTTTTCTTTTTTCAATTTTGTACTGAATTCACAGCAGTATCTCTTTTGCTTTTAGGTGTTACATCCGTTATTAGGCATGTTTGGGTTCTATTCTGGGTAAATCTTTATAAATTCAATTGATTATTGCTGAAAATGCACCTTCAGGGTAATTTTCCTAGTCTTGATCTCATATAGTATCAAAAAATTATGTTACTTTCCTATACTGCCTCGGAATTTAATGCTTAAACAAATTTGGTTAAGGTCTTATGTAGCCCTCTTGAATAAGACTCTTTAATGGAAATATTTCAAGATACTCTCTGTATGTTTGTGTAATATTCAAAGATCCTTGCCCATGGAATCTAAGAATTTGGCTGGAGCTTCCAAAGCTAGTAGTTGCCAAGTCCTCAGTGAGCTTCAATTAACCTAGGGCATAAAAGAGTTAATATTCATGAAGCAAAATTACACTTGTGCAAGAGGCAAAAGATGAGGTATGATAGGAAAGTGATTTTGCAACTTGTCATTCTACTTGGACCATGCTCGTTGGAGTGATATGAGATTATTTTATTGAAACTAATTTGCCATTCTTTTGGATGAATAAACATAAGTCTGGTTACAAAAAAGGTCCATATTAACCCTCATTTATTATTATAAGTAACATTATTTAGGGAGCACATATGATAATATTAAAATAGTCAAGTTGACTAATTCCCACTAGTTAATCGTTTAATTTTTCTTATCCTTCCAACTTCCAAGTGATCATTTGGGCTGTATCAAAGCGAAGGTGAGCTTGAAGGATTAGTGGTGCTCGTAATCAAGGATTTCCAAATAATCTTGCTTTCCACTATATTGTGTGTGAGCTTGTCTCTACCTTCATTTAGAAATGGAGTCTAATAAATTTTTCTCTCTCTTACTACTTTTACAGAATTCCTAGGACAAACACTTAAAAACACATCCAAATTTAAAAACAAACATAGCCATAGTTTCTTTTGACATGATGGTGCCTTGTTTCTTTAGCTATGTTTCTTCAGTTTTAAATCACATGAGACTCACACAACAACAAACTAACTTGCCATCCGCAATGCTATTTGTCCAACAAATTCTTCCTTTGTCCTTGATATTAAACAATTCCTGTGAACATGTTGAAACAGATATTCAACTTTTGGTGGACGCTGGATGGTCTGATTTTTTTTTTTCTCCTTCTTATTGCCTGATCTTGTAGGTGAAAAACTTGTTAACCATTCATCCTGAGGATAAAGTCTCAGTGAAGAGTGTCACTATTCGCAAAATTCCAAGGTATCTTGATGCTTTGGAACTTCGAATACATTATTCCTAAATTGAACTCAAATTGATTAAGTAATGAAGAACTACACTTGCTGCTCCATATTGTTGTTTGCATAGATGATCATGTGGGGCACTACATTTGAAACTTTACTTTGTTCTGGACTGGCTGCTAATCACCATACAATGGGAAAGATATTCAACTTGTTTGTTGCCGAGGGGGTACTGATGATGACAATAATAATAATTGTCTTATATCTATTTTTGGTCTCAGGGTTCCAGAAACTATGCCGTTATATGACATATTGAATGAATTCCAGAAGGGTCACAGCCACATGGCTGTTGTTGTGAGACAGGGTAACAAGGTGATGGAGCGTGCTCACACAGGAGCCGCAGAGAGTAAGATCTCAGTTTTCTGATAAATTTTGTATGCACATAGACGCTGCCTTTAATGCCAAATCTGCACACGTTACATGGGTGTAGATTCAGTCAAAGATGTGAGCGTAGACATTGATGGTGGGAAGCATAAAAATGCAAAGACGAAAAGACCCCTGCAAAAATGGAAGAATTTCCCAAACGGTGGAAACAGTTCTCTCAAGGGTACCCCTAGGAGCAAGAAGTGGACAAAAAGCATGTATGCAGACATCCTGCAAATAGATGGAAATCCACTGCCAAAGCTCCCCGAGGAAGAAGAGGCCGTAGGGATAATAACTATGGAAGATGTCATTGAAGAGCTTTTGCAGGTTTAAGTCTCTATTTTTCGGTTATGAAAACAAAACTAAAAACTTATTTCCTAAACTTCTAGCATTCTTCTACATTATTAATGAAAAAACAAAATAAACACCCACCCAATAAAATCTCCCACAGTTGGTCTCAAACAAATAGAAACAATCTATGCGATAAAATCAAATAAAAAAGCCCTGGGTGGTGCACCTTATTTGGCTGATTTGCTTCTTGCAGGAAGAGATATTTGACGAAACAGATCATTAAGTCGAAGGTTCATGACATGGTATGTGGATATTCTGAGATTGTACGAATAATGTTTTAGGGGTTGGCATGTTCGTTCTTTTATGGGAAGAAGTTTTGGTTGCATGGATGTAAAACATTTGGAGACAGTTTGATCAGTCTTTAGGAAACCTTTTAGCTCTTACAAATGAAGAGGGCATTGTATTATTACGCAACTGAACACCCACCGCTTGTACAGTGAATACAATATCTTCAATTATCAAATAGAGAAAAAAATAACAAAAGAAAAGGTATAATATTAAGTTCCTTATCCACATTTGCAATATTTGGTCTCCCTTCTACTTTGCCCAGCGTGCATTTCGAAGCATGTTTGTTTATAATTATTATATTTTTAAAATTTGATTTTTATCTTTCTTATCTTTACACACTTTTAAAAATATATATATATACATAACAATGCAGATTAAAAAATCAAAACAAACATATCCTTTGGATTGCTGTGCGACTTTTGTCCCAGAGACCCGCGTGTGCAAATTGAAAAACCTAATAGCTTAGAAAATTTTCAAAATATCAAATCTCACAGCCAAACACTGTTTTTCTAACATAATTGTTTCCAAGTATCGTCTTTCAATAAACATAATAATTGTTTTGTATTATGTAACTGTTATTGGAAAATAGATACACAATATATTTGGTAAAAATACGAGGACTGGGATAAGAGACAGGGGGAGGTTAAAAAAAAAAAAACAAGACAGCAGATTTCATTTTAATCGGACCTAGTGTGAATATTACTCAATGAAATTTTACTGTGGTGAATCTCAATGTTACTGGATTCTGGAAGGCTGTTGTGTGAACGCCTAGCAAGTTTATAGTAGGCCGAAGGTTCATTATTCGGCCCATCATCAAGGACCGGCCAACTACTGTTCAGTTTGAGGGTTGGACTGTTCGGTACTAGCCCAAGATCAATGGAGCCCAATAATTTATTCTCCTGAGTTTTGTAGAGTGGTTGGGAGAGACTTTGTTTGACTTGACCCAATTGATACCAACTCAAACCATAATTCAAGTATATTAGCCCATATAATTAGAAATTTATTTTGTTCTGACCTAATTCTATCAACCCATCTTAATTCTCTTTACCTTTATAGGTTATTTTATTGTAAGACAATATTTTCATTTATAAACAAATTTTATTTTGTTAGATTATATAATGTAATTTTGTTAGAACATAACGCATTTATTGTTATGACAACTTGAAGTGTGGTTAATTCGTCCCGAGATCCAGGCTCCAACACCGATTGATTGCCTCAAATAAATCCATCCATGACTGAAAATCATTCATGCACAATGTGCCAAGTGTTGGTAAGTATTAAGAAAAGAGACCTCAGCAAATCATTAAAAGGTAACCCATATGGAAATATACCCAATAATTCATGACGACATTTTGTTCATATTTGAGATGGAAATGTCACTTGCTGTGGTAGTAACTATGATTACCCTTACCACATCCTCTGATTACCTTCTTAAGTTTCATATATCAGCCCTCAACTAGCTTCTTGGATGGGGGAAGACCATCACCATGAAAACTGCCACTACCTTCTTATGACATGATGAAAGGCCATCATGTTACTCATTTTCTGGTACAAACAAAAAACATAGGACTTCCATCGGTTGATTACGTGTTTAACAGTATGAGCTCTGTAGTAGGCTAGAAGAGTTGCAGGTAAGAGCACCTGTCCAACTCCCTCTGCCTTCATAACAGGAAAAGCAATTCCACCTGCGCACTGTGATGAGGCAGACATATTAAGAATTGTGTCGTAAATAACAGCAAAGATTTTGATAACTATTTTCCAGTTGAGAAATAGACTTACCCAAACCATTCTGGCCACCAACCAAACCCTTTGTGGAGAGGGAAATGGGAGTAATAATCTGCCAACTGCATAGACACCCATAGCAGAAAGATGGAGAAGGAGGCTTAAGGGTCGCGGATTCAGACCAGAAACTAAAGAGATGGGACTATTAGAGAAGCAGCCTCCGAGACTCAGATAGTCAAAGAAAGCTTGGCGCATTTCATTCTTCACTGGATCAGTTGATGCACAGAGAACTCTGTAAGATACGCTGGCCAGCGTGTTGATTGTAAATGCAAATGGCTGCAACAAACAGCATGTAATCTCTTAATTGTGCTTGAAATTGAATTGTTGTTGTGTTTAACTGAATCTATGAACTCACCTTTCTCAGGGTATAGAACGATTCAAGACATTTGTGAACTGAAGATGCAGCATTTAGATCATGTATGGGCCTAAGAAGGTTGCGCAAGAGGACTATATCCGATAGGGCCACTGTCATTCCTCCTCCTGTTAAAGGATGGCGCATGTCAAGTGCGTCCCCCAATAGAAGTGCACCAGGAGTGCAATTGGGATTTGCTGGCATGCTTTTATTAGGCATGGTCCTTATATTCCCTTTCTCGATTGCAGCCATAAATGCATCGTAGAGCTGAGGAGGAACCTGAAGAAGTGTATTGTTCAGTCAGTTTATATAAGTGATTTAGTGCAGTAGAATGAAAGAAAATGCATGTCAAGTCCTTGTGGAAGCAAAACTGAAAGGTACCTGAGGAGCCACCACAGTCTTCAAATAACTGGCCATTTTGCCACTGGCAATGGAAGGAACCTTCTGTCCCAGAATACCAGCCAAACAGCGTATCTCCGTACTGCTGATAGGAAAAAAGAAGATGGGTGAAGGATCTCCTAGAACAATGTTCCCAGAATCAGCGCAGGGGAGTTCACAATTTTCCAGGATCAGACCAATAAAATGTGAAGAGACGTCCACCTGAATCATGTAAGAACCTTTACGAGCTTAGGGACTTCTAGACATCAAAAGAAGAAGATAAAAGACATGGCTTTTGGATTAATTCCTAAACATGTACACTAAACAGCTGCATGGGGCAGTCCTCATGAAAGTAACTATTCCCCTCTTTCTTTACCACTAATCTAGCCATGGTTAAGAAGTTCACAAGATGACAGTGCAAAAGAGTAAGTATAAATGTTTTGATGAAGCATCATATCATATTCACCTGGGGAGTACAGAGATCGCGCCTCAAGTTTGAATGACATCCATCACAAACAATGGTGAGAGGGGCAAAAGAGGTTCTCTCTTCACCTCTCTTATTCTTGTATTGTACTCCTTGCACAGTTCCCTTTTCTTTAAGCAGGGAAGTCACTGTTCCTTGTTCAAGTCTTACACTGTCCCATAAAACAGTAGTCATGAGTAAATCTATGAATACTTAAATAATGAGAAATTGACGATAAGTTACATCCATCCATTGGGTGGTGTCAATCTTGAATTGCTGCCAAGCATTCACAGATTAGTGTAAGCATTACAAAATGCAAACTTTAAGTGGAAATTATAGGCATGGAACTGCAAAGCGACTGTTGTAGTCAAGTCTGAATAAGGCGAGAGGAAGAACTGCTTTCAGATTATAAATTTATACTTTGGAAAGGTTGCTGCTTTTCTTCTCATCCTTTGTATGAACCGGCCATTGTGAAAGCTTCTTCCTGAGACATCTGAGTGAAAATTCTCCAGGGGAAAAGGCAACTTGGTTTCCTTACCATCCTTGTGAAGGGCATAGCCAAAAGCTCGCTGAGCATCAATATCTTCCAAACAATCTGCACAGTCATGTATGGTTACATCAGACCACAGGCATCTAAGAAGGCATTTTGGCTAAGCTTATTTTTAAAAGTTTTTAAGATCATATAACTTGTAAAATAACTTTTAGAGTTTATAAGCTTATAAGTCTTATTTAAAAACAAAAACTAAAAGGTGTTTGGATAAAAATAATAAGAATATCTTATAAGAGTTTATTGAAATTCATAATTATAGATGATTATAATTTTTTTGTGTAATAATGATAAAAATGAACTAAATACCATTAATACAAAATAATTAAAAAATATTTATGTCATTTTATACTTAAAAAATGAAGAAGTTTATAAAGCGCAATAAATTGGGAAAAGCTAAGTTATTTCTAAAGTGTTTATAAATTATAAACATCTTATTTGTGGAATTTATGAGCTCTTTTGGCAAAAAATTTACCCAACACTTTCTAAGAGGTCATAAGCTCTTAAATATCTTATAAAATATTTTGAGTAGCTTATAAACTCATCTAAACACCCTCGAAGTCTTGACATTAACTGAACAGATCTACCAGCAGCTAATTGTTGATAGGCAATTGATTTGCAGTTTTTTGTCAAATGAAATTGGCACTTCGAGATTTACCTTCAAGACCTAGCTCAACCAATTTCAAGTAGCCTCCAGGATGGAGAAATTCACCGACCATACGGTCTGGCTCTGTGAAGTCCCTTTCAATGACATGAACTCGACGTCCATCCTACAATTTTTTCAGAAAAAATTGCACTCATGAATGTGCAATCACAGACTAAGTAATAATCTGATGGTTATTTTAAAAAATAATAACGGTTTTCTGCCAGGCACTTCAAAAATCATTTCCAGATTCTTGGTTTTCTTTGATTAACGACGTGAACCCTCAAAAGCCAGCAGACTTTAGAGATCAAAAAGCTTGGCTTTGAAAGTGAGTAATGACAATCAGAAAATGTCTTAATTGATCATGAATTATTTCATTTCATCCCAACTTTCATGTGTTTAAAGAATTGTCCAAGTTTCATTGTTGGCTTGTTTCTATAATATGACTAATGTCAGAAGACGAGAATCCACGGCAAACACAGTAAAATTTTGAAGCATATTAAACAAAATTTTTTAAAAAATGGATAAATCCAAACTGTTGCTGTTTAATTAAAAGTGACTATCTCTACTTCTTGAACAGACAACTCGGATTCATAAGAGGTGGGATTCATCAACTTTAAGTGACAGGACAAAGAGGTGAGCATGTATAAACCCTGGGAAATTATTTCTATTGACATCTGAATTGGGGTTCTCTTACATTTTCTTCACTCCATTTCTTCACACCTTAGTGGTCAATTTATAAGGAAATCTAGTCTAGATGCTCATTGTTTTTAACAAGATATTTACTATGAATTCTTGAAGAGATATTAATTAATCAATCAAAACCACTAATGTTCATGAAAATATAGGAAATTCAATAACTATACTGTCTGGAATCTTTGCAAAATACTAAAACAAAACCTAAAGCTTAAAGAAGGGACTCCAGCACCAAAACATGCAATGATGCAGCATGTGGACTGCTAAAGAAACGAGAAGAAAATAATCCGGCACAAAATCAACAGGGATTATTTCATTACCTTGCCAAGGGTACAAGCCAGCGCCGCCCCTGTAACCCCGGCCCCAACGATGATAACGTCAGCATCTCCACCAGACTCCGTCGAGAAGCTGCCGCCTGCAGCCGGGCTCTTATTGCATTCATTTTTGCGTACGACCTCGGCCCCTTTTGTAGTCCTTAATTTCCTTTGCAACTTGTACAACAACACAAACACAAACAAAAAGGCAATTAAACTCCCAAGAACATATGGATCAATCATCGCCATTTTTAACCTGCCTTAACGTTGTGATGATGATGATCAAGGATTCAAAAAAACTATCTTATCTGTTACCCCTTCTCTTTCCTACGCACGCTATTGTTGTGCGTGGGTTTGGAGTTGATGTGACCCCCATATATAAGGAAAACTAAACTGAATCCACTAGGACATGCAAATAGTGTGAGTATACCTACCAGAAAAAGATGATTTCTCTTTTCTTTCCATCAAAAGGGAGTTACTGAGCAGTACTACTAAGAGGACTTAGAGCTGAACTAGCAACCATGCTTTACACAATGGAAACATTACTCCATCAAAATCATCGGCCATGGCAAAATTTTCTTACGAAACAAAGTCATCCGTTCAGCAAACTTACCTGACAAAAAATCAATAATCAGACGGTGCGCCGGCATCATCAATTGTTAGAATCATTTAACTGAATCGAGTCCCAGGGAGAATACAATCCGCTGCTGTTTCCCGATTGAAGCATCAAAAACATTTCGTCCGCACTTGTCATTTGCGCCAACACCATGGCAATCAATACCAGAGCAGCTGCTGTTCGCCTTAATCTGCTCAAATTTGAAGCAGATAAAGGTTCAATAGGATGGAGACCGCTATTTTCCGGCAGTGCCATTGGGATAGCATCTAATGAGTACTTATCCGAAGCTGCTTACACGGCAATAATATCATCACGAATGCTACGTTGGTACAATCCTCCCACCCCTGGCTGTGGATATCAGTACTAATTGTACACCATCGAACCACTGGCCAGCAGACAAACTTACATTCATTAATATATGGCTCGCCTCATCCATTGGCAGATGAATAACGTCCTTGTTGATGCCAAGCCTGAAATTTTTCCCAAGGATCAGTATCGACCAGATGAATAAAGCGGCAAGGTAAAGTGGCAATTTCTGCACCCTCAAAATGCTTTGGCACCGATAGTGGGTCACTTATACCTTTGCCAACGACAATCGCACATAACAGTTCAGCATCGTCCAGCTTTCCCCCTAATTTTTCCCTTTAAGTCTGGAACAAAAAGGTTAAAAAGGATGATTCCATGTTTTCCCTATCTCAAGCGTTCAGTTGCGAATCTTTAACTAATCTTCAATCAAATTGAACCCCATTTTAATTTGATCATCTTCTTTAATCTCCAATACGCACGAAAAATGAAAATCAGTTTAGTTCAAAACTTGGCAATGGAATTGAGTGAGTCTCGACGACGATTTCCGGTGCGCAAAAGAGCCCACGTCGTCGATCCGAAACTTGTTCGTGTTAGCAAACTCTCACCATCAGATTAAAAACCATCCGACGACTCAAAACCACAAGTTAACCAAAAGACAACTGGCCACGTCACCAATCCGCTTGTACTCAAACAAATGTAAATCACGACCCTTTCAGGAAAACAAAAAACATCAACGGTTCTGATCATTTTGATGTCCCCCCACAATTTTCAAAGCTCCACCTATAAATACCACCTGAAGTTCTTTCAAGTTTCATCTCACAAATTTTTCTCTTATTCAAAAATTTTTTCTCTACCCTTTTGAATTAAAACCCTAGCAATGGCGCGCACAAAGCAGACTGCTCGCAAGTCCACCGGCGGCAAGGCTCCGCGCAAGCAGCTGGCCACCAAGGCCGCCAGGAAATCAGCTCCAGCCACCGGAGGGGTGAAGAAGCCACACCGCTTCCGCCCCGGCACCGTCGCTCTCCGTGAAATTCGAAAGTATCAGAAGTCCACTGAGCTTTTGATCCGCAAGCTGCCGTTCCAGAGGCTTGTTCGCGAGATAGCGCAAGACTTCAAGACGGATTTGAGGTTCCAGAGCTCCGCCGTGGCGGCGCTTCAGGAGGCGGCAGAAGCGTATCTTGTAGGGTTGTTTGAGGATACGAACCTCTGTGCCATTCATGCTAAGAGAGTTACGATTATGCCCAAGGACATCCAGCTGGCAAGGAGAATCAGAGGTGAGAGGGCGTAAATTGTAATCCTGATACGGTGGCGCGTGATATTTGTGGTGGTCGGGGTTAAGGGATAGTGTAGGTTTCGGATATAGGCGACTGCTTGTTTCAGTGTCGGTTTTGCACTTTGACATGAATGCATTAGAATTTTATGGTTTTGAATGAAAGTCGTGCGCTGGCATCGTTCGATTGTTGATTTGTATCTTCTCTTGGTGGTTCCTAGGCACGATATTGCGAACATTATATGGGCTCAAAAAATAAATCGTATGTTCGTAGATATGATGATTAAGCATCAATTATACGTCCATTGAGACAATTTCGCAGGATAAGGTACTGATAACAATTAGAAATTTACTCCCTTTTTCCGAGTAGAAGTATTTGATAAATAAGTTTATGCCACTACACACAAGAAACCCGAGCTTTCAATTTTGGCTTTGATCCATGAAACCCTTAGGATGAAGAAGAGTGTTTAGCATTCTGCATTGTTCGCCCAAGGTTCCATGTTGTCAATATTATTGGACATTGTTGTGTAGTGGCCTCTCATCAAGTGCATTGGCTGGTCTGTTGTGCTCTGATTAATCGAGCTCGACTTAAGGAATTTTGATAAATTTGAATTCGTTTAGACTCAGGTGGACAAGTACTGAACTCAAGCTCAATTTTGATCTCAAGCCTAATGACCTCATAGGTTAGTGTATTTTAAAAAAATTAATAATTGTCATTAGATTTAAACTCTAGACTTGAAAATAGAGTGAGCAAATCTTTTGATTGAAATATCAGTGAGTCAATCGATTATGTTTTGTTTGATTTTTTTCAAATTTTATTTGTTTAATAAATTCACACAATAATAGTTAAATACATACAACTACAGATTACAAGAATTCATCAATTATTATCAACTATATTATAGTAATTCACAAGCACAAGCACACATTAACAATTACATATGTTTGTTTGTGTGTACATTATATACATGTTAGCACAAAATAATAAATAAATATCAATCTTTATTTATTCAAATTTTAGTACAAAGATCAAAAAAAATTAAATCATCATTTTTTGTTTAAATAAAATAAAATGTTACTCTATAAATAATATAATTGCATTATATATATATATATATTTAAATTCCTTTCATGATTATTTTTGTACAAAATAAATAATGCATTATTTTAACTTTACTCTCTAACTTTAAAATAAACTAAAATTTTATCTTATTTTTTATTTTTTTTGAAACTAATATAATTTTATAAATTTTTATTTAAATTTGATTTAGTTCATCATATAAGTTTATATCTCTAGATACATACAATTTTACACATAATTTTAATATGTCTCAACCTCTAATAATTTTTATTTATAAATCTATATATAATGATTTAATTATAAGTTTATAATTTTGTATAGTTGATTATCTAAATTTTATAAAACCCTTATATGAAATATTTTATATGTTATATGATTGGAAAGATTTCAAAATTTACTTTTGTATGAAATTAATTTTATTAAAATATTTAAAATATTTAAAAAGTTATACTAGAAGGAATAAATACAAATAAAATGAATATAAAAGGTTACTTTCACACTTTTAATATATAAAATTAAATAAAATCAACCTGATGATAATTCTCATCATTGATCAAAATTAACGGCATTGAGTTGAGATAGAATAATTATCTTTCTTAATTCTCATAACAGTGTAATTGGATCATTAAAACAATGCTGCAAATAGATTAATTTCCATAATAAAATTAATACTGCACGGTTGCAGATAAATTAATAATCCTGTAATGATAATTGTGAACATATGTAGGAGAATTCAACAACAGTAGAAACAAATAATAGAACTACGTGATCACAATTCTTCTAAACTTCAATTTAAAATAAAAACAACTAACATAGTTGAAAATGTGTAGCTTTACAAGTTTTCCCTCAGCTGTCAACATATTCCATTAAAACCAGTCACTTGACACTAGAAATATAATCAGACAAGCACATTTAACCTAGCCATAAAACAAAGACACCGAAATTGGCTACATCCAAAAATCATCAGAATTTACCATTGGATTGTAGTTGCAAATCTGCAACAATCCATCGCCACCATAATCCTCTGCTTCAATTGCTGCAATATTTAAGCAAGATAATACTATAATAATTAACCAAAAGACACTGCAATATGGGCAATAGGAATTCATTTTCAACAACCAAGATTGCACCGTAACAAAATATTAGAAGAAAAAATAAGCGCTCAATTTCATCAACTCAAAATATCACTAACAAGCTCATTTGAATAAAAACATAGTCCCGCTCCAACCAAACTAAACTAAATAACAAATCTTGTCATCTAACACGTGGCAACCCCAACAACCTAGAAATTAAGTATTTGTGTATGTTATTAATGAAATAACACAACAAAACAAAATTAACAAAATATGTTATCCATTGAAATACTTAGATATTTAGTTTTTCACGGTGTTGAGTTTGGTGTTGGAAGTTCGAAATCTATGGTAGTTTTTTTAATCTACAAAAACAAACAAACAATTTTATAAATAATAATTAAATTGAAAGTAGGGAGTATAGAATCACTTCATAAATAATAAGTGTACTAAGTAAGAAATTTAAAACTTACTTTCACTTTTTTTCACTCCACGAAAATGCCTACGTCAATCACCTACACACTGTAGTATTAGAATAGTTTCAAGAACTAATGAAACTCGATAAGAATCAATTACCCTAATTCCAGCACTAAAGGTAGCCTTAAATGTTATTGTAGTGATACGAATAACTAATATATCAGCAACTATTCGAGATAACATTGGCAAAGAAGCCTCATTCATCTTCCACCACTCTAGGCAATCAATCTTTTTTTTTTTTTTTTTGATCAAACGTGGGTCTAAGTCAAGTTTGATTAAGATAATCCGTTAATTCGAATCCCTGGGGTTGACTAGATGCATCAAAAAGCTCTTGCTCATCAAGTGAATCCTAATATAGAGATGGTTGCCTAACTGGAACAACGTGGCTAGAAGATGAAATAGAGTTTGCTCTTTCAGAAGCAGGATTCATGCTCACATACTCTTGAAATAAGTCAAAAATAGATTTTCTTACTTCACGTAGGTGCTCCTGTGTCTCGAATGAAGAGTACATCTTCGCAAATGAAAACTCCACTCCTTTCATCTTCTATCTTGAATCCAAGATGGCAGTAACACTCATTAACGAATTATATTCCTTTCAATATTTATCAAATTTCATGATCATTTTGGCCACTATTCTTTGAACGAACTCATTCACATCATTTCTTCAACCCTCCAAAGTCACTTTCACCTTAAAAACTTTTAGAAGGAACAAATTACTTGTTGGGTATTCACTCCCTAAAATGACACGCGTAGTTGTATAAAAAATTTCTAAAATAACACATACTTTTTCCACTTTTCTCCAATCATCACGTGATGGATCAAAGTAATAACTAGACTCCATATTTACATACTGTTCAAAAACCTCTTGAAATTTTCAAAGCATAATTTTGCATCTCATAAGTAAAATTCCACCTTTTTTTGCAATCATGTATAACTTTTTCTCAAGTAAGTTGTTGAGCAATATTAGCAAAATCTAAAGCTTTGTTATTAGTGCGAGCTATAAAGTTGACACTATTTCTTATATTGACAAAAATGTCTCTAATCTCACTCAAACCATCTTAAACCAAAAGTTTCAAAATATATGTACAGCAATAGACATGAAATAGATCATCACTAGCCAAAAGATACTTTGTTTTTGCAAGATCATCTCGTAAAATTCTCACAGTCACATCATTATTTGAGGCATTATCAGTAGAAATTGAATGAATTTTTTGTTTAATGCCCCATTCATTCGCACACTTAAACAATTGGGTTGCTGTCTCAACTCCACGATGTGGTGGCAAAACTTGAACAAAGTTAAGAATGCTTTTCTAAAGTCTTCACTCTAAATCGATCTAATGTCTAGTCACAACCAAGTACTCAATCTTTTGGTTCTTTGATTTCCACATATCACTCATAATGCTAATTTTGTTGACATTCTTCAGTAATTTCTTCAATTTCTTCTTGTGGACATCATTCAAATGGACACAGTCATCCTTTGCTATGTGTTGGGATATCGGTCTTCATTCTAGCATCCCACACTTTTGCTTGTCGTTGAAACCCTCCTCCTCCATAATGGTGAAGGGATGCTCATGCATTAAAATCTAATGTGCAGTTGTTTCTCTCATTTTCTACATATCAAACTTACTATCATGCAATTCTGATACTTGTGTAGAAGATGAACCAATTAGTTGAAAATTAATTTTTGTTTGTTGTGCCTCTTTACGGATTTTAGCTTTTCTAATCAAACAATTATCGAGATGCCTTAATATGCTTGAATTTATCTTGTTAGGCCCCAAGCTATTTTAGTGTCGCAATGCAAACATATTCCATTAAACTTTCTATCCTCTTCAATTTCCTTGAAATCTTCCTATGCCTTCGATTTCTTTCTTCTTTTTAGAAGATGAAATTTAGGTTCTTCTTCATGTGCATCTCTTTCTTACTATGCATTGTCTCCATCATGTCCATCACTATCTTCATCACATCTTTTTATATTTTCAATGGATGCACGTGAATCAACACAATACTTAAATGAATTATAATTCATTTGTACAATACAAAAAGAAGGAAAAATTAACAATCAACATATCAACATAATCGATTTTAGACTTTCTATTGTTACACAACATAAGCAATTAGGAGACAAATTCAGTGGTTTGTGTTTTTTCACCACAAAATGTCAATGGACACTTTTTTGGTTTAAAAAAGGGAAAAAAATAAGCTTTTCATGAGCATAGCAAACATGTTATTTTGGCAATTTTGGTTCACATTGCATAATTTTATTCTCATCTATACAAGACTAGTAGAAATTCCTATGTATTAATAAAAACACGCGTGTCTTACAGATACATGTGAAAAGAAAATGGAAAATGTATTGTTTTGTCATTTACATCAATTAAATTATTAACAAAGCTTTATCCTCAATAGCATGTGAATTTATATGAATATGATTTTAAAAATACATATCAGAACCACAGGCGTTTAATATATCATGTTTCGTGGAATCCTTATTTACAATCTGCTTCTTGTCTTTCAATTGATCAATGATCATGTCTAGCCTTTTACAATGCCTGGTGAAGTGGAAAGGTTAATTGTTGATGACACTGTAGAGTTCTCATCTAATGGTCATAATATTCATATATTTAAATCACACCATGACAAACTAAGACATTTTAAAGAGACAATTTGTTGTGTATATTGGTCTTTCTAAACTTTTTGATGTTAGGGGTGGGTTTATGCCTTTCTTTTTTTGCTTGCAAATCTGAATTACTCTAATAAATGCTTTCCTACCTCGACATATTTTTTATCAACTGCATGCAGTATCAGTAATTCAATATGTCCATACATGGGGTGTATTTTAAAAAGATTTCAAATATTTTTTACCCAAAACCAAAAAGCATCAAAATTCTATACACAATAAGCTTAAATAAAATTCTTACCACCGTGAACTCTAAGCATGTTACTTGATGATGACAGTTTAGTGACTCCAGTCACTCCAGTGCCAATCTGGTGGTGCTCACGCTCCTCCATTATTGCTAGTGCAACTAAAACTCTGTTGCTTCGTCTCTTCGCTCAAACACTTAGTCCGACTGAGTTGGCTGTGCACCCTACTCTCTATCCATTTGTTGCTCTGTTGGAATGAGAGATTAGGTGAGATTTGAGAAGCAAAAACGCGAAAAAAGGACTATGGGTTGAAAAGATGCAGATTGTAGAATGGATTTAGGGGTGTTCTGAAATGAGGGATTAGGGATTTGGGGGTGTTCTGAAGTGAGGGATTAGGGATTAAGGATTTGGGGGTGTTCTGAAATGGGGGATTAGGGATTTAGGAGTGTTCTGAAGACTAAAGACTAAAGAGTAAAGACGTGGAGTGGTGTAGTGACTGTGGTCAGCTCAGTTCAGTAGTGAAGAAGAGAAATCAATTCTAGAATGAGAGATCTATTGAATTTGGACTAAGGGTGTTCTGGATCTAGAACTAAACAAGGATGAATGGCTAAATGGGGGGAGGGGGATCTGTTTGATTGGGGCATTCTTTAGTCTTTAATGAAGAAGGAAGATAATGTTAAAATCAAAGGAAAGGCCTGAGGATCGCGCCCAAGCCTCCCTGAAGCCTATTTGAGCTCGAATCGAATTTTAACCGAGCTGCTCTGTACCCATTGTCTGGCCCACTTGTATGGGTTGTTGGCCTAGTACTTGAATAGCTACTTCAGAGGTGGAGGTCCGGGGGGCCTCTCAGTCCCGTGCAGGCTTAAACGGGTCCAATAAGTGTGTTTGTATCCTGGTGAATTGCCAGAATTTTTTATCAAATTTTGAGCCATTTTGTTGACTCTCTTTACAACAGTTCTCAAACCATTTTGAACTGGTTTTAGTCCAAAGGGCATTTGTGAGCATTTTTTTATTGTTAAATAATATTTCAATTAATTAACATAATTTGATATTGTCAAATAATTGGTCTTCATTTTGTTGTGAGTTAATGTTCTAGTTTATTAGAAAAATGTTACATTATTAACTTCAGTAATTTTGGACGTAGAACAAAATTGCTATGACAACTTGTGGTGTGGTTAATTAATCTTGCGAACCCAATAATTCAAACAAAGTATTCTAAGTAATTTGTTTTGGCAAATTAAAGAGTGAAATTTTTCGTGTCCCATGTAAGTATGAAGAAAAAGGGAATCCATGTAGAAATGTATACACTTGCGGATGGGATATATCTCTTTAAGTGGCATAATACATGACCTACATACGCATTTAAATTTGGGATAGGAATTTCATCTCCTTTGATCGTGACTACTATGATTAGACTCATCAATGCCTTGCAATTAACTATCATCCTCAAGTTTCGGCATTTCTTCTTCGACTGCCTCCTTTTTGCGGGGAAGTCCAAGAAATTAAGAATGACACTTCGATCCATCTAATTAACAGGTGGAGCTCTGTAGCATGCTAGAACAGTAGCAGGGAAGATCATCTGTCTTACTCCCTCTGCTTTTATGATTGGGAAAATAATTCCTGCGGCACCCTGCAATGAGGCAGAAGTAAAGGCATTGTCACAGATTACACAGACAGAAGCATGCCAAAACCAACAGTAAAGCTTTTGATGACAATTTTTTCACATGAGAAAAGGACACTCACCCAAAGCAACCTGACACCCAACCAAACCCTCTGTGGACAAGGAAATGGAAGTAATAATCTTCCAACTCCATAGACAGCCACGGCAAAGAAATGCAGAAAGAGGCTTAAAGGCCGCGGGTTCAAACCGGAAAGTAAGGAGATAGGACCATTAGAGAATATGCCTCCAAGACTCAGATAGTCGAAACAAGCTTGGCGCATTTCTTTCCTAGCCGGATCAGGTGATGCACAGAAAACTTTGTAAAGCGCACCAGCCAGTATATTGATCGTAGATGCTGCAGGCTGCAGCAAGCAGATGAAAATTAAACTGTTCTTGTTCATCTTTCACTGTCTATTAGCAGAGGAAAGTTAAGTCTATTATAACATACCTTTCTCAGGGTATAGAAGGACTCGAGATAAGTGCAAAGTGAAGATGCATCATTTAAATCGTGTACAGGTCTAAGAAGACTGCGGAGGAGGACGATATCCGATAGGCCCACAGTCATTCCTCCACCTGTTAAAGGATGGCGCATGTTGAATGCATCCCCCATCAGAAGTGCCCCGGGCGTGGGACGAGGATTCGCTGGCATGCTTCTGTTAGGCATGGTCCTTATGTTTCCTTTCTCAATTGCTGCTATGAATGCATCATACAGCTGAGGAGGAACCTGAAGAAATTTGTTGTTCAGTCAGTTCATGTAAGCATTTTATGCAATAGAATGAAAGAAGATGACAGCCAAGTACTAAATTGCAGGTACCTGAGGAGCCACTACGGTCTTCAAATAATTGGCCATTTCGCCACTGGCAATGGAAGGAACCTTCTGTCCAGGAACATCAACCAAACAGCGTATCTCCGTACTGCTGATAGGGTAAAATAAGATAGGAGAAGGATCTCCGAGAACGACGTGCCCATGATTAGCGTAGGGGAGTTCACAAGTTTCCAGCAGTAAACCTACAAAACAAGAAGGGATGTCCACCTGCGGCACATAAGAACCTTAATATCATTGGGGACTTCCTGACAGTGAATGGATAACACAAAAAGCCTTGCATTTGTATCTAATTGTAAAAGTTAAGGAACTGTAAGGACGAACATAGACAAATGACTGGGGTAGTCCTCATGAAAGCTAATATCCCTCTTCCTTACACCAATCCATCCATGGTCTATGACGATTTCAGAAAATAGTGCAAAAGATTACAATTTAAAATTTTGAAGAGGAATCTTATTCACCTGAGGAGAACAGAGAGACCGCCTCAAGTTTGAAAAACATCCATCACAAACAATGGTGAGAGGAGCGAAGGAAATTCTTTCTTCACCATTCTTAGTCTTGTACCGTACTCCTTGGACAGTTCCCTTTTCTTCAAGCAAGGACGTCACTGTTCCCTGTTCAAGTCTTACACTGTACAGAAGAACATTAGTCACGAGTCACAAAAAATTTGTTAAGGTGTTCCCATCCATTAAGTAAGCATTAAGAAATGCTAACATTTGACTTACAGCTAGAATTACAAGCATAAAAGCGCAACAAGTTACAGTTATGTTCAAGTCTGTCCACTCAATGTAGTCAAATAATGAATTCTTATGATCAATTTAGAACTAGTGGGAAAGGAAGAAATGCTTTCAGATTATGAAATTATACTTTGGAAGGGTTGCTGCCTTTTCTCTCATCCTTTGTATGAATCGGCCATTGTGAAAGCTTCTCCCGGAGACATCTGAGTGGAATTTCTCCAGGGGATAGGCTAACTTGGTGTCCTTACCATCCTTGTAAAGGGCATAACCAAAGACCCTTTGAGCATCAATATCTACCAAACAATCTGCATAGTCATGTACATCAGATGACAGCCAACTAAGTCTCATAATTCAACAAACAGGCCAAACTCAGCCCGCCGGTCATATTTGTGGATCAAACAGTACCATAAATGCACTAAATACTACTTTTAGGCAATTATTTGGCCGCCGCCGATCACAATAAAGTTGGCTGGTGAATATTTACCTTCCAGACCTAACTCAATCAATTTCAAATATCCTCCAGGCTGTAGAAGCTCCCCAACAATACGATCTGGCGTAGTTAAGTCCCTTTCAATGACATGAACTCGACGCCCATCCTACAATTCCGTACAGAAAAATCGGGATGAGAGTCCAATCACAGTTAAATATTAATATGATGATTAATTTCACGCTTAATATAAATTTTTTTCCTTTCCTATATTTTTTTTTGACTCTCAAAATTAATCAATTTTTCTTGACTTTCTTTAATAATTTACGTGAAAGCTAGCAGATATTAAAGATCAAGAAGCTTAGATCTGACAGCTGGTGATAACAACTAGAAAATCTCTAATGCCGTCACGACTGCTTTGCGTTTAAAGAATCGTGGCAGCTGTAGGTTGCATTACTGGCTTGTTTATGAATAATAGCATGGAACAAACATCACGGAAAGGACGGCAAAATTTTGCACTGCAAACAAATTTAAGAAAATTAAAGCTGCATAAAGTCAAACTGTTACTGTCAGATATAAAAAGTCACATTTTCTACTTTTCAACAGGCTACCCGGAGTCTTAAGTGGTGGAATTCATCAACTTTAAGCAACGGACTACAAAGAGTTGAGCATGCAGAAATCCCGGGGAACGTATTTCTATTGGCGTCTCAACAAGGATTCTCTTTGATTTTTCTCTCACTTCATTTCTTGCCATTTTATTGATCAATTTAAAAGAAAATCTTGTTCAGATAGACATTTATAGAAGAGAATGAATTAACACACAGAAACTTAAAAACTAATCAAAAGGCAGTAACATCGCGATGTAAAACTTTTGCAAGACACGAAAACAAAACCCCAATCTTAAGTAAAATAAATAAATATGGACAAAAATTCTGCAAGCAAAAGAATTTTCCAGTATCACTACATGCAATACTGCAGAATTTGGCCTGAGAGAGAAACGAGGAGAAAAAAATTCGGCAATATATAATCTGGAATTAACTCCTTCTTACCTTGCCAAGGGTATTAGCCAGAGCCGCCCCCGCAACCCCTGCGCCGACGATGATAACGTCGGCGTCTCCGCCGGAATCCGTCCGGAAACCACCGCCTGCGGCTGAACTCTTGATGCGTTCATTTTTACGTACAGCCTTGAAACCTCTCGTCTTCTTTATCTTCCTTCGCAAGTTGTACAACAGAACGAACCCCAGCAAAGAAGCGATGAAACCTCCGAGAACATACTGATCGATCATCACCATTTTTTATTAGCTTTAACAGCGTGATGATGATCAAAACCTCAAACAACTACTCTCTTATATGTTACCACTTCTCTCTGGTGCACGCGCGCAGACTTGGAGTTTGGTATGGCGCCTATATATAGGTAAAGCGTAACTGAATCCGCTCAGACTTGCATTTGGCGTGTGCCTGCGCCCACCAATCAGCATAATTTCCTTTTTCTTTTTCTTTTTCTGTCTTTATTAAGAAAGCATAACGGAACGGTACTAAGGAACTGCATGGATTTGACGGATGCTAGTATAAAAATAGGAGAGAATAAGGTGAAAATATTTTATATATTTGATATTTTTTGAAGCATTGATTTTGATTAATCCAAATTTGCATCCAAAGTTGATAATAATCTCCAAAATTTTATCTTAAAAATAAATTTTTAAGTTGTGAATAAAATATTGCTTGACAACTGTATTGCGAAGTATGATTTTGATATTCATGTTGTTTTATTATATATAATTAAATAATTTATAACTGGCTAGGTCTAGTTTTATTTGATTTTATTTCGCTAGAAAATAAACACAATTTAGATATTGTCTTTTTTATTTTTTTTCTCATTTTTACTTTTAATTTTTTTTAAAAAAAATACACATAAAACACATATTAAAATATGTAAATACATATACATAGTTAAAATATTTTTAAGTCTGTCGATATGTAGGGGTGTACAAAGCACACAATGTTTAGCCTGCTTTGGAACAAGAAAATCACAACCAAGCATGCAGCGAAATAATTTAACATTTTGGTGCAGAGTGGTTTAAAGATCACTCAGCCTTACCAAAAATGTAATCACTTAATTAATCAAGCAACTGCAATAGGTGAACATCAAAAATTGTTTATGCAGTTTAATGTAACAACACCTACAGTCTTGCCCGTAAGAAATGAATCATGAATCCATTAGAATCAAACAAGTTTTATAGAATTTTCACAACTTAACTTGAATTTCGTTCAAATTACTTAACTTTCTTGCAATCCTAAATTCACAATTAGATGGCATTAATATAAGTAGTCATTGCTTCAAACTTCTAAGAATCACATCTTTCCATCAAAGTGAATGATACACAAGAGATCTAAAAGTCTAAGACTCAATTACAGCACGAACTCAACACTTTTAATAACACATGAACATTGCATTCAAGTTTGCCAATCCGATCAGCGAACACCTTTCAAGATTTTGTCAAATTCAACACACTCATTCTTAATGCTTGGATAATCCATTTCTCGAATATTTTGTATAAGTAGATTATTTTCCAACAGTTTTTCAAAAAATTGAAAATCCACTCAATTCACCAAAATCTTCTCGATTTGTTCAATTCAGAAGTTGTTGAATCATATTATAACATTAAGTTGACTTTTTTTCAACATGGGTTTCTTCAGATATTTAAATATTTAGATTACGAAAAATCAATCCTTTCAATTTTCATTTGATATGATTTGATTTTGTTTGGATGATTTTCTAATATAATAAGACCTTTCTCTATTTAAATTATGACAAATTTTTTCAAATATTTAATTAACTTCTTACTGTATCTTCACAATCCAAAATTAAAAAAATAATATCAAAATAATATAGTTTGGACACGTCAATGATTCTGCTATTCTACTATTTTGTAGTACTATTTTGTGCGTCACATAACTGTCAATACACCATATTGCCAATAAAATTAACACTATCTTGCTACATATTTCAAGCATTTAATCTTTTTAACTTATAATTTATGAAAAACTTTCAGTACATATCTTAAATTTTATATATTTTTTTCTTATTTTTATATGACTTTTAAAAAAATACATCAAAAAACACTGTGTCTAAAAACATAATCAAACATAACCATTATTTTCAAAATAAGTTGCCTCCGACTGTGCAGTTGTGGAGGGTTGTTGCTGCCATTATTTCTGTGGGACCGAACTTAATCGACACGTTGTTTTTTAGTGGTATCGCGGCAAGTAACGTGGCAAAGGATAAGTGGTGCCACGAGATCTTTTCGTTGGAAACTAGGCGATGTTCCCATATCCGATTTTTAAAATATACTTTCACAAATTTAAAATATTTTTTTAAATACCAACTACATTTTAAAATTATTTTATTATGTTAAAATTTTTAAAATTAAAAAGAAGATGAAATAAAATTTAAAAATAATTAAATTGAAATAAGAAAAATAAATAATTTAAATTAATGGATGAAGATGTTAGAAAATATAATAATTGAAATATTTTGTTGTTTTAATTATATTATAAACTAAAAAAGAACAAAAAATTAAAATTGAAAAAGGAAATAATAAATTTTAAAGAATAAAATATGTATATTAAAATCGATAAGTCGAAACTTTTAAAAGAAAATGCAAAAATTGAAAGTTTATAAAGAAAAGTGCGAACTCGGAGGAGATAATTAAATTTGAATAAATGTAATAGGTATTTTAATTATTATAATTTGAGGCCAACAACGTTTACTTTTGAAGCTTGTCACACACACACACACACACACACACATATATATATATATTGACTTTATAAATTAGTGAATTTGTTAGTAGTCAATTGACAACAAGTTCATTTAAAAAATTCCAATGATTCTAATTGGTTTTGTTTATTTTTAAATTTTAATATGTTTTTTCAGATATTGTTATATTAAAAATTATATAAAAATTAAAAAAGTAAGATAAAAAATAATAATTAAATAAATATTTTTTAAAGGTGCATAGTTAGTCAACAAACCCAGTTATAAATTTTTAACAAGGAATACAAATATCGAAGCGAAGAACTCCTATGATAGCTCTGGTCTAAATATCCTGTCAGTGTCAGGTGTGTCGTCCTCGCCACAAAGGTTTTGTTTGGCTTGATGTTAGAGGATGAAAAGTATGTTAAGTTATAACATTTTGATGGGATTAAATTTTTTATTTATTTAAATTTATATAATTATATATATAATATATGTATAATAAAAATTAAATGATGTGATAATAATGAAGATAATAACTAATTTTTTGAAAATATAAATAAATGTGAGGCTATACTATTATATTATTATTAAGATATTTAGGCTATGTTTAGGCTATACGTGAAGATACTATTTAAAAATTTTATAAATAAAATATTTTATAATATAAATTTATTTAAATTTAAAATTTTTTTCTTATATTTTATAACTAACTAATAATTTTTTAATTATTATACTTATTTATAATTAAATTAACATTTATACCTATAATTTTTGTGCATATATTTATTTTTTATTATCTTATAAATTTATATACTATCACATTATTCAATCATTACTACATATTAAATATATATAAAAACTAATTTCTCTACCCATCCAAATTTTATAAATCAAACATAATTTTCATCTTTATTTAAATCATTCAAATGATCCTAACCCATTCTAATTTATAAAAAAATGCAGCCCTAACTATTAATAATTTTTCAAAAATGCCCCTCATTTTAATTCTTAATTAATAACTAACTTTCGTTTTCCGGTACTTCTTTTGATAAATCCATTTACATTATTTAATAATTATTTTTAATTTTAAATATGAATGAATTAAAATACTTTTATTTTTTAAATTTTTTCTTCATCACTTTTTTTAAATTCCTTCCCTCTCTCTCTCTCTCTCTCTTAATTAAGATTTAGTTTCTTCTTTTCCATCTTTTTTATTACTTTTAATTTTTTTTCTTTGTATTTTTTTAAAAATACATACTAAAAAATATAATAATTTTACATTTTTATTATAATTTATAAAATAATAGGCAGTTATATTTGTTAAGGTAGTTAGTTTAATATATAAATAATGTACAATATTATACTGTTGATGTGACATATATTAAATTTGTTGAGGTGGATGATTTGATATATAAATAATGTAAAAAATTTTATATTAATATATTGTTTTTCTTGGTGTAGAATATTATTAATTTTATTACGATGAAATTTGAGGGATTTTTTAATATTGTAGGGCAGATATTGAAAATGATGTATCTAGTGTGAATGTATTTGTATTTGTTGTGCGATCATGGTAATGACAATAATAGAGAAAAAAAATATATCAAAAGTAATAATGGGAACATAAATTATAATATTAATAACTATAATTACTGTAGTTGAAATAGTATTATTCAAAAACACAAATGGGTGGAGCCCAACAACGGGGCACGTCTGCTGGGTCGCACACTTAGAAGTGACCTGTTTGGATTGGTTTTTGAGAAAAATGGGTTACCAACAAAATCCCTGGAAATTTCCCCCTAATTGGGTTTGCTGAGCCTATTTTCCAAAACACAAATAAATAATTATTATTACATATATATAAAAAATAATTTCTTTACCTATTTAAATTTTACAAATCAAACATAATTTTCATCTTCATTTAAATCATTCAAATTATCCTACCCCATTCTAATTTGAAAACAAACACAGCCCTACTATCTTTTAATAATTTTTCAAAAATGCCCCTCATACTTTATTATCTACAACTGTATCTCTTAATCACTAACTTTCGTTTTCCGGTACTTCTTTTGATAAATCTATTTCCATTATTTAATAATTATTTTTAATTTTAAATATGAATGAATTAAAATACTTTTATTTTTTAAATTTTTTCTTCATCACTATTTTTAAATTCTCTCTCTCTTTTTATTAAAATTTAGTTTTTTCTTTTCCATCTTTTTTATTACTTTTAATTTTATTTTCTTTGTATTTTTTTAAAATACATACTAAAAAACATAATAATTTTACATTTTTATTATAATTTATAAAATTATACATTTTTTTTAATAATCATGCACACATATAGAACGTGCAAGTTGGATTAATTTATAAATATTTATTTAATTATAAATAAATATAATAGTTATATTTTGAATATTAGTGTATGCATATAAATGATTTGAATTTGAATGAAATTTTTTTTTATATTATATATTTTGATTGAGTAATTTTGGACTGGATGAAAGCAATGAAAATAGAAAACAAACAGTGCCAAAGGTGTCCTTCAAAACAACTTCTATAAATATTATTTATTACTATTTTGAGTTAAATATAAAGCTAATTGATTTTTGTTAGTGCATTTTATAATCACTGTCCATAATTAAATCCCTTGAAAATATGCAAGATTACTTATATTGCCAATTTAAAAGTAATCTTGCCATTCTTGTGACGAATTTCTAAATTTTGTTGGCTTGGAGTCAAGTTATAGTGACTACACTTTCTCTTAATGTGTATTATTTATCATTATTTACAATCAAATAAAATAATTGATATTATATTACTTTTAAAACAAGTGACAGACACAAAATTACCTGCGCTGCGAAGTGAACCAGTCACAAAAAGTAAACACTGTCATTTAATTATTTTAAATGTGAAAGTCGATAGAATAAATTAAAAGGGCACTACAGTGTACTGTCCTTCGTGACGTCACCCAACCTCTACCCTAAACTACCAAACTACAATATCTGTTTAGTTTCATTTTTATTAAAATAATACGAATACTACAAAATATTTTAAATTTTTTTTATTTTTATACAATTTTTGGAAAATGCTCTCACAAGACACACACTAAAATGCGAAACCAAATATAGCCCCACCTTAAGTCAAATTTAGATACATTTCTTTATCAGTAATAAAATCTTTGGTTAACGTCAAATCACGTATAAAACGATTAAAATAAAAGATGAATAATTTTATACAATAGAATAGATGTGATTAAATAATTCTTTGAAATAGTTATAATGAACTTTAGTATCTTGTTCGAAAATGAGCATGTCATTGGTGCAACACTTATATACCAAACGTACGTGCATCCATAAATATTATGATATGCCAATCCCATTTTAATTTAATGGTTTGTATTTCTTGTTTTCTAGTTTAATATTATTCATTACTATTAAAAAATTTTACGAGTCAAATATTTTGTCATACAAATTTTATTTAAATTTAAATTTAAAATTTTTCATTTCTTACATTTTATAACTAATTAATATTTTTTTTATTTATTATACCTATTTACAATCAAATAAAAACGTATTCTTACGATTTCCTGCTCATGTTCATATTTTTTTATATTTTATAAACTTATATACTATTATATTATTCAATTATTATTAAATATTAAATATATATATATATATAATATAATAATTTTTCTACTCATTTAAATATTAGAAGTTAACAATATACGTTGCAATTGGATAGTATCTCTACACCTGAAAATTGATTTTGTAAGATTTGGAGGTGACAAGCTCTTGAAAGTAAATAATAATAAATTGTACCTGATTGGATGAGATTTGTGAGATAAAATGTAAAGATGATATTTTGTCGGGGATAACGATGATAAGTAGTTGATGTAATAGGTATTTAGTTTAATATATAAATAATGTAAAATATTATACTGTTGTTGTGTGACATATATCAATATTTGTTGAATATTTATTGAGGTGGATAATTTAATATATAAATAATGTAAAAAATTATATATTAATATATGATTATTTTTTTGGTGTAGAATATTATTAATTTTATTACGATGAAATTTGAGGGATTTTTTGATATTGTAGGGCAGATATTGAAAATGATATATCTATTGTGAATGTATTTGTATTTGTTGCGCGACCATGGTAATGACAATAATAAAGAAAAAAAATATATCAAAAGTAATAATGGGAACATAAATTATAATATGAATAACTATAATTACTGTAGTTGAAATAGTATTATTCAAAAACACAAATGGGTGGAGCCCAACCACGGGGCACGTCTGCTGGGTCGCACACTTAGAAGTGAACTGTTTGGATTGGTTTTTGAGAAAAATGGGTTACCAACAAAATCCCTGGAAATTTCCCCCTGATTGGGTTTGCTGAGCCTATTTTCCAAAACACAAATAAATTCCCCAACCATTCAAATTGCCAAAATTTTTTCTATCCAATCAAACACACCCTTTTTGACTTACACTGGAGGGAGAGAGCTCCATGAGCTGTACAATCTTGAACCTATTCGTATATGGGACTCCATTAATTATAATTAAAAAAAAATTAATTAATTCATTATCACGTCTGGGTAGCGTCACATTAAGATATTTTCCGAACTTAAATGGAGGGTTGCCGAGTCAGTGTCGTTGTCAAGTGGTGGGGTGGTTGGACTGATCAAAGGCTGCGGCAACAATCAACATCTTTAATTTAATCACTGCCTGGGATTAATGAAAATTAAATATGCCATGCTCCAATCAAGATGAAACCCAGTTTCAAATGCCTGAAAAATTTTGCAATGGCTTGCTAGTAAACAAACAAAATTATAGTGTATACATATTTTTTTTTTTAACTCTAAATATATATTTCAACTTTGTGTTCTAATTGTACATTTTTTATTCCCAAATATATGTATGTATGTATGTATTTGATGATTATATATAATACCGAATATAAAATACAATATATTATGAAATAAATTAATTTATTTGAAGATGCTGTAACGTTCAAACTTCTGATAGAATTTAACATGTTGATTTTCTATATATATATATATAGCAGTCTAAGACTCCAGGTGTTCTGTATCTTTGTCACATAAAACAGATATTTGTAATATTAAATGGAGTGGGAGAGAAACACAATTTTGTTTTTATATTAATACGTGGGAGGTGGTGGCATGATTAACCCTATTACATATAGAATGTTTGTGAACAAATCAAAGGAAGTGTACTTGACTCGATTCCCCTTGACTCTCACTGGTATGTGGAATCTTTGTCATGCAGGAAAATTACAGTGGATTCACAAAGTTCCCATGCACGAGTCAAATTTGTGCTGCCATCGACATTTTCTCAAACCAACTTTGAAATTGGGTCTGTACATGTGACACAATTTTGAGCTCTCCAAAAAGTATTGGTTCTGTTTCTTTCTAATTAATAAGTAAATACAGACAAAGTGAAAAAAAAATATTAGACTTTATCGATGTTCTTTTTTCCTCTTCAATATTGGGGTATGAAAAGACAGTGAAGTCTTGTTTGCCAGCTTAAGCAACGAAATTTTCTAACTCGCGTGACCCACAATGAACCAACCTATCCTGTCATAAAATAATTAAATGTTTTATTTGACTAGAGAACTAAACCTAATTGGATTGTAGTGCCAAAGTTTAAAGTTTATACGGCATTCATTGTTGAAAATGGCCTTATCACACACACACACACGCATAAATATATTGTTTACAAGAAACTTTTTGAAAAGCTGATGTTTGTAAGTTTAATGTGTGACAACTGATAACTACATGAATTGTGCATAAGGTGGGATATATTGACATTAGTCATGATACAAATATAAAATAAAAGTTGCCTTATTCACAATTGGAGATGATGTGTGTTGATAATAAAGAGAGAATAAAATGTACAATGACTTATGACAACTAATTAATTTTATTTACGTTGTACATCAATTATCAATATATATATATGTATGTATGTATGTATGGATATCACTTATTATTATCAACATATTTCTTTTCTTGCAGAAATATTGACAAATTTTATTTTTAAATTATAATAATGTTTGATAAGTATATCTACATTTCTCATGCCATAATTTTGCCGCTAATTATTGGGGGATTACAGAAGAGAGTGGAATTAGAAAATTTGTAGAATTCAATGTAAGAATCACATTTCCACTAATCAATTATTCCAATCTTACATCAGCTCACCATAAAATGAACTTCATTCTTATAATTTTTTTTCATCATTTTTCCATCTTTGTTTTTGACTCAAGCAGTGCAAGACTTTGACTTTGTTGTCAAGTAAATTATTTTTTAAGACTATTTCTTGTGGATATAACTACACCAACCATCACAACAATTAGTCACGCACACATAAGAAAGATGCCAAATATTGAATTCCAATTACAATCAATAAACTTAAGGGAGATTTACACATCCACGATCTTACTACTGTCTCTTATTCATGAAAAACATTAAGCAAAAACAATGAGAAAACAAATTACAAACATCTCTTGACCATAAATAAATACTGACTACTAGTTGTCAACACTTTAGGCTATGTTTGGATGCAATTTTTCCTCTATTTTCGTCTTGTAAAAATTTACACTCTCAACATATTATCCACTAAAATATCTTATTTTATCCTTGTTTCTGTTGTTGTTATGCTATTCCTAAATTATTTCTAAATTTTTGCGTCAATTTTCTTGTCCATAATTTGCATCCAAACAAAGCCTTGACATTGTAAATTATTATCTGCTGATGATTCATGATCTATCATTACATGTAACATCTGCCCAACAGCTCTGTGTGCTTGATTGCTTCTATGCAAATTAATATACAAACTTGACAGGCAGCAAGTTTTCCCAAGACAATGACCAAACATGAAGATTTGCTCAGTTCAGTGTCACATAGCCAGCCATTCAAATATTCCTACACACACACATAGTGTGTGTGTGTGTGTGTGAATTTGTATAGCACGCCAAGTGTTGCGTGGTGAGCCATGCATGTTGTAATAGTCCAAAGCATGACTTTTTAATGAATCAGTTCAAACCACTAAGATATTTAATATAGTTTATTTTGAGAAATTTCTATGGATTTGGGTTTTATTTGAATGTAAATTACAGTGGAAAGGACAATTAGAGCAAAAATTTATGGATAGTGTAAAAAAAAAAAAAAAGATAAAGAGATTAAAAAAAATTATTTTATTGAGTGATATGTTTGAAAATGAAGATTTTGACGAGAAAAGAGAATGGAAAAATTAGTATTCAAACATAGCACGTGTCTTTTTCTTTTTTTTTTTTTTTGTCTTTTTTATCTAATAAAACTAATGATTGTTTGATTAAAAAGTTCTCGACTTGGAGAAGGTATAGCAACTTTATAAATATCTCCAAAAGCAAGTCTACCTCTCGTTGTCGATTGATAATGTAGACTTTAATAGCAAGGCTTGACTGGCTACCATTGGTTATATTGAAGTTGAAGCTCCAAAATTATGAGATGTTGGGTTGGAATCCGATTAAAATGAGGCACGTTGTTTAACGTATGTTAAAAGTTACTTAAACATAATTTGTTTGGAGTCATTGATGACTGATTATTATTGTGATTGCTTATGATTGGTGTCTGCGATGCAACGATGCGGTCAATCAATCATTTCCTTGGTAAAACAACATTTTGCAGTTAATGACGATGACTTATGAATTGAAAAACAAATTGGTCACGCGACAAAGCCGATCTTTCTTGAAAGAGGAGACTAAATCATATCCACACTATCTCCAAATATTGACCTTTACAAAGATAAAAATGGTTCCTTTGAAACTTGTAAGTTAATACATCTTATTTTTAAAATATGCTAACAAAGTATTTGGATAGGAATAATAAGATTATATTATAAGAATTTATTCAAATTTACAGTTATAATTAATTATAATTTTTTGGTGTAATAGAAATAAAAATTAACTAAATATTATTAATATAATTTAATTGAAAATATTTATATTATTTTAAATTTATATAATGAAGTAGTTTGTAAGATGTATTTTTAAAAAAATTTATAAATTTTAAATATTTTATTTTGAGATGTTCTAAACTCTTTCACTGCAGCTTTCATCCAATGCTTTTGACTAACTCTTGAATTACGTTGTCTTTTTAATAATGAGTCATCGTTTATGAAGACAAGATTCTTGGGGTTTGGGCTTTGGGTGAAGCCCACGCTAAAAGCCCGCTGACCTAATCTACACTAAATTATTTAATTCCATATTGACCCTTGTTTTGCTTTCTGTTGTCCGAAGCGCTTCCCAAAAGTTCTTTTAAAATGTGAATCTGCAAGATCATTGTAAGGATTCCACAGAATATTTGTAGTGATATTTTTACGGGTCATGTCCAATTTATTCTTAAAAAGCCTGAGTTCATCAAAGTTTGTGCGGTTTGTTAGTCCCATAAAATTGTGATTCAGGAAAGGACATCAAAGAAGAACCCTTTCCAATACCACAAATGTTACATAGTCCAATTCAGCAAAACAGGGACTTCTCGAGCCAGTTTTAGGAAGCACCAAGGCATATCGAGTTCCATAATATTACACCAAAAAATTGCCAAAATTATTAAAATTTTCCCCAAAAAAAAGGAATACAACATACAATTACTCTTCCGGGAGAGAGATAAGCACTTGATTCTATTTTTCATAATGGAATCGGTGTAGAAACAGATACTCATAACAAAGGAACAATAACCTTAATGACGGCAACCATAAACCCGTAGAGGTACAACAACCCCAGAAGCTGCACCTGAAGAATCACTACATCTGGGCATAAGTTTTATTCAATGAAGATAATTACATGGAATAAACGGGAGAGTTAGGGACAGAGCAAGGTTGTCTTCCCATTTTGCTTATTCCCAACATGATTAACATCATGACTTCACAATGTAAATGGGCTCGAAGGCTGGTGAACTATGGGAATCTTTGACATGGTAATGTTACCCATGAGCACATTTGGGGCCACACTATGCTCTCCAACCACAGGATCAATCTGAACCACCCTCTCCGGCAAAACCTTGTTTCCATCTACCTGAGCCAACACCTCAAAATGCATCCTCACAGCCTGCGGTTTTGTTCTCCACTCCGGAAAGCCCTCAATGTCGAAACCATCGCCTTCTCTGATCTTCTTCTCAACTCCAAAACCCATCTTCACATAAGTCTGGGCCGAGACATCCGCTTTCAGAAGCTTAAAAGAGCCCTCTTTATTCGCTTTGTCCCCCAACACAGAGGAGAGCAGTGCCTCAAACCCGAGCAAGTTGGAGTTTGAACCATAAATGGCTGTAATAGGCCATAGTCTGCTGAACTGATTGGGTGTGAGAAGGGACGTGGCTTCTCCTTGGAGATCAATGGCTGGCACAGTATCAGCTTCCATGGATGATTTCTTTTTTGATGCAGAGGATAGCTCCACCAAACCAGGTGCAAGGCGCTTGAGCTTGAGCCTGTTAGAAGAGGTTGATGATGAGGAAGGAGAAGAGAGCGACGTTGGGCCAACAATGCGGAGAGAAAGAAGAGGACCGTCGTGGCTGCGGGCAGCATTGCGAAGATGCTCAGCTAGAGCTAAAAGACCGGAGGCGAAACCTTTACTAGTTCTGTTCAGAGGGAGCGGAAGCTCCACCTGATGGCGCAGGCTGACTGATCTGGCACCCTTAACAGTGACAACTGCACCATCTGCCAAAATCACCTTCTTCAGCACGCCAGCATCCACATCATGCTGCATCACAATTTGAACACAAAAGCCAACCAACAAATGAGAGAAAAGTGAAACTATTATGATGGATTCACATCCATCAAAATTTACGCAACCTAAACACATTATTAAATAAAATTTTTATTCATGTTCAAGTTCAAATTATTCCATTCATTACATATATTTACAAATATTAGAAATTAAATCAGCGTACCCGTTAACAATTAAATTAATTCCTGCATACATACGTGCACACATATACACTTACACTTGTATATATTTATATTTTAGAAATTAATTATCTTCCTTGCATGCCATCAATAATTTAAATATGTAAATTCAAATAAATTAAAATTTTTATGCATAAAAATTTTAGAACAAACATATTTTTTATAACTAATAAAATCTTCACCATCTTCATTAGACCTTGAAACTTACAGGCAATGAAATCCGCATGTCTTTGGCATCCTGAATCCATAGCTCCATTGGACCAGCCAATTGAAAAGGTGCAAGAACAGGCATCTGATCATCCGGTTGCTTCCTCTCCACTAATCGATTTTCCTCACCCGATTGAACTGGATGCTCCATTTGGAAAATGGGCAAGTCCACGTATTCCCAGCGGTTTACATCCTCCAGCATCTTAAATGGTAGAACTTTGTTATCAATCTCCACGTCAAATTCATAGACCACCGATTTTCCAACCTGAGCATCCCTCAAATCGAACCCGGATATCTTGAAATCGTCGGATTGGAAACCTAATCTCTTCACAATCGCTTCCTTCAAATCCTATAATAACCATCAGAGGGCGGAACGTCGATTTAAAACTCCAGTTTCGATAAACAAATTCGTGTTAATGCACTCAACACTCGTACACGGAAAAGTTGGACGTGAAAAAGTTGTCTTCGCAGGAAATTCGATATCATCAGGCAATAAATAAATAAATAACTTCACGAATGATAGGCTAACAACAGGACAAATTTCAGGAAAGAAAATTAAAAAAAAGAAGAGCAAAAAATTGCAGATGATATAATCAATTTAGAATTAAAATTACCGAAATGGCTTCCGGATACGGCGGATTAAAATTTTTGGATGCAACCTCAGCGGCCGACTTAGGAACTTGAATCCCGACCAGAATCAAACAAAATAAGGAGGCAAAATTCAGCGATCCTAACCTCAAATCCATTAAATTTACAGATAAAAGGAAAAGGACGATTCTTGACGAAAGATGGAGAAATTTTTCTGTCGTTGGGCTTGTGACGGCTCCGTTGGATTTTGACTTAGTTCTTACCGTCCGCTACGTTAAGGATAGGCCCCTTCGAGGATAGAAGAAGAGGGAGAGATTTCTGGAGATGTTTCTGGAAATCCTGCGTGGGGAAGATGATGACGTGGACATGATGGACCAATAGGAGTCGAGCGATTGATACGGTCGATAGAGCCGTAGGAGTGACGTGGCGTTCCATTTAGCGGGGCCCATCGAACCCAACTCGTGTTTGAGCGTAACTTTCGGGTTAAGTACCCGTAGGTTGCGGACTAGTTAGAAAAAATGTAGTCTCCAAAAACTTAGGCTATAGATGGCGTCGCCCGGACTCGAACCGGAGACCTTCAGTGTGTTAGACTGACGTGATAACCAACTACACCACGACACCATTTGGCCCTTAAATAGACTTTGTTATAATAAAATTAAATAAAATTGTGTGTAAATTCACTTAAGCAGTGAAGCCAACCATGACAGTTACTCTAAATTTATATTAAATTTTGCTAAGAAATAGGTTCGATTGTTTCTGAATTTCTGCAAATATGTTCTCATTTGTTATTAAAATTAGTAATTGGTTATACGTATGCTTAAATTTATATAATATAAAATTAAAACAGCTATATGTTTTTTTATTTAAAATGCATATTAGTTTATTTAAATATTTATTTTATACTTATACAAGAAAAATATTATAATTAAAAACGAAATACAAAGAAAAAATTGAAATAATGATAAAAATATAAAATTGTCATTATTAAATTGAATAAAAGGGTATCTGGAAATCTACTAAAAGCTAACCATGACAGTTACTCTAAATTTATAATAGCAAAGAAGTAGTTTTAAATGTTTTTGACTTTTTGCAAGTATGCTCTCTTTTAAATGGCTAGGCGTAGTGAATGTTATGTATAAAAGTTAAAATTAAACAACAAATAAAGATTAGTCAAAGTTAATAAATAAAAAGAAATAAAATCAACGTTTTTTGTTTAAGACTAGTAATTATAGGTAGAGTTTATCAAATAGAATAAAAAAATAAATTGACTTGCTAAAAAATGTCAACTTATTTATATATTTCAAAAACGGTGTGAAAAATAGTTGTCATGTTTGTTGTCGTTTTCACTTGATATTTAGGCATATTTTTTTTAATATTGTTTAAAAATAAGAGAAATAAAAAAATTTAATTTGGATATGTGTTTATTACGAAAAATTATGTAAGCAAACTTAGGTAATCATTTTTCATGTGTTTGATAAGTCAGAAATAAGAAGTACAGTTGAGGTACATAACAGGCATTTGAGATTACTATATTTGTTTCATTTATTTATATGATATTTAAATATTTTAAGATTTAACGTTTTCCAGCCTAGTGAGACATTTATGTGATGGGCTCAATTTATCTTTGACAAATTAATTTCGAAGCATCAATTACTAAAAATGAAAGATTGTTCACTATTTTGAAGTGTAGTGATGGAAATCTATATTTTTATTTTCTAAAAATGTAAAAAAAAAAAGAACAAAAACAAAAACAAAGCTATTATTCCTTCAAAAACCATCCTTCCCAGACAAAAACTAAGGAAGAATTTATTTTACTTTATTTTCATGGGTTTACCTATTCTCAATATGTCAGAAAATAAATTACCTTCATATGTAACTTATTATAAGTATTTAGGATTTTTTCTATAAATGGAGTTAATATATTTACATCAATCTATATTTTTACTTTTTCATACAATAAATATCAATATAGAATTAAAAGTGAAAACTACATTAATATTTTTTTCATAATAAGCAAGTTAATTATGAATTATTCTAACATGTAATGATTTATACTATCTATTACAATTAATAATGGCTGTAGGCCCCATAGAAACTGTTATTGGTAATCAATAAAATGTGCATAAACGATTTTCTCATTCAAAGCTAAACTTCATCTATTAAAATTACTTTTTCTTACAAAAATTTGGACAGCCCCACATAAGCATAAGAAGGTGTTCGGCTAAATTTATTTCTTACAAGATTGACATAAGTCTTCTTGTTGTAAAGAAAATTTGCTTATGATGAGTGTGTTGTAAGATCACATATATCGTGCCAGACGAGGCTCTACAAACATGGGAAGGAATGGTTGAAACTTCAAACCATGCAAATAATTTGTGTATTGTTTTTTAATTGTTTTGTCTTCGACGTATGCGTTGCAATAGACTACCGCACGCCGACCGTCAACTCTATAGCTTACATTATTCTTTACATGTATTCCTATATCTATGTATTTATTTATTTAGCACGCGCAACAAGTAAACCAACGTCGCTAACACGGCTAGCATACTATAACACAAGTGGAAGTACGGCATTGGAATCAATTGAGAATGGAGTGAGCTTCTGACAGGAAACAATCGTGTAATTGTTTTTATATGACTAATAATATGTTTTAAATAATTGAACCAACTTGCTAGCCATACACCTGTCGTGGTCATTGATTAACACGAAATGCATGAGAAAAAGAGTTTAGACAAGGTGCAAATAATATTTGGTTGTGTTCACCAATCATCATGTCCTTTAAACGTGGTTCCACACAATTATTTCATATAATTTACAAACTTTTAGGGTTTTTGCATATAATATTTTTCATGGGTATCTTGCTTCAAGGCAATAATGGAAGAGTAGTCAGACATAAGTACTTCAATAATATGATGTCCATTGTAGCGATCGAGTCAAATGTATGCGTAATGTTATTATTAATGGGCATGATGACCAATATTATCTTACATATATATTTTTCGACGTTAAAATAGATTAATCAATGATATTATATTTATATAAAAAAAAAAAACTTATATATAGATGCATAAATACAAAAGAATTAATACACACGTACAAAACCCATTCCAGAATTATAGATTTTCAATAATCATTTATTAGTAAGAATAAAAGAATAACAAGTGTCCTGTAGAATTTGAACCCAATATTTAATAATTATGAGTTCCTTTAGTTTTTATAATACTATTATTTAGATGCAAGAATATTCATTTTTCAATTATAAGTCCATATTGTACAAGCGATAAAATAATAAATTAATATAATATATGTATTAATTAATAATAATTAAGCTAGAATTTACAACCACCGTATCGGATCTTTATTCTCTCGAGTATATTTTTGTTCCCTGTGAAGCTAACATTTTCTAAAAGTCGATGGAATCACGGGAGAAGTTCTGTAGAATGATGGATGGCCTTTAATTTGTCTTTAATTATTGTTTAAAGGATATTGTTTCCTCCCTAATTATCTGTTCTACTTATTTAATCAATTTTTTTGTTTTAGTTGACAGATCATTAACATTATTAGTCTAGGAAATCAAAATTATTAAACCATACAAACATATATAAATTATTGCATGATAAAATACGTCGGTGGTAGAGAATAAAAGAACAAAAAAAAAGATAGCAATCTAATTATAGGCGGGAAAAAAACAATGCGAACTCGTTATTAAAGACAAATACATATAGTTCTATTGCATAGAGAAGAGAAAAGAGACCTAAGAGAATCGTCCTTCGAAGGCCTCTCAAATAGCACTGACCCATCTCCTTTTCTGCCACAAATCCCTCTCAATCCATCCACCAAAATAAGAATCATTCTCCAAGTTAAATTCTAGGTGTGGTTGAGGTTCAACCTCCCATGAAAAAACCCTAGTAAAGCTATGAGACTTTACAGCAGAAGGGTAAGAATTACCAACATGGCCAGTAAATGGAACCATGAAAAAAGTAAAGAGGAAAGATGAAAAAAAACCCTTCTTCAAAACGAACCCATAGCCAAACAAGCTTCAAGGTGATGTCTTGAAATGGTGGAGAGCAAACAGGACTCGTAAACAGGAGATGAGAAAAACAAACAACTTGCAAGATTTTATAATTAACCACGATATTGAGTATATTACTAGGCAAGAGTACGAGGTCTTGCTTGTCATATGAACTCGAGAGCACCGCGTAAATTCTTCACCAGTTCCTTCATGTTCATGGTGAATTCTTCATCCTTCTGTGAGAAATCAAAAGCCCAAAACAAGCGACAGTAAGGCTCTTTTGAAATTTAATTCTGAAAACTAATGAGACAACGAGATTTCGTAAGGTTTTAGTCAAATTACATTAAAGTACCTGTGCAATGAGTGTAATGTTGAGGGCAGAATCTCCAAAAGTCATGACACTGCTGTTAACGACTGATAGAGGAAGCCTCTCAATCTCGGCAACTGCTTTTTCCAGCACCCCTTTTCTTTTCTCGCAGTGGATTATGAGGAGCACATCCTTGTTACAGAATCTCGCCTCAATTTCTGGGAGTGGCTTACTGATTACAGGGCCACTGTGCATAGCCCCATCTGAGGAGAAGTCTTCATCATCGGCATGAAGCTTATATTTCTTGACAAAAACCACTGATTCCATGGAACTCCTCTTGGTTTGCTCCTCAAGGATCTTGACTTGCCCCTGGAGTTGTTTCATGTACTTTATAGCATCTCCAAGAACAGAAGCCTTGTCCATCTGCTTGTGAAATGATAAGAAACTATATGGTATCTTTCAAAAAAGAGCAGTTTGCGGGAATAAAATGAGTTTACCTTTTTCAATCCGGGGACTAGAGCAGCCAAAGCTATGAATTTTTGGCTGAGCTTTTCTCTCCTTTTTCTCTCAGCTAAAATGTGGTCTTGCGCTTGAGGAAGCCCCGTGTTCGTGGGGAGTCTATTAGGCCCTTGGCAGGACTTCAGAATGAAGTTTTGGTTCCCAAAACAAGATTGCGAAGCAACGGGTTCAGAAGGGAAACTTAGAGTACCGGAATAAGGCCATACTTCCTCTTTAGGTTTCACTATTCCTTCCGCACTGGAGATGTTTGGATTGTGCAAGTGAGCATTGCCTGAGGGAGTTGGAATCAACGTGTTTTTAGACTTGAATGAATCCCAAGAAGTGGTTCTGAGATGCTTCAGCGGCCCATTGGCCACTGGTTGAGACGAATCTGCTGCCCGTTTGCTGTCCGGTATGGGTAGCTGAGAGAAAGACTGGTACAAATCTGAACTGAGGCCTTCGATGGAACTCGCAGGCCACTGGTTGAAGAAAAGAGGATCATCCGTTCCCTACAAATGGCAAAACTAATGTTGATCAACTCTGTGATGATAACACACACATTTCTCCGAACGCCTTTCCTACACCCAACTCTATACATTCTTCCCATCAACATTTCATTATCAGATCCTAGCCCATATTCAACCATATAAGTGTAACCTTGACTTCAATTAGACAAATTAGTCCTTTTCCATCCACATAACAGATACTTCTCAATTCACTAAATCACTAAACCCTAAACATGCAATCAAGAAATAGGATGACTAATAACTTCGCAGAAACACTGTCTTACCAATTCAGCCAAGCCTCTGATGCTTGAAATCTCCATGACACGATCCAACTAGTAAAGGGCCTGCATGAAATTGAATCAGGGTCAGGTCAGAGAGGACACAAGGTTTTAAAATGCAGTTATGAATGGTATGAAAAGCTTGCGCTATAGCAGTATGGACCAAGCTCAACTCTATCCTCCAAACACAGAATCCGAGAGCTGCCGCAATTATGGTCGTTGATTAGCATTTATAGGTCCAACAAACACAGGCATCTGGTATACGCCTCAATCTCTTTGTCTTCATTAAATTTTGTTTTTTTTCCACAAAGTCTTCGCGGGTTGCTGCTGCAGTTGGACATTTGAACATCGCTTTCCTCAATAACAGATAATTGGGTTGGTTAAAGAAATCTTGGCGGGTAGCTTATAAGCAGTCAGCTTTGCTGTCTTGATTTGGATTCAAGACTTTTTAGGCCTTTGAATATTGCCAAGTTTGCCAGTGGAAAAACTCTCCCTACAAACAATGCTTCATTTTATTGTTTTGCTTCCGTGCCAATCACCCGTTTCTTTAATCAAATAAGACGTTTAAGAATCGAATTTCATTGTCACATATTTGTTTATAATAAAAAGAATACATTAAGATAAAATAAACTCGAAGAAGTTATAATGGCTTTGTTTATGGAAACATACATAAAAAACATTCTATCACAAGATTTGTTAAATTTTATTTCTCTTTTCTCGTAATCTTACACAAATTTGGAAAAAAAGAAGCACACTAAAAAATATAAACTAACATAGCCAACATATTTACAATATATTATACATGTGCGCACGCGCACACGTACATATATATATTTTATTCTCCAATCTCAATCAAAAGTTTACCTTAATATTATTTATATATATATATATATATATAATAGATTAATGTGGGTATATACGTATATTTACATATAAATTATTGTCAAATTCATAATTTTTTACAATACCCTCAAACTAATTTTTTTATAATACTTCATTCTTCTCACTATTCTTCCTAAATTTTTATATTTATAGTTTCTTTTTATACTTTCTTCTGTCAACTTTAATTTATTATTTGTTATTCTTTGAATTTCATAATTTTTATTTTTATTTTTATTTATTTTTCTTTTCACTTTATACAATTATTGATATATAATAACATATTTTAAGCAATGATTAAATTATAAAAAATAGTTGATGTGATAATTTATATTATGGATATTCATACATATGCATTAATCTGTGCAGCAACACTGGTAAATATACATGCGTATATATGTATTTATGTTGGTGTGTGTGTGTGTTTGTGTGTACACACTCATGTGTGTATAGATTCATGTCACGCTAATATTTCTTAAAAGGTCAGTCCACATGTCAAAAGATCGGACCACGTGCAATAATATGTGAACAGACCTTTTCAATAAATATTAGCCCAAATTGGATGTAATTTAACTTAAAATGTAATTTTTCATTCCATTTGTAGCGCTGCCCGCATGGATCACCCTAGGATGGAATATCTTTTCATTCCATTATTTGATTTGGTTAATTTCAAATAATTTTTCTTCGATTAGTTTACTTTATTGTTGTCTACGCTAGCAATACTAACCTTGGCATATTCTGAATTTAACAGAAAATATGCACAATAACTAATACATATTTAGTGTATATTTTATTTTTACATTTAAACTGTATATTATGCATATTTTTAATTATAGCTACTTATATATAATAAATATATACCACATACTTGTACTATTTGAATATTATTACATAATACGGATAATTATATTTTTTTATATACTCATGTATTACGTATAAGCAATATTTTTGCTCATACATTTAAGGGCACATTGAGCCCACACGAATAGATTCTACAATACGAGTGAAATATAGCTATGCATGTCCACGACTTTAAACGAGATAAAGAATTGAGGAATTCTTTTTCGACTCTAACTTCTTTACTCTAGTTTTTGCATTTTTTTTTATGTTATTTTAAAAGTAATTGGTCTAGCTTCAATTACTCTTCGATGTTTCTTTTTATTTTTTGTCAAATATAGGATATAGCCAACGTGTTTGAGAATCCCCGCTAATGTTTTATAAATGATAAGATGGAATTGATTTAAAGTTATACAAATCACTTGCTCCAAGCCTTTAGAATTATATATTTTATGTATTTAAAAATAAACAAATTCAAATAAATAATATTATTTGTCCTTATAGGATAATTTCTTGTATTTGGATTTTATTAACAAGAAAATTGATACAAATTGAAATAAATTTGAATCAAAAAACAAATTTCGTGGATACGAATATTTAAATTCAACCTTTTGATTCTTCCTTTAATAATAAAATTTTAAAGTTTAAACAATTTTTAAGAAAGGTTTGTGCTTGATTTTTCCTAAAATTTATTGGATCTTCAATTAACGCTGATTTGCTAGCTTAGCAATATAATTTAAATCAAATACTAGAATTTGTTGAATTTGTGCTAACACATTGAATTTAATGAAGAACGTCGAGGATTTTCCTTTAACTTTAGAGAAAATTTGCAGAGAAATTTTAGAATCTCCTTGAACTTTGTGTGACTAAAAATTATTCTAACTTTTATGAAATTGACTCTTATTTATAGTTGTAGGAGAGATAATTTTATTGCATCAATATATAGACGTAGTGTAATTCTATTGGCCATTATAATTTGGAACTTATTAAAGAATTTAACCAATAAGCTTAGACTTGTTGAGATCATCATCTCTCATAATTTAATGAGATTTTGCCACTTGGTGCAATTTAATTGGTCAATAAAATATTAATTATCTATTTATTTTAAAAATTATATTTATTTAAATATTCAAAATATAAATAGAATTCATTTAATTGATATTTTGCATAATATTGTCCACGTGTCACTGTTTAATTGGATACAAAATTTAAGTTTGCACAGCCCTATCAAATTTTCCTTCTTAACACAAGATTCATATAGTCCAACTCTCACCCAACATTATTCATGAGCTAAACACCCCCCAATAATAATATTTATTTGTTAATAAGTAACATGATTATAAATGTTGAAGAAAATCTTTTAGGAAGTATGTTAATTTGTTTTTTTGGTAGGTATTCCTTATTAATTTCACTTAAACGGGAATATTTATTTTTAAGATTACATGAGCCATTTTTAGTGGGAATAATTTATCTTTAAATTCCCCCATCAAAAAGAAAAAAAAATGAATAAAAAAGTGAGAGACAATTATGATATCCTCATATTCTCGAACCAAACATGTTCCAATAAGGTTTTAGTTAATACGCACACATGCATATGCATTGACTCTCAAATTAATTAATGCTTTGGTTATGTTTTGTAACTCAACTTTTAAATCATAAAACATCTCAAATTCACCCTACTAAATATATCATTTAATAATATCTTTATTCAAATTTAAATTCAAATTTTTTTATCTAATATATATAACAAATTAGTTTTTTTCAATTATTATACTTATTCACAATTAAATCAATACTTATATATATCACATATATACTCATATTTATTTTTATTTATACAATATAACATAATTATTATCCTTATAAATTATCACATCATCAATTCATTATTATATATATATATATATATATTTTTTTTAAATAAATTATATTATTCATTTCATTAAAACATTCTTTCTAAACATATTATTCGTCCCAACACAACTCTTACCAAATATCATGTTGAACAAAAACTCCACTCCCAAACATAGCTTTCATAATCCTAATTTTGAAATAAACTAAAAAAGAAAATAAAAAATAAATAAGTAAGCAATGCTTTTTAAAATAACTGAATCAAATAAAATTGAAGCATGACGGTGCTTCGCCTAAGTTTGAAGCAAATCGCGAAATTGTATTACGTAGCATATTTAAAAAACTAGAACCTACATACAAAAAATTATTTTTAATATACATATACATACATATATATATGTGTGTGTGTGTGTGCACACACCTAATAATTTAAAATACATTAGTAGTAGAATTAACGAAAATTGAAGTGATATATAGAAATAATAAATAACCAAATTAAGAAATATATACTATAATAAAAATAGAAAATCCAGCAACCAATAAGACGCCACCATTTGGGTTCTGAGGTTCGAATAAACGCACCAGAAAAGCCTCTTCCCTCAGCAGACGAAAATGGTAGCCGCCAGAGTGATAGCATCGGCGAGCAACGCTTTCGCCGGCACTCTGCTGCCCAGAGGTCCGTTGACGGGAAGGCCCCAAAGCCTCAACCTTTGCTTCAGAAGGAACGGATTGCTGACACAGAGAAAGCGGCTGTTCGCTTGTACAGCTATCCACAATCCCCAAGTTCAAATTAAAGAAGAGGGCCAGCCGGAAACCCTAGACTACAGGGCCTTCTTTCTCGACAATTCGGGTAAAAAGGTAGCTGGAAACTGGAAATTTTATTCTGTTTGCTTGATTTTCGGGGCATGTGGTTATGCTTATGATTCTTGTGTTTTATTGCTCGAGTTTTATTTAAAACTATGCATTTGCACTATTGGTGAGCTTTATCTGTTGATTATGAAATGGACTTTAAAAATAAAAAAGAGTTTTTAAAAATTTGACATTTGAGGGTGTATAGTATTCAAAATAAAGAAAATAAATAATAAAAATAAAAGAAGAATTTGAATTCTTTAAAAATAACTTCAAAAGGAATATTCTTTTTTATACACATTTACATACTTAATTCTTGAACTTAAACTAATACAGAAGTTTATCAAAACTTCATCTATTTTTAATTGAAAGCCCTGCACCCGATTGGACACGTTTGGAGGCACTTATTTCTATACTCGATTGATCACGTTTAGAGACACCTACCCTTCACCTGATTGGTCAAAATTGGAGGCACTTATTCCTACACTTGATTGGCTAAGAATGGAGTTACCTACCTCTATATCTGATTGATCACAATCTTTGCTTTATTTTTTTTGTTTGAAATTGACGCTTTTGTTGTATAAATAGTCACAAACTTTAACATTCTTTCCCCTTTGTTGCTATTTATAGACTTTCTTGTAACTCAACAACTTCTTTGCACGTGTCAGTCTTCTCTTTGGGCAACGCTTTAGTTAACATGTCTGTTTCATTATCGTCTATATAGATCTTTTACAAACTTACTTCCTTTTCTTCCAAGGCTTGTCGAATCCAGTGATAACGAATATCAATATGCTTGACCGGGAATGGAATGTTGAATTCTTACTTAGGTGGATCGCACTCTGACCGTTACAATGGATGACATACTTTCTCTTGGGTACATCTTAACTCTTGAAGGAACTTTTTCAATCAAATTAATTCTTTGCACGCCTCGATTAGTACAATGTATTCTGCCTCTGTACTTGAAAGTACAACATATTTTTGGAGTTTACTTTGCCAAGACACAACAGTCCCTGCAAAGCTTATTAATAATCAAAAGTAGATTTTCTTGAATTAACATCACCTGTCATATTTGCATTAGAATATCATTCAAAAACAGGCTTATTCCTTCCTCGAGTATAGCAAAGTTCAAGTTTGATTGTTCCTTTAGGTATCTTAAAATCCACTTGACAGCATTCCAATGTTCCTTTCTGGGATTTGACATATAACGGCTTATTTGTCTAACTGCATAAGTTAGGTCTGGCCGAGTGCAAACCATTTCATACATTAAGCTTCCAACAGCTGAGGCATATGGTATCTTACTCATATATTTCTTTTCATCTTCATTGCTTAGACACTACTTCGAACTTAACTTGAATTGCTTACCCAGTAGAGTTGTATCCAGCTTTGCATTCTCCATCTTAAACTTTCCAATCATCTTGTTGATGTAGCTTTATTGAGATAGTCAAATCTTATTATTTGGTTTATCTCATAGAATATGCATGCCCAAGAGTTTTTTTGCTGATCCCAAGTCTTTTATTTCAAAAGATTTATTCAACTTCCTTTTCAACTTATTAATCTTGTTTAGATCATGGCCAATAATAAGCATATCATCAACATACAACAAAATAATGATAAAATCATCATCAAAATTTTTAATGTATACACAATGATCACCACTTGTTTTTCTAAAACATTGATTAACCATGAAGGAGTCAAATTTTTTGTATCACTGTCTCGGGGCTTGCTTTAGTCCATAAAGACTTTTCTTAAGCCGACGGACTAAATTTTCTTTACCTTTTACCTGGAAACCTTCTGATTGCTCTATGAAAATTTAGTCTTCAAGTTCTCTATTTAAAAATATTGTTTTCACATCAAGCTGCTCTATTTTTAAGCCTAGATTTGCAGCTAATCTAAGGACAATTCGAATAGAATTCATTTTCACAACAGGAGAGAAGCTTTTATCAAAATCAATGTCAGATTTTTGTTCAAAGCCTTTAACTACTAACCTTGTCTTATACCTTAGTTAAGAACTCTCTTCAACCGTCTTTAGCTTGAATATCCATTTGTTTTTGAGTGCCTTTTTTCCCAGAGGTAGAATTATCAAATCATAAGTCTGATTTTCATGGATGGACTTCATTTCTTCTTCCATCGCCTTCCTCCATTCTTTGCTATCTTTATCATCTATTGATTCTTCAAAGGACTCTGGTTCACCATCTTCTGTCAGTATTAGGTATTCAGTTGAATTGTACCTTGTTGACGGCCTCCTTTCTCGTTCAGATCTCCTTGTAAGCTGATGTGGAGTTGAGCAGTTTCAGCTTCATGCCTTTCTTCCGTGTTTTCTTGTGGGACTTCAACTTCTTGTTGAACTTGTTGAGAGCGAGGATCCTTTATTGAAATTTCTTCAGTAGTCATAATCTTATTTTATTTCTTTATATCTTCAACAATTTGATTTTCAAAGAAAATAACATCCCGACTTCTTATTATTTTCTTTTCATTGGGGTTCCACAATCTATATCCAAATTCTTCATGCCCATATTTCAAAAAAATACAATCTCTTGATTTAGGATCAAGTTTTTTCCTTTCATCCTTTGGAATATGAACAAATACCTGACACCCAAAGACTTTTAAACACTACAAATTGATAGACTTACCGGACCATACCTTTTCTGGACATCTCCATTTAAAGGAACTGCAGGCGAAAGATTGATCAAATCAACAACTGTTCTTATAGCCTCCCCCAAAACGGATTTGACAGCTTTGTATGTGAAAGCATAGTTCGAATCCTTTCAGTAATGGTTCGATTCATTCTTTCAGCAACGCCATTTTGCTGTGGGATCTTTGGAATGGTCTTCTTCAATTGGATTCCATGACTGTTGCAATATTCTTCGAACGGTCCTTGGTATTCTCCACAATTATCAGCCCAAACATATTTTAATTTAAGGCTCATTTCTTGGCTCATTTCTCGTTCAATCCTTTTATGAAAATTTTTAAAAGCCTCCAAAACTTAATCTTTTGATTTTAATGCATAGGACCAAACTAATCTAGAAAATTCATCAATAAAAGTTATCAAATACAAAGCACCACCAAGTATTCTTTTATTCATTTGACAAACATCAGTGTGTGCAAGCTCAATAGGTTTTTTTTTTCCTTGTAAGGGGATATTTTTTGAAAGCAATTCTTTGTTGTTTCCCTTTTATGCAGTTGGTATAAGGTATAAAATCCAATTTTTCAAAATTTGGCAAATAATTAGTTTTAGCCAAAATTGACATACCTTTTTCACTCATATGTCTTTGCCTTCTGTGCCACAACTCTATTGATTCCACAACTGCACAAGCATTACTATCAATTTTTACATCGGTGATATAAAGGGTATTTACCTTTTTCCCTTTGGCAATAATAAAATTGCCTTTTGTTAACTTTCAAATTCTATCAGTGAAATAACTGCAGAACCCTTCATCGTCCAACTTTCCTGTAGAAATTAAATTCAGCATCAGATCCAGTACATGCATCACATCTTTCAGCTTTAATTTGCTTCCCAAGACAGTAGTTATCAAAACATCAACAAAATCATAAATTTTACAGGTGCCATTATCACTCATTTTTACAAAACCATTTTTTACAGGATGGTAAGAAGAGAAAAACTCCTTATGTAGAGTAACATGGTAGGAAGCCCCCGAGTCAATCACCCAAGAGTAATCTTGAAAGGTAAAATTCAAAGAATTTTTATCACTTACAATTATCACATCTCCATCTGAAGCTGTGGCTATTGTTTCTTCGAGCATGTTCTCTTGCTTCTTTTGCTCCTCTTTTCATTTGTTAAATTCCGTTTCCAATTCCAACAATCCCTTTGGATGTGGCCTTTCCTTTTACAGTAAAAATATTTAACTTCTTTTCTACTAACAAACTTACCCCTTGAGTGCCCTCTTTCTCGATTTGGTTTTTGACTTTAACTTTGTTCACGTCGTTCATATTTTTCAAAAACCAAGGCCTGACCTTCAACTTTTTGTCTAAGCTCTTTCCTTCTTGTTTCTTCATTGAGTAAGGCTTCCTTTACCATATTCAAGGTCAAAACTCCATTTGGAGTCGAGTTAGAAATAGTAACGAATAAAGTTTCCCAACTATCGGGTAATGAATTAAACAATAAAAGAGTTTGAACCTCATCATCCAAATTTAATTTCAATGTTGTATAATGAGTAATTAACCCTTGAAAATCATTTAGATGTTATGACATATTAAAGCCCTTCTTATAACGAAGACTAGTAATTTTCTTTAATAGTGAGCTTTGTTTAAACTATGTTTCCTTTCATACATTGCTTCAAGTTTCTTCAACAAAATATCAGTTCTTGTTTCTTTAGAAATATGATTAAAAACACTTTGATCAATCCAAGCACGAATTTGATCTACTGTTTTTCTGTGCGTCACTTTCCACTCAGCATCAGACTTGCTTTCGAGTTTTGCAGCGTCTTCAAGCACTGGATCCCACAAGTCTCGTATGATCAAGTGGTTCTGCATTCGAGGCTTCTAACAGCATAGTTGTTGGGATTCAACTTGATTGTGGTGCCGGTTGATTTCTCCATTGCTCCTTGAATTATAAAAATGATAGAACCTCCACCCTGATACCACTTTGTTTGGAAAAATGGACTATAAAAACAAAAAGGAGTTTTCAAAAACGTGACATTTTATATTTGAGTATGTATAGTACACAAAAGAAAGAAAACAAACAACAAAGGTAAAGGAGGAATTTGAACTCTTCAAAAACTTCACAAGGAACACTTCTTTTTTCACACATTCACACACTCAATTCTTGAACTTGAACTAATACAGAAGCTTGTTAAAACCTCCTCTATTTATCGTTAAAAGTCCTGTACCCGATTGGCCAAGAATGGAAGCACCTATCCCTGCACCCGATTGGCAAAAAATGGAAGTACCTACCTCAGCACCTGATTAGTCAAAATCTTTAGTTTATTCTTGTTGGTTGAAATGAGCGGCTTTTGTTGTATAAATATCCACAAACCTTAACATCTAATTGGACTTTGTTAGGCCATAGGAGAAGCTCAATCAAATTAGAAACATCACCCATGGACAATGTCTATTGGACTTGGAGTAGAGCTCAATGAAATGAGGGAGAACAGTCAACAGGCCTGTACGTGGGCATGAATATAAGTAGGCTTGACACCATTTATTAATCAAAAACTTTAAGGCTATAAGTTATGGGTTAACCATATACTTATATACAAGCTACTTTTCTCTTTTTTCTACCAATGTGGGATGACACTTTCTCTAACTCATATTTGTTTCTCAATAGATCGAAGGTTGAATTGTGATAATTTGAAATACCTCTTGGTTAATGGTGCTCAGAGCGATAAAAGAGTGTCTCTTCTCATGGCTCATTGTAGCAACTATTTTCATTTCTAAAAAATGATAGAAAGCAAAAATACTATGTCTGGATGTAAATTTGTTTCATTTTAATCTCATCAAAATTTATATTTTCAAGCATACTAATCAACAAAATAGCCTATTTTTATCTCTTTCTCGCTCCTAAGTTAACATTATTCCCAAGTCTTCACTCAGTTTTACTCTACCATAATTTGCATTTGTTTATCCAAACAAAGCCAAAGAAATTTAAGTAGTGAAAATAATGCTTTTATATTATAGAATTCATACCACGATATTTTCTCTATTTAGTTTTATCCCATAGGAAATTTTGATTTTCCAATGGGATAAATATTTGAGGTTAATTTAGTAATATCAGAAAAAAAATTATCCATCATGTTAGTTTCTTTTCATTTAGTCAATCAGTGATCCAACATGTTTGTTTTCATTCATACCAGAATAATTCACACACTTCAATCAATTTTTCTTAAATTTTGCCTCTTTCTCTTTTATTTTTACACATTGTTCGAGAAATATACGTCTAAAAACCAAAACAAACATGGAATCATGTACTTACTAACATGTAGAAACATTTTCATCGGCTGAAAATTGTGTATTTACTTGACTCACAGATTTCCCCTTGGCATGATATACCACTGCACTTGGGCAATGGAGTTTTCAATTTTGTTGTTGAGATTCCCAAAGAAACAAGTGCGAAGATGGAGGTTGCAACTGATGAGGTGTTTACACCCATCAAACAAGACACAAAGAAGGGAAAGCTACGATATTATCCGTAAGATTGTGTTGTTTCACTCTTCAATCGTTCATATTATTATCTGTTGTTTACTTCTTTTAATTTTACTAAGTTTATGTTCTTTTAGTCCATATCTCATGCACCGGTTATCCCATCCACTATCCATTACTCTGTTACTGGCACTCACAAGCCTTGCCAAACCAAATGTCAAAGTTTGATCAGCTGTGTGTTGTTTATAAGCTGTTTCTATACATTCTATGCAAATGGATGAAGAGATGGAGACTATCAACTACCGTCAGTTCCACAAAATTAAAGAGAGAACCAGGAAATAAGAAATCTTTGAGTTGGTTTAGTTCCTTTATGGGGCTTCCTCACTGAGAGGCAATTTTGCATAGAACTTGTACTTTTAAAGCAAAACCGAAGCTTGTAATAGGCTCTCTACATGGAACGTGAACTCTTCCGATATTTTGGAGATGCAAAAATAGTTATCTCATTATCTAACCCTTCATAATATGTTCAGTTCGTCAGATGTTGGTAAGCAACACAGGTGGAAGCAATTTTCCTAGTAACTATCTTTTATAACAGTAAAAGAAATTATTATAGCAGTCTATAAATTCGCACTTTTTATTTATCAGATACAGACTATGAGTGTGAAGGCACAAGGCATTTCATTTTCTTTCAGTCAATGATTGTTCTATGCCCACGCAACTTTTCTATTAACTATTTTTATGATTTGATCTCTGGCAGCGCCCTTCTGCTATTTAGTTTTATATTATCTTATATTGCCAGATTGATCTAGTTGCACTTTCTGCCTTTGCGGACCATTATTTCACTTAATAACTGTTTCTGTTTCAGTGGATATTTACCTTCGTTGGTATGACTTTTGATTTGCCTACACTGGGGTCTATGTTGATTCATTTCTGAGTTCTTTTTAGTTTTTTTGCAGATACAATATTAACTGGAATTACGGATTGCTTCCACAAACATGGGAAGATCCTTCTTCTGCTAATGCTGAAGTGGAGGGAGCACTTGGAGATAATGATCCAGGTGTGCCATCCTTTTAAACTGTATAATTATTCTGTGTTATTGAAAAACGTTCTTGTCATCTATCTTGACCAAAAGAAATACATGGAGCACGGCCAGTTAATTTTAATAATTCCGACTTCACATTAACAGTGGATGTTGTCGAGATTGGGGAAAGCCGAGCCAAAATTGGTCAAGTGTTGAAAGTCAAGCCCTTGGCTGCTTTGGCAATGATTGATGAGGGGGAACTCGACTGGAAAATTGTTGCTATTTCCGCAGACGACCCTAAAGCTTCCCTTGTTAATGATGTTGATGATGTTGAAAAGCATTTCCCGGTATTTACTGTCTCATTCTCATTGATACTTGCCTATAACAGATAACAGTCATCATATGTAATTGACACAATTATTTATGCAGTTGTTGATATTGATGATGCATATTATCAGTCATCACCTTGTTTTCGATCTTGTGCCATGATGGTTTATTGTTAAGTAAAAGTTTATGGCAATGTTTGTTTTAGTTCTTTGACGTGTGTTTTTTATGTGTAATTTTCTCGAAAAATGTGTAAAAGTAAAAATGAAAAAAGATGAAATTTAAAAAGTGTAATGATTGTAACTTGTGTTTTGAAGGTGGAAAAAAATGTAAACAAACCTTTCGTGTGACATTTTTAACACGTGCTAATATATCCCGACATAGGTGGAAATTTCTTATTTGTGTGCTTTATTTTGTCGGTCCTCAAGAAATGGGGTTTCATGTTATTCAGTTAATGTATTCAGGCACTGATATTTGTAGTATTTCCATCAAATACTGAACTCATCCCACAATTTGACAGGGAACTCTTACTGCCATAAGGGACTGGTTTAGAGACTACAAGATTCCTGATGGAAAACCAGCTAACAAGTTTGGTCTCGGCGACAAGCCAGCGAATAAGGTAATTTATTGATGGATAAATGATTATGTTTAATCACAACCCACTAACAGCCATAGAATGTAGAACTTCTGAAAAACGAAACATAGGAACACAGCAGGGAGTAATGACCGGGCATAGTTCCGTTCCTTTGGAGACCAATGCTCTGATGGAACTTATGCATAGCCCCAGTTTTACTGCTACATACATTCATCAATCTTGTTTTACAAATTGCAGGATTATGCTCTGAAAGTCATCACAGAAACCAACGAGTCCTGGGCCAAGCTCGTGAAACGGTCAATTCCTTCTGGTGATCTTTCACTTGTTTAGATGTGCCATTGATGGAGTTCACACGAGGGGCCCATCATCTAGATGTATTTTCCGGTGAGACACTCGTTGTCGGCGCCTGCTGTTTATTCTTCTGAAACTGGAACAGGGAAGCTTTTGACTGAGGCGTATCATTTCTTATGTGCAATTGTTCTGCTATTTATTGAAATTTGCGCATCCTGAGATGTGATTTTTGGCAAAGTTTATTCTTCCACAACCATGGGAGATGCTTGCAGTCTCTGTGTTTAAGGAACCACGCACCAGGTCAGTGCCATCTGAATCTCGAATAAATGATGATATAAAACTGGTTTGAAGTATAAGACCTTCGTTGTGAGGGACATCGGTGTGCATGCAACTAATATAAAGTGCAGTCCTCCATCTTTTAGCGAAAATTGTCTAAAAATAAAAAAGATCGAAATAAAATTTAAAAAATATAATAATTATAACGTGTATTTTAGATGAAAAATTTGAAAACAAACTTAGTCATAAGAATTTGTTAGTAGGGTAAGAAGAACACCTCATAGATGCAAGGGTTGATTGCACATCCAATCCTTCAAACACATGGGATAACCATCCATCATTCGTTAAATCTACCTAAATGTGCAATATGCCAATTTTAAGCAGAGATGCTAATGTGCATTAATCCATCAGTCTTTGAAATTTCAGGGGATGGAAGTGTTCCAGTGAAAAAGAAAAGGGACGAAAACTCTTGGGAACAGTAAGACAATTCTTGCTGCACATCCCCAGCGACTGAGGCACATTGCATCCTACTGGGGTTTCTGTGAAGACTTTTTAATATTTATGCATGTAAAGAGTAAATTCATTACACAAAGAAAAAACCAGAAGCTCAAAGCGCGGGGAATAAGAAAATATTGCGCATGCAAGCCTAAAATCGTGAAATATATCATATTTTAATTATTTTTTTTCGTTTTTCTATACTAGTCACAATTTTAAAGGCTCTTCAGGAAAATTATATTATACTTGTTGTAAGGAATTATCATTTTAATTATTTTATCATATCATGTGTTTGTCATGTATAATAGGTTTTCATCTATCAAAATGAATATGTAATTAATAAAATAAAATAATTTATTCGATCTAATCATACAAAATGAACGTAATCAAATTCTGATGTTGGCACAACAGTTTTCAACCCCTCCGGTTCGGGCTTTACTCACTCACAAAGACAAAAGGCAAGTGTCGATGAAACCACAAGGAAGGTTTTCCGCATGTGAATGTACGGATGAAAGCCATGTGCAGTCTATGGCGAACTCTTTCAACATTTTTTAATTGCTATATAAAAATGAAAGAAAAAAACATTAAACATTTTCAAATATTATTATAAAAAATACTTTTTTATTGATCATTGAAGTCAAACAAGTGTTAAAATAGTACGACGAATGCTGAACTTTGAGGAGTTGTGAAACTGGACACATGGGCCATGTTTATTTAATTAGATGTGAGAGAAAAAATTTGAAGTAATTCGATGATCAAGGAGGAAAATTATATTTAATTTGTAAAATTTTAATAGATAGAAAAATTATTTTTATATGTATTTAATACGTAATAATAATTGAATTTATATAGATTTATAAAGTAATAAAAAAAATTGTAAAGGTGAATGTTGATTTCATTACAAATAAATATAATAATTATAAAAATTAATTTAAATTTAAATAAAATTTATATAATAAAATAATTAATTTTAAACAGAGTCAATTAGTGGTGCGACTTGCAAGGAAGACAGACATGTGTAGCTGTCTCCTGCTAATGACAGTCGAGAACCCCATTCTTGCACTAATACTTCACAGTTGCCTATAATAAGTCATGGGGGCAGATAGTTAGATTCATACTGCAATATAAAGCTGTCCTAATCTACCTTAGTATGGTGTATTTTTTTTTTATATTCTCCTTTTCTGTAACCCATTTCTTAAATCAGACAGAGAATCTCGCTCGTCGTAATCATGTTATTATGGTTAATATAAAAGGTTGGTTTTTGGTCCACGAATCATGTCGCCACGTACGGTTAAAATAGTGTGCAAAGTTTAGACAGATTTTAGTCATGTAACAAGTAACGGCTAGTTGCGACGAGTAACGGCTAGTGACAGCTATTTGTAGAAAAAGAGCAAGGCAAAAAAAAAAAAAAAAGAAAAAATCAAAATTGATTTTTTTATCGTGCATAATTGACGACCAGAATTTAATTTTTTTTACGAACTCAATATTGACCAATCCATGAGTCGAAAAATTCATGTCAGCCAATTAAGGCTTCGCGGATTTATTTTTCAAACAAAAAATAATTTGATCACCCAAATCCTTGGTCACTTAATGGATCTTGAAGTACTATTTCTGATTATATATTTTTTTGATCAAATAATAATTCTACATTGATTAGTATGATTCTAAAAACATTGATTGATTGATATGTGTATTATTAGTTCAATTATCACAGAACTTGAGCTAAGCTGCAGAGTTGGTGGTATGCTACAAGTTCATTTTGAGCTGGGGGCAAGAGGCCCATGCAAATTTTTTAGGGTTAGAATTAATAACTAGTAGTAGATCCATGGCTGATTTTAGTTGGTTGTGCACTTTAAATGTTCAATCTCCATTGTTGGCTATTTTCTTGTAGCCTTTTTTCTTGTTCTTGTGGAAATTTATCAGATTTTGTCTATAGTGTATTTCTATTGAGTATTTTTGGCATATATGTTTACGCGTATTAAATATTTGTCTATTTTCTATATATATATTAGTAGGTAAGACATAAGACACTATTCAAATGTCCAAAATGGGAATTCATGTGATATTGGGAGGGAGTCATGGAATTTGATCAAAGATATGAATGATTATAAAATAAGTCGATAAATATAAGTGAGAACTTGATTTAGCAATCAAATTCCAATTTACAAACTTGGCCTTCAATTGAGACCCCGACTTGAAGATTTAAATTGAAAAATTAAGCAAAATGAGTACTATCAAAACACCTAACTTGTAACGTTTCAAAGAATACTTAATTTAAAAAAGAAAATACAAGAATTTTAATTCAATATGGTGTAAAATTCATGTACATAGGTAAGGTATTTATAAGCAAAAAGTTACGTCACGGACTTGGCAATTGTTTTCCTCCGAATTCATGTAAAAATATATAAATATGGTTTGAAGTAACTTTCTTTGTATAGGAAATTAATTAAGGACACTTCACGTAAAGTTTGAAATTTTGACTCCAAAATTTGGTGCAAAACGAAACAATTAAGACAAGAGTCAGACGGGGTTTATGATGCAGGATAATCTCACAAAAATTCAAAACGTCAAAGTGGTGGAAAATTGTCTAAACTTTCAGACGAGGGTTGAATAATCTTAATCAAAGCTTTTATGTGAAAGTTACGTCCAGAAATACCAAAATCGGTTCCAGATTTTTAGCTTAGAAATTTGTCGAGCTTTCAAACAAAACCTTAATCGTCTCAATCAAAGCTTTTATGTGAAAGTTATGCCCGATTTCCTAGAATTGCCAAAATATGTTCCAGATTTTTAGCCTTTTCTTCCATTTAGCAATTTTGATCTTTTATTTGGACTTACTCCAATTTGATAAAAAAAAATATTTTACTGAACTCCGAAAATAATTGTAATCCTTCCTATACAATGCTTTCATGTTGATATGATTGTGGGGGCAACGGAAGAATAAAAATTAATTGAACTCAATTTTAAATTTTAAGAACGCGAATTGTACATCAAAATACTTGATCTAACGTATTGAAATTAAAATTGATAATCAGCGTGATAGGACAACCACAATCGATTATCAAGATCGATTGATATGTCATTAAAGATCGATTTAAACATTTTCAATTCCAGATAAAGTTGAGCAATCTCGTAACTTTCGAATTTAATATCAAAAATATCTATTTGAGTTAAATGAAATAATTATTTATACCAAATCATATCAAATCTAATCTAAAAAGTTCATATAACCTAATTTGTAAATAAAACTTAATAATAAATAAAAATAAAAATATTAAATATCAAATAAAATTTTACAAATCCTTAAATTACGTTACACGCCTCTCAATAGTACAAAATAATTACTTTATCCCATATATGCATTAAAATATGTTAATTATTAAAATAGACTCTCTCTCTCTCTCTCTCTCTCTATTGAACTTTTTGTAAATTTTTTACATGTGAATACACATTTTTCACTCCATAAAAAATTGACGACAAATATAGTCCATATTATTTCATTTATTTTGTAAGCAATTAATGAGTTATTATGAATTTCAAATAAAGGAAATCATTATAGATCATTCGATTAAAGTGGTTTTTTGACTTGTTTGTACGATGTTAATTGGTCGCAAGTGGAACCCTCCATAATCAACCACAAGACATGCTCGTGTTGAATTCATGAGCTCTGCAATTTGGCACTTTTGCACCTGTGAATCCAAACACGCACCACAATATTTTACATTCAACATTATATTCTCATAATAATATTATATTAATCCAATTTCAGTCAACATTTCCTCTCTACTCCATAGTCTCAACGCATCCACTCTTTCTCATACCCTCACCGACCGTATCATCGTTCGCCACGTCATTAAAACAGCCACGGTCGCACAAAGAAGTTACGCCACTCCGCCGTGGCGTTATCAAACCTCCATCCGAACTAATTAACATGGAGGACTAACGGAAGCCGCTTTTCTCGCCGAATCTCTGCAAACCCGTTCTCTCACGCGCACACGCACACGCACCGCCCCTTTTCTCCTCTCATTGCTAACGTGCGCCGGATGGAGAGCTACTCCTACAACTCGTCCTACCCGGAGTCCGGCAGTTCCTCGCCGCGCTCTCGGGAAATCGAGTTCGAGACCCCGCCGCCATGGGAGGATGCGCCCAGCAATCAGCCTCCCTCTAACTATAAAGTCAAGTTCATGTGCAGTTACGGCGGAAAAATCCACCCTCGCCCGCATGATAACCAGTTATCGTACGTCGGAGGGGAGACTAAGATCCTCGCCGTTGATCGGAACATCAAGTTCGGTTCTCTGCTCTCCAAGCTGATTGCTCTCTGTGATAATGAAGCTATCTCGTTTAAGTATCAGTTGCCCGGTGAAGATCTGGACGCTTTGATTTCGGTGACAAACGACGACGATTTGGAGCACATGATGCATGAGTATGATCGCTTGTATAGGGTTTCGCCAAAGCCTGCGAGGCTGAGGATTTTCATTTTTCCGAGCCAGAACCCGAGCCTGAATTCGTCGTCTCGGAGTTTCGATTCGGATGAGGTGAAGACGGAGAAAGAAAGGTTCGTTGAGGCGTTGAATTCTGCGCCGCAGCAATCGGCATCCCCTGCAGAGCAACAGTTGCAGCAGCCGCCGAGTAACGTGGATTTCTTGTTTGGGATTGAGAAAGCAAATGCCTCGGCGGGGGCGCCTCCCCCGCCTATGCGGCCGGTGGGCAGAGTTCAGGAGTTGGAGGATCCGATTGTTCTTCAGGGTCTGGATGAAAAGTTGAGCGGGGCGGATCCGATTCAAAAGCACATTCAGGATCTTCAGAGGCTGAGAAATGAGGATCAACAAGGAATCTATCGAAGGAAAAGCGACGACAGTCTTTCCGGAGGAGTCTCCGGTGGCGAGTATCACAAGGTGCCTGAGAAGTTCTCTCAGGTACCGGTTTCCGGCGGCGTTCCCTACTGGACAGAGAAACAGGTTGCTGGCGGAGCCTTCCCGGCGAGCACCGTCAACAGTGAACAACCAGTTTACATGATTCCAGCTCCGGCCGGCGCTTACCATGCGCCGATGGTGAGACCGGTGACCGGAGCGCTCACTCAGGGGTACTACACAGTTCAGATGATACCTTCTGATGTCTACCGTGATCAGCAGCAGACATACAACGTTATTCCGCAAGGGCCGGTGCCTCCAGTGGCTGGGGCACCCCCGACTATACCGTCGCAGAAGGTGACGGGATACTCTGAGGGCTTCGGCATGGTGAGGCCGGCGACTACTGGCGGTGTTGGGGTGATTACGGAAGCGGGGTACGCACAGGTGGCCTACGACGGTGGTGCCGGGAGACAGGTGATCTACTCTGCGCCTGGGGGTGTAATGGGGGCGCCGGGGCCAGTTCACCCAGCTCCGGCTCAATATCAAGCCATGGCCGCCGCTGTGAGTGCTGACGTGAGACCCGCAGGAGCATTGAATGCGGAAGCTGGGGATAAAGGTGTTGCAAAGGCTCCGCAAACTTCTGTGTGATCATCGGTAATTACGCTCTTACGATTAATCATATACTATAACATTTCAGGTTTCGTTGAAATAATTTGGGTGTTTAATATGGAATACTGTTTTGTGTTTCTTGTGCAAATTGACGTGAAAATCGTATGGACTCACTGTTCATCTCCGAGTTCTCAGTTCAATCGCATTTTATCAGCTTGCAGTTTTGCCCAGTGTACTGCATTGCTGTTTAAATTTAAGCTTTGAAGAATGGGATTTCTATCTTTTCTTTTTCCTCCTTTTTGAGTTGTGATTTGATTAATTTCAAGGATCCCGTTGCACAATAATGTGCGGGTAGATTACTTCTGATTGAGGCAGGAGTTGTCGCTTTCTCACCTCGCAGCAACACAACTTCAATTATGTCATCAAGCGCACCTCAGGCTATACTCCGATTTGATGTCTGAACTGTGACCATTAATTTTATCATATAAACGATGACGATTTCTAATTTTCGAAATTCCACCGACGCCATGGGCCAATTAAGTTTCGCTACAAACTTTATTGGGCCCCATGGACTTGGCTCGTTGCCCACGTAACGAGCGTGGGGGTGATATTTCCTGACTGGTATGTGTCCTTCGCTTTAAACTTTTCTAAATTAGTATTCATGCTATAACAGCTGACTCAGTCATCTACACTATTGGAGTAGAGAAGAATAAGGGTGTTTGGGGATCACATGAAACCCATTGTCTTCCTCTGTTTATGTCTTTCTCCATAATGTGTTTTGTTATAATTACGTCAATAGATGGTCACTATGTATTACTGAAAATTTAGAAACAAAGTGATACGGAGAAAAAAACGGGACAGAGGATTTGATTTGGTTGGGGATTGAATGCATTTGGCCTGAAATATTTTGTCCCGCTGACATGCATTTACCATGGTATTAACCGGTTAGAGTTCTCGTCCACCCACGAGTGTGGACTGACACTCACACAAGTGGGTGGGTGGACTTACGGTGGAGGGTGGGAGTGTGCTCCGAACCCTCCAAGTCTCACCTGGTATTAACCACTGGTACATTCATGCAGTTGATTGAGCGTGGTCTCCGATGATAATATTTCCTTTCTCTTTGCTCTGAGTTTACCGCTAACGTGAGAGCTTCTTCCTTTGTCTCATATCCGCAGACAAGACAAACAAGTTGAATGGGGAAAACCTATTCAATGGAAACCCCTTCCATCAACGATCCATGGCTATATCTTGCACTGTTCTTAATTTTCACATTTTTCTTGTGCTGTGACTAACAAGGGTCTAGTGAAGGAAAATGTTTTCCTCTCTTCATATAATATAAGCTCTTGCTTTTATTGTGTACAGTTATAGTCCTCTCTCTTCACTAAAACAGAAAGTGCAAACATAACACCATGCTTTTAACTTGAGGGGAATTAGCGTAAATCTCTTTCATGGCAGCCTGGATCAATTACTGAATTCATGCCCTTTTTGAGAAAGGGCGTTTAGCCTTGGAAAGTAAACATAGTTCCCCATCATGATGACGGGGACAAATTTTTGATTTGAATATCACGAATTGTGTAAAGCATGCATATCTCATTTCTTTTCTTCTTTTTTGTTTTCTCCTCTTTGAGTAACAAAGTAGATACATCATTGTTGTGGTATTCTACTTGAATAATTAGGTGTCTACCTGGCACTCATAATTATAAAAAACAAAACAAGGTGGACTAATTCGCGGAGTGCTCAAAGTTCATTACACTAAAATATCCTGCAATATGAGGGCTAGATACTGTGGGATTGCGAATACTTGGTCAATATCCAATAATGGAGTATGGAAATGGAAAGTGACAGTACCCGAAATTGAGGTGCATCAATTAGTGATGCACTAGCCGTAGGTAAGGAACGACCTGTGACCGTGAGTACTGAGGGTTAAAAATCCACCAATTCGCTTTACAAGTAGAATTGTACATGCACACTTTATGTGGCCGTACAGATTTATTTATAAATTATAAAGATATAATATTTTAAATTTTAGGAATACAATTATTTAGAATTAAAGTTATAAAATTATTTAATATCAAAAAATAAATAATGGCCAAAAAGTGAAAAGGAAAGAGAAAATTTGAAAGAGAACATATATGAAAATAAGAAGTTAGTAAAGAAAGGGATAAATAAAAGGATAGAAAAATAAAAAGAACTCAAAATAAAAAAAATAATTATGTCATTTTATATTATATAATTAAATGTCTCATTTTCATGATACTATAGTATAGATATAGTATAAGAAAAATGTAATAGTATATAAGTAACAATATTTGAGAGTATTTGGTCTCTTTAATCAAGAATAACAGTATAAATTTATTAACTAAGGACATGCTCACTTTTGAAGATTAGGCTTGGTAAATTCATTTATCAAAATTAATTAAATATTTACTTTAAATGATAAAAATTCATAATAAACATAGATCCAATATTATTTAACAAAATTTTTGATATGACAGTCTAATTCAACAAATGTGATAAAATAATCTAAATATATTGATCTATTTAATATATTTATTATTAAATTATTTTATCTTTTAATCTGTTTTAGTGAATACAATATTAAATTATTATATAATTAATTTATCTTTCGAAATCATTCAAAGAACCTTAACTCTGTCCATTAAAGTAAAAGTCCAAAAGGTAACAGTATAAATAATTGCGCTAGCTGCCATCGCACCAACGGATGCCCGAAAGGAGAGCTACCCTAGATTGAGTTTGGAACCAAACGATGTCAAATAGTTGTTTACTATATAGCTCGGAACTAAACCGCATTAAATAGTTTACTATTTCTTCGTTAGATGATCGGACACAGTCCCTGTGTCTTAAGATTGGTGATAAACTTGACTTCAAATCTAGTAAAATTTTGAAGAATATTTGTATCATACAAGACGGATTAATCACCATTGCAGAATTTACGACACAATTGAATTGGAGAATTTAAAAGTAATTCTACTTGACATTGACATAATTATTTTATGGGTATTTTAATCATTAGGCAATCATTTTGAGTTTTCCTTTTAAAACATCATGATATATATTTAAAATTCATCTAACAATTAGTACTCTTTTAACTCTCAACAAAAAAAAAAAAAAAACCACTTGAATTCCGAAACTCTTATCCAGAGTTATCTGATAAGGACTATGGATTTTTTAATATATGAAGAAACCTGACCGACCCCCAAATCTATGTCAAAAAGTTATGGGCCTGCGTCTCAAATATAATATGATGATGATTGCGATGGCAGAATTCAGATTTGGAAGAAGAATATAGATGAAAAGATTATAAATTATTCAAATCTATTTTAATTATTAAAATTATAATTTCAAAAAATTCAAAAATCTGAAATTTATTGGTATCTGAACAAATATGATGACTATAATATTATGAATTTGAAATCTATCTCTTTGAATTCGTCAGTCCAGATGCTGTTGAGATTAGTCAAGTCAATAGTTATAAAATCTTATACCCCTCCAAGTACTCGAAAAAAAACAACAAATTAAAGTTGTACAAAGCATATATGGTCCACACGAAATGAATCAAAAGTAATCCTTTATCTTTAAGATTCAATTAATTTTAATTTAATCTGATTTAGTGTTACAGAGGGACTAAAATCAGGCATTTAACTAACACTAGAAGCGAGTTGGATTAAAATCTGACCGCATGCTAAAAGCTATACTCATAATATTAGAATTAAAATTTTTGTTTCGAAAATTTATTTTAAGCATCACAATAATTTCATTTAGCATTCAAATATGTTATATCAAGTCCTGCATGCTTCATCTATTCTTCCAAATCATTAATTTTCTATTTAACAATGTTATGTAACGACATTAATATACTATTTTATAAAAATATAAGATTCACCTTCTATATGCAAACAATATAATAACTGATTGTTCATGCAAAGAATTTAATTTATCATTTACTAAATGACATTGGACCTAATTTACGCACAATAATGCAAAATTCATTTATGTGACATTAAAATGATTGTAGGGACCGGATGATCTATGGCATTATGGATGATCGATCACATGTTTGATTTTGAACTACTTGTCATGTATTTCGGTTCGTAATTTATAAAATTATGTATCTTTCCCCTTATTTTATATATGTAGAATTATGTTAACTTCAATGTTATTCTTGATACCTTCGCAATTTCTAATATTCGTCTCAAACATATTATAAATTGAGATAGATTCTTCTTCAATAAATACATATCTTAATTCCCATTTATAACATATGTTTGTCAAAAAGTCTTCAAGCAGAAGAAAATGAGTGAACCACCGAAGCCTGCTCCAGGCAATTTCTTCTCTCTACTGTACATATACCCCCAAAGTCTAATTCTTCTCATCTATGACCTACAAGTTTTATAAAAAATCTGACTGTGTCAGTTTTCATCTTTTCCAACACAAACCACACACCACAATCATTATTCTTTTTAAATTTTTATTTTACTTTTATAAAATTTTTTAAAAATATTACACCTAAAAATTATCTGTTATTACAAGGTTAATAGTTTCTAGTTTCCACCATTTGCTTGCTTCTACCAACACCAAAATAGAACTGTTGCAGTTTATATGCACTTAAAACTGCAGAATTAGCAAGGCCAGAACAGAAAACAAATGTCAACCTTCGGTTGCATTTTATGATGGGGCAAAGTTCTGAACAGATATTGATGAGGGATCACCTGCTAAAGGCTCTTACACAATCTGCTGTTCAGCCTCCAGGAGAAATTTTTGGATGGATGGTATATTAGCATGATAGTCTAACACGCAAACATGTGATCTTTAATCCATCTAAACATGACTATAGCAATTTACACAAAAATTTAAGGTTGTGATTGGATGGATGTTCGTCTTTAAAATTTAATTTTTGAGACATTTGATGAATAATGTGATATATTGATTATTATTTGTAAGAATAACGTCATCTTATTTTGATTAAATAAAATATTATAAGTGAGAGACAGAGGGAAGAAAAAGTTGTGTAATTATTTAAAAAAAAAATCTAAGAAGTCTAGCAAATAAATGAGTTTTGTGAATCAAAGGTGCCAACGTGGCTCACTTAAATGGAAGGCAATCGCAACCTAACTCTATGACATTTTGTATACTTGCAGTTTTGCAGCCCGGTGTTGCTGCTACCCCGTGGACCAGTGCTTTAACATTTTGCGGTGTTGTTCCCAGTGATTCGTTGCTAATAAAGACACAACACTAGTATGGTAAACTGGGATTACACTCAATTTGTTGGATGGAATTTTGGGTCAAATATAAATTTAGAAGTTAAGAAAATTTTGATTCATTAATCACTTTTTGCCATTATTGTTTTGTAAGATTGATTATGTATTTGTCAATTATTGTCATAATATTCTAAATAATATACAATAGTTTTAAAACCTAGTTTATTTAATTATATGTTTTGTGTAAAATTTTTAATCCAAACATATAAACAGATCATTTTGCAACAATTGCTTCAAAATGGCAAATTTGTTGCATATTGTCCATTTTATAGTATATATCTCCATATTCCCACACCAACTGCCCCTCCAAATATTAAAATATGATGATTAGACATCCACCTATTCTTTTTAATTGTTTTCCTTTCACTCACAGATCTCTCAATTGAAAGCAACACCAACTTATAATTTTATTCACGATTTAAAAATACCTCATGAAAGTAAATAGATACAAAATAATTTCACAGTTTCACAATCCACAACTGAAACATACATTAAATTCACCTGAAATGCACCCCAAATTCGCACCGAATTCTCTTTCCGCCACCGGGGATCTTCCTCTTCCAGCGATTCACCGGCGGATTATGGGCCTCAACCGAAGCCTCACAACCATGGATTCTCCGACTTCGGTGAATCTGCAGCACATATTAGCTTCGATTTTTTCTGCTGCTGCCTCTGCTCCTTTCGCTTGGTAGTTATTATAAGTGAAAAGGCTTGGTTGAAACATGACGCCACCCGCCTATAATAACCTCGAAGGTGGGGCTCAGTGCCCTTATTCTGTGGATTCCCTCTTCTGCCCTTATTTATTCATTCATCTGTTGCTGTTATTTTCCTCCTCATTATTTATCAGTGTTTAATTTCTAATGATACTGGCTATATTTATTTTATAATTATTTACTATTTAAAAATATACATTCAAATATTATTTATCTTTTTTATATCTTCTTTATTACTCTTATACAATTTTTAAAATAACAATATTTAAAAATACATACTAATATTTTTTTATTACTAGAACAACTGCGGGAAACCTGCGAGAAGTGCAGACCGTTAAAAGGGCAAGAGCGACATTTCACAACAATCGGCATCTCTCTTCTCAGGATTTTTTTTCTTCAGATTTACGTCTTTGCCATCCACGTCATCCTCGCCATGGGACCCACCACATCCCTCCAGAAACCCTAAATTTGCTACGCGCCCGGCCACCCAAATTCACTCCAAAACGTCCTTGTACCTGCCACTTCATCTAATGGTTGATATCGTGGCACGTGTACGGAAGTCTTGATCTAAACCGTCGATCACAGATGTTCCGGTCAACTTGTCTCCCAGCAAACAAATTCACCTGTACCCTTCGATCATTGCTCTCTTGCAAACCAACGGACCAGATTCTGCCCGAAATTTTCCGGGGCAGATCTCATCGTCTTTAAATTGACTCCTTCGCTCTTTTCTTCCTTGCACAAAACATCAAGCACAATCCCTTTATAGGCTCCTTTCTTTGGTGTTGTCCTCTTCTCGCCTTCTTAGCATATTTTTGCCATATACCCAGCAGAAATTTTAATTTTGGGAGATCGGATTGCGAGGATTCGATTTGGGGTCTTCTGAAGGACGAACGCTTGATATAATACATGATTTGGGAGGAAAATTGCTGCCGGAGATTTGCCGGAGCTGAGCCCCGCCGCAGGTGCGATTTATGGCGTCCGCCGTGCTAGCAAGCCAGAATGAATCGAGCTGGGCCCACATGGGGAAGGTTCCGTACCCTAATCCTCACCTTGATGCAAACCCTAAACCCAAGAAAAAGCAGAAGCAAAAGCAATTCCATCCGGCAGCCGGAAACGGTGTCGTCGCCCGGCACAACCAAAACGTGGATTCCCCTGCCGTCACCCAGACTGCATCCGACGACGCCTACTCCTTCAACCAGGCGTCCGCAAGCCGTAACGCCGTCAATTACGGTGGTTACTTGACCTTCAACGTCGGCTCCTACACGACGTCCGAGATTCTGGAGCTGCGTGAACGATTGTCCGCGGAGCTTGAACAGATCCGAGATATACGGGATCGTATCGAGTCTGGTCAATTCGGTAATACGGGAAACCCTAGATCTCATACAAAATTTAAAAAAAAACCTGGGAACAACAGGCCCATTGCTGCGTTTGGATCAGTTCCGAATAAACTGAGCAATGGATTCGATAATGGCAATTCTGATGCCGTGAATTTCCACGCTTTGTTGAAGGAATGCAGGCAGGTTGTGGCAAAATTAATAAAGCATAAGCATGGGTACGTTTTCAAAGCACCTGTAGATGCGATGGCTTTGGGTCTTCACGATTATCATCACATTGTGAAGCGACCTATGGATTTGGGCACGGTGAAAGCAAATCTTGCTAAGAATTTGTATGCTACACCCGCTGAATTCGCATCGGATGTAAGGTTGACTTTCAACAATGCATTATTGTATAACCCTAAAAGTGATCCAGTCCATGGGATGGCGGAGCAGATGTTGGCACGGTTTGAGGATTTGTTTAGGTCAATTCAGGAGAAGATTGATAGTTGTACCAGTCAACGTAGAGAGAGGGAGCTTCAAGAGTTTAGGGTTGGTGAAATGCAATTTCAGGGGAACGATGAATTGCAGGGGAGCTCATGGAATAATCATAATCAGAGTCTTGCCTCCCCCAGGAGAGGCAAGAAGGTGAAGCAGAAAGTAAGTCCTGTTCCAGTTCAGCAGGTCTCAAGGAAGCTTGAAAAGTCGCAGGCGCCTGTGCAAGCACATTCAAGTGCATCCACCCCTTCAAATCATCCTCCCCCGGCGTCGAATCACCAGCCAGTGCAAGAGCGAATTCCTTCTCCTGCTAGGGCGCCTCCTATGCCTGTCAAGGATCAGAAGATCGGAAGAGGGGGGACAGTGAAGCTGCCAAAGCCAAGGGCGAAGGATATAAACAAGAGAGAGATGAGTATGGAGGAGAAGCAGAAGCTTGGAAATGGCTTGCAGAGTTTGCCTCAAGAGAAGATGCCGCAGTTGGTTCATATTATAAGGAAGAGGAATGAGCATTTGGCACAGGACGGCGATGAAATTGAGCTTGACATTGAGGCCCTTGATACGGAGACACTTTGGGAACTTGATCGCTTCGTGACCAATTGGAAGAAGTTGGTAAGCAAGACAAAGCGGCAAGCATTGATGATGAACAATGATGCTGCTGTTGGAGTTGCTGCTCCTTCCACTCCTAATACCGAGGCTGACATGGTAATATATAATGCAGACTTGATTTGCTTTTTTAATTTCTTTCTTCATCTATTGCCCTGCAGCATTATTGATTGTCTATTGGGTCGTCGCTTTATTAATTTTTGTGGGTTCTTAATGTTTTTCAGGGTGCATTGAGTGATAAGAATGATGAATCCTTTAAAAAATTGAAAGACAATGATGATGAGGATGTGGACATTGATGATGATATGCCAGCAACTAGCTTCCCTCCAGTGGAGATTGAGAAGGATGAAGGGGCTGGCTTTGGAGGTGGAGGCGGCGGCGGCGGCGGTGGCGGTGGTGGCCAAGATCATGATCATGACGGTCGAGGAAATGCCAATAGTAGCTCGAACAGTTCTGGCAGCTCAAGTAGTGATTCTTCATCAACCAGTGGTATTGACTCCGATTCCTCTTGCGCCTCTACATTGTGTTGAGGCTTTTGTATCTCTGAATTGGAAATAACCAAAAAGGCCATCACGTTCATTATTTTGAGCTTTCTTTTACAGACTCTGATTCAGGGAGTTCATCTGGGAGTGACTCTGATGCCGATGATGCACAGTCCTGACACAGTGTATAAGGCATTCTTCTTAGATATAGGGTATGATGATGAGCTGGAGAGGGACTATCTATTAGTTGCTTCAATTCGTGCGATGTTTGTGGATGAGGTATTAATGCTCTTCAACTATTGCTTGTGTTGGCCCCTTCCGGCAATTTAATGAACCCTGAATTGACTGTTGCAGCTGGTGATGGAGTCTGTGCTGGGTTCTTGTGAGGGTGATGAGAATTAAGTTCTAACTTTGGAGGTAAATGGTTTTATGGGATTGTGGCCCCGAATATTTGAGTTAGTTGGGCCTTGTCAGTCTTCAAAGAAAGTAGTTTAGGGAAGGCTAGACGAAAAATGATGTATTTAGCTCTTGAGAAGTTCTTGTACAGCTTTACAACAGGAACTAGTATTAGCTGATTTTCTTAATGGAATCTGCATAATGTTTTGTTCTATTCTGTTGGCGATCTTGTTCCAAAATTAGTGGCAGTCTCCTCGGCTTTCATAGTAACAATCTTAATCTTCATACTTGTATATATTATTGTATGGCTCTCCAAATTGAAGATGAAAGGCAGGGCCTATAAAATTTTTGGGTTGTGTTTGGATACTTTTTCCACATAAATCTCCATGGGAATTCCGTGGGTACCAAATTGAGAGATAAGGGTGGGTAAAAAATTACGTTTCCTTGTGAATGCACAACCGGAAAACAAAAAGGAAAACGAGCAGTAGCGGCGTGACGCTGCCTCTTCTCCAACAAAGAAAGGTAGCTGCAATGCCCACTTCGTGAATGGACTGGTTTTCACATATCAAAATGGCCATAAAAGAACACTCGCTGTTGGTGGTTTACGTATCCCAAAGCGTTATGTATTCAAATTTTAGGTTCAAAAATATACATTTATTCATTATATTTTTTTAAATTTTTTTTCTATTTGTTTTATACGGTTTACAAACACTTAAAAATTTACACTAAAATTTAAAAATAAATATAATTTTAATTATTGTTGAACTTTAGAAGCTTCTCCGAAGAACTCCAACCATACCGTTTCTAACTGGACAATGATGGGCAATGACAAAAAATGAAGAATTTTCAAAATTGATAAATTTGCATTGCGTTATCGTTGGGATGACGCCTACAGCTTCCACGAATTTTCCTTGGTGGAATCGTTCAGCTGTCTAGGAATCTATTTGACGGACGAGAAAAATATCATGTCAGTTCTTCCATCACACTCAACCGACGATAATACATTTAAATAGTAGCTAACTTATTCAAATAATCGTCATTGCCCAACACTTGAATAATACGTTTTCACATCCGTGTGGGCTTCCACAACAACAGGTTTCTCTCTGTCTTTCCTTTTGTGCATTTTGAATACAATCTTAGAGGTTAATTTAGATTCAACAACTGAAATTGTATTTCAGATATGGTAGACTTAAGATTTACGACGACCTCAACAAACAGCATGTGTGTTATCAAAAAAGTTCTAGCAAACTTTAGCACCCATAAACCCTGGAAGGAGGACTGTTGTTGGTTCAAATGGAATTCTGGGCAGCATAGTAGACCAATTTGGTTTTCTATAACCCAAGAAAGTTTAAAATAAATAAATAAATATAAATAAAACTCGCAAGGAAAATTTGAACAGCTACAGGTATCTGTAACCATTGGGTATGTTTTGGGGAAGGTTTTACTGGGAGAAGATGTTTGGGGGAGGGTTTTGTTGGGAGAAATGTTTGGTGAGATATACGATGAAATGAGTAATATGTTTGAAAAAAAAATTTTATGTCATAAATAATATACTTTATTTGAATTTTTGTATTTAAATGTATAAAATATATAATAATAGTTGAACTACACAAAATAATGATTAAATTTTAAAATATAAATTCATATAAATGAAAGAGGAAGTACGTGGGCACAGATATTAATTTAATTGTTAATAAATATAATAATTTAAAAATAATTAATTAGTTATATATATAAAAAAAATTGAATTAAAATTTAAATTTAAGAAAAAAATTTGTAATATAAAGAGTTTAGTTGTATAAAGTTTAATGTGATGAAGAAAGAGCATTGGCATTTGGAGCAACACTATTGAGACCAAGCCATGCCTGTTACAGCAGAATCAGGGGTTTGTTCCATTTTCTGGAACAACAATCACACAACTACTTCGAGTATCAATCTGCCCTGTTACATTTCCTCAACTCATCTTTGCAGAAATCCAAATTTACAGTTCCAATAACATCAAAACGCTTGGGCAATTTGATGCAAAATCACAGAACATACATGCCAAATATGACACAAACCAACGAGAAAGAATTGACAGCATAGCGTCGCATTTCCAAAGTGTTAAAAAATGTAAAATCTATAAAGCCAATACAAGCTTCAATCAGCAGTTCACAATTGTCTACTTCTTTACCTCCTCATACTCTGCCTCGGGTGCCTGATCACCACCTTGAGAACCACCAGAGGAACTACTACCACCAGAACCGCCGGACATGTGCTGCCCAATCTTCGATGCGGCTTTGTTTGCCGCATCAAGCTTCGCCTTGACATCATCAATGTTCTCAGTTGCCATTGCAACTCTCAAATCTGAAATAGCAGACTCGATTTCTGATACCACTTCTTTTGGAACCTTGTCCCGGTACTCATTCAAGCTCTTCTCAATACTGTAGATGGTGGTGTCCGCATTATTTCTGAGATCAATCAAAGTTTTCCTCTCTTGGTCTTTCTGTGCGTGCATCTCAGCCTCCTTAACCATCTTTTCAATCTCATCTTCAGACAGACCACCGGATGACCGTATGGTGATCTGCTGTTCTTTACCTGTCGTCTTGTCCTTGGCAGAAACAGTAACAATTCCATTCGCATCAATATCAAATGTTACTTCAATCTGAGGCATGCCCCTTGGAGCTGGGGGGATGCCCACGAGCTCAAACTCACCAAGAAGCTTGTTGTCTGGAGCCATTTCCCGCTCCCCTTGCAACACTTTAATACCCACTTGTGTCTGATTGTCTGCAGCTGTGGAGAATACCTGAATAGAAGAATAAGTTAAGGAAAGTATTACAGTAAAACTCTAAGTAGAAAACCCACAGGCCAGTAACAAGTCATGTCGAAGTACAACTAAACTCAGGCTTGGAACTAGCACAGTTAGTTGGGTAACATTAGCTCAGCCGGTAGAAAAATGTTTAAAGGATAATGTTGAGAAAATGCTTCAGGTGCTCACCTGACTTTTCTTGGTGGGTATAGTGGTGTTTCTGTTGATCAGTCTTGTAAAGATACCTCCCAGTGTCTCAATACCAAGTGAAAGAGGAGTGACATCGAGGAGAAGCAACTCTTTGACATCACCGCGGAGAATGCCTCCCTGTATGGCAGCTCCCATAGCAACTGCCTCATCTGGATTCACCCCTTTGCTTGGGGACTTTCCAAAAATTTCAGCAACCACATTCTGGACCTTTGGAACACGTGTCATCCCTCCAACAAGCAGAACCTCATCAACCTCGTTGGTTGATATCCCAGCATCCTTCAAACAACTCTTGCAAGGGACCCTAGTCCTTTCAATCAAATGGTTCACCAAAGTCTCAAACTTGGATCTAGTTAGTGTTATATTCAAATGCTTTGCCCCAGATGCATCAGCAGTAATAAAGGGCAAGTTGATTTCAGTCTGGGATGTTGATGAAAGCTCAATCTTCGCTTTCTCAGCAGCCTCACGGAGCCTCTGCAGGGCAAGCCTATCCTTTGATAGATCAATTCCCTCAGTCCTCTTAAACTCACTTACCAAAAATTCTAACAGAGTATTATCGAAGTCCTCTCCTCCCAAAAATGTATCACCATTGGTTGCTTTCACCTGCATCGAAATTTATTCACAATCAATCAACAGGAAAAGCAAACCAACCTAAATCATGAGAAGTTTTATGTACCTCAAAGACGCCATTTGATATCTCCAGAATGGATATATCAAAAGTTCCACCTCCAAGATCAAAAACAGCAACAAGACCTTCTTTATTGTTCAAACCATAGGAAAGAGCAGCGGCAGTAGGCTCATTAATAATTCTTTGCACATCAAGGCCAGCAATTCTTCCAGCATCCTTGGTTGCTTGCCGCTGGGCATCATTAAAATAGGCTGGTACAGTAATCACAGCTTTGTTCACTGACTTCCCCAGGTAGGCTTCAGCAGTTTCCTTCATCTTTGTCAGGATAAAAGCTCCCATTTGGCTTGGGGAGTACTGTTGCCCATTGGCTTCAACCCACGCATCCCCGTTTGGAGCCCTGACTATCTTAAATGGAACCATATTCATTTCCTTTTGTGTCTGAGGATCATCAAAGCGTCTACCAATTAGACGCTTGGTTCCATAGAGCGTGTTGGTCGGGTTTGTGACCGCCTGTCTTTTAGCTGGCGTACCAACCAGAAGCTCTCCTTTTTGGTTAAAAGCAACAACAGAAGGAGTGGTCCGAGCACCCTCAGAATTCTCAATAACTTTTGGATTCTGCAAGTAAATTGCTCTTTAAGTGAGTAAATCAATTTTTAACAAATACTAAAAGGACAAGATCATCAGCTGCAATATGAAAACCTACCTTTCCCTCCATGACAGACACACAAGAATTAGTGGTACCCAAGTCAATACCAATAACATCATTTCCAGCTGGTTTCGTGCTGTATCAAGAGAAATGGATTTAAACTTCTTAAGGCAAGGTTTCAGGATTAACAATTCACATAATACACAGAGAAAATTAACAGCCATGTTCAAGCACTAACTATTCACGAAACAATGAGACGGAAATACACCTAAATGGCTGCTCCAACCCTCAAATCATCAAACTAAAGACGTATACCAGAAGCACTAACTATTCAAGAAACAATGAAACGGAAATACAATTAAATGGCGGCTCTAGCCCTCAAATCATCAAACTAAAGAGGTATACCTGAATGGCCTGGCAAGAACCGCCCATTTGTTACCCAATTGCCACGCTGGCTTTGTGTTGCCAGTGAACTGCATCAGAAATACAATCCAAGCTTGAGCAAAGAAAAAAAAATGCAGCTTGAACTATTTAAAAGTCGTTAAAGTACTAAAGAAAACATGATGATGAAAAAGGCACTCAATTCACGATATAAGTGTAATTCTACGGATTATATAATAGTTAAAAATCGGTGGCTGTCAAATTAGCAAAGAGTTTGTCCACACTCATCGTCCTGACCAGAACAGTCAGAGGAATTGGTTTCCACAACTTATATACAGACACTGATCGGAACAAACGTTTTCTGCCCTCTCTCTCTACCACTCCTCTTCATTGGAAGAACTAAAAGAAGAAGAAAAAGCCAAAACAGAAAACCAAAGAGCTCGAGATTTTGCAACATCAGTAGAAAATCTCAAACAAGAGCCAAATATCTCTACGTATCACGCAGAACATAAAGCATCAACGGAAACGCCACAAAAATCACAGAACTTAGAAAAAAAATAAAAGGAGACGAACCAATCCGGACAGAAATTCTCGAAAAGAGACGTACAGTTTTAAAAGCAGAAATAGGTGTGGAAGAAAATTCACGGCGGCGAAGAGATCTGAGAAGAACGGAGGTCGCCATTACAAGGATAGAACTGCTTCCGAGCTTTCTTCAACGGCTGTGTGGTAGGGTTTAGGGTTTAAGCAGAGCAAAATTGAACATAACGAGGAACGCCTTGACTGAATAATTAAATTTGGAAATAGGCTTTTCTTTTTCTATTTAAATGGAAACTAAGGTTTAGTTTATTTCCATTTGTTTATCTGTGTGTGTATATATATATATATAAGTTGATAAGAAAAATATTAAAAAATTAATAATTCAAAATAATTATACAAATATTAATCTAAATATTATAAGAAAACAGTTAAATAGACCTTTAGTTATAGTTAAACTAAATAAATTCAAAACAAATTTCTTTTAAAAGACTTCTCTTTGAACTATATGAACTTTTTAAAAGTAGTGTAAAAAATATTCAAAATAATAAAATTGAATTTATTTAAAAAATTCAAAATTAATTGTCTAAAATAAAAATGATTGTTAGTAGTTTAAACCTTAATAATGATTATATTACTCCAAAAACTCTAACTTATCAATATTACATTGATACTTTAGATTATGAATTTAAAAATCTTGAACAATCAAAAATATCAAAACAACAAGTGAATAAATTTGAATAAAATCTACAATCCTTACAGATGATTCATTCTGATACTATTTCAAAACTCATTATTCAAATTATTTCAATGCCTTATTCCTCTATAATGAGAACTTAGATGGAAAAAATAAATGCAAAATTCTTAGCATGCTCTAACAAATGATCATGATTTCAAACGTTTACTAGACCCAAAATGATATTGAAGGAAAACTATTGCAAAACTCCGCATAGTAAGCTTTTCTGGTCAATTAGAAAGATGGTGTGGTTTTTATTTCACTCCTACTCAACAAGAAAAATCTTAAATGCTATAAAAACTGATGATGATGATATTTTAATATTAGACGAAAATGGAAACTTTTAACAAGATGCAATTGCAACTCTGATGTACATAATATCTATCCATTTCTTAAAAAATCCTTTACATATTAAAGATAAAAAAACAAAATTACTTTTTAATCTTAGATGTAAAAAATTTAATAACTTCTAATATTACAAAAAACACATTTTGAAGTACAGTTATGCATAGAGATGACTCAAATCAACCCTTCTAGAAAGAAAAATTTCTTGCAAGATTATCAACTCTCCTAGGTGAAAAAATTAGGAACAAAATATGTGAGATATCAAAAAAACAAATCATCCGTATGATTAATATATTTATGGCCAATTAATTAGTATTATTCAGAAAGAAAGATTGAAAATTTGTCAAGATTTAAAACTCCAAAAATATTTGAAATGAGAAATGAATAAAATAAAAATAGAGTTAGGAACTTTCTATCAACAGTTTGAAATGAATCTTGATAAATCTACTTCTCTAAATGTCCAAGAAACTGCCACAAATCGTACAAAAAATCTCAGAAGAATTTTAAACTCTTTCAAAATACAATAAACCTTATAAGCCTAAATAAGAGTACTATAAAAAGCTCTGTAACAAAAATTATAAGAAAGGAAAAAAGCCTTAAGAATTCTTTTAAAATATAAAATGCTACTAGTGTAATAACCCAGGTCATATTGCTAATTATTGTAAGTTAAAAGGAAAGCTTCAAGAATTACAATTAGATAAACAAGTCTTAAACTAGATCTTAAATCTTTTAATTGATTTTTTAGAAGAAAGATCAAACTTTGATTTTGAAAATTCCTCTTTAGATTATGAGAAAATCTTTCAATTAGAAGATGAGGTTATAAATTCTAATTCTAATTCTAAAAGACAAAAACATGATTCAAAAGGTATAAAACAAATCATCGAAACAATCAAGAATAATGAAGAAACCAATGATACTGAAGGCAATGAAACCTAAGAAAAAACTCCAAAATATTCAATATGTTTTAGAAATTTTTTTTATTTGTCCTAAAAGAAATTACTTTTAGAAAATACATTATCAAAATTATTTTTGAATTCTCCAAATATTTTAAAATGAATACAATTGCTGTCTTTGATATATGTGTAGACTTAAATGTATAAAATACGACTTCATCCCAAAAAGTTTCTTGAAAAAATACAAGAAAAACTTTCAACTATTAATAACTCAAAACTCTAAATTAATTCAAAAGTTGATGTATCAATCCCAAATGAAGAGATTTCTTTAAAAACTTCATTCCTTATTGTCAAAGACGTGCACCATACAATTTTATTGGAAACTCCTTTCATAAACTTACTTACTCCGTACAAGATAGGAACCAATTCTATATCCTTTCGTGTGAATTTTAAAAAACTATATTTTTCATTCCTTCAGAAACCAAAAATTAGAAATATCAATATTCTCAAAGCTTGTTCCATATATGAAAATTCTATCAATAATATTGTTCAAATCAAAACTTTTCACCTACAAGAATTAAAGAAAGATATTTTTTTAACAAGGATTACAATCTAACTTCAAACTATACAGGTTTAAAACCTAATAAAAAAACTTCAAGAATTAGTAAAATAACAAGCTTATTCGAATCTTACCAATGCCTTTCAGAATAGAAAGAAACATGTTACTGACCTCATTTATGAGAACTTTCAAAGAAAAAGACACTTCTACAAAAGCAAGATCTAGCCAAATGAGCTAAAAATTTGAAGAATTTTGTTGAAAAGAAATATAAGTTAAACAAAAAAAATTATTTTCAAATCAAGATTACCATGGAATTATGTCACTTTTTATGTCAACAAAGCATCTCAAATAGATCGAGGTACTTCTAAATTAGTTATTAAGTATACATCTCTTAAACAAAGCTCTACAATGGATTTGATATCCAATTCTCAATAAAAGAGATTTACTCCAAAAGCTTTACAATACCTTTATATTCTAAAAATTCGACATGAAGTCAGGATTCTGACGAATACAAATATTTGGAAAAAAAAAAGAGTATAATACAGCTTTTACAGTTCTATTTGATCAATATGAATGGAATGCAAAGCTATTCGGTCTCAAGAATACTCCCTCAGAATTTCAAAGAATTATGAATAGGGTATTTAATAATTACCATAAATTCTATATTGATGAACACTTTAAACATCTCAAAACTTTTCTTCATGTTATAGAGAAAAATGACATAATTATCTCTGAATCCAAAATGAATCTTTTCCAAACTAGAATTAGATTTCTCGATCATTATATCTCTTAAGAAACTATTACTCTTATTGAAATATCCCTTAAAGTTTCAGACAAATTTTCAAACAAAATTGTTGACAAAAAACAGCTTTACAGATTTTTAGGAAGTCTGAATTATGTCTTAGATTTCTACCCAAATATTAATAGAATGCTCAAACTTCTGCTCAGTAGGCTAAAAAAAAACCCTAGTTCTTGGACTAATGAACATACCTTGGTCATACAAAAAATAAAATCCTAAATTACTGAAATTCCTTATCTCCACCTGTCTAATTCAAGTCTCCCAAAAATTATAGAAATTGATGCTTAGACATTGAGTATGGTGGGATTCTCAAACAAAAATAAGATGAGAAAGAGGTTATTATCCAGTTCACCTCAACTTATTTAGAATGATACTCATAAAAATTATTCTACAATTAAAAAAAAATTTTGAGCATTGTTTCATGCAAACAATAATTTCAAAGTAATTTAATAAATCAAAAATTATTATTTCGCATTGATTGTAAAAGTGCAATAGAAGTTTTGCAAAAAGATATTCAAAACTTTGCGTCAAAATAAATTTTTGTAAGATGGCAAGAATTTACATAGTTTTGTTTATTTTGAAATTGAATTTATTAAAGGAAATATAAACTTTATACCTAATTTCCTAACCTGTGAGTTTCTACAAAATAGGAATGATGCTACCCAAGATCCCAACACATGGATGGAAAATCACAAATACAAATAATTCAAAACCACATATATGATACGACAAAGTTGTCAAAGAATAAGAAGACCTACATAGCACACTCAAAACCCACAAATGTCAAAAAATCCAAAACCCCATATTTCATAAACAATCTTGAAGTACAAAACCTCTTTCTTGCATTTTTTAAGTCACTAAAAGCACAAAAAGCCCTTTTTCAAAATTTTGATGATCCACAAGTACAAAGCCCCCTAAACCCCAAAACTAGCCTTACAAAAACCCGTTACAAAACTAAGAGAAATACCATCTCTTTTTGTCATGAAAGGTATTAGCAGAGACCAGTAGTTTATGAATTTCGAAACTTACAAAATATAAGTATATAAAAAGGATACAAATTTAGACTTCAGAACTGATAAAAATTATAATTTTGTACCATAAAAAAATGTATTAATAGACAATTTATGGAATGTGCGAAATGCTAACCAAAGGATCGTCACTATTACTGCTTTGACATGATTTTTTGCTAATGGGTCAACATCAAATAGCATAAATTTCTCTTATTTCGTGGTTTACCAAGGTAGAACGCCACGAATTTATACTAATTGGGCCTCTGTAATTCCACAAATTGATGGAGTTTCCAATTCAATCTTTAGAGGATTTTATAATTTAACAGAAGCTTAGTTTAGCGTCAATGCATGGTTTGAATTAAATCTGTACTATGTTGAAGGTAATATAGGATACAAAATTGGATAAGATTCCAGCAAAATTGGAATAATTTTTTGTGATCATTGTGAAACAATAGAAAGAATAGTTAGAAAGTTAAAAGAGAAATCTACAAATTTAGAAAAAAAGTGAAAGAATTGTTAAAAATACTTCAAGACAAAACTACTAGGTAGGTGTCAAACTCACTTGCTAAAAGTAGGACTTCTAAAGAAAGTATGTGAACTCTCAAAGATTCTTTTCCAACAAAAATAAAATAAAATAAAGGAGGAAAAAATCTGTGATTTCTTTGTCCCTTTCAAAGGAAAGGTAAACTTTTTCTTAAAAAATATTTTTCCCCTTAAGTGAAAGGTCTCTATCATGACCCCACAGTTTTCAGAAATCTTTCAACCAAAATTTTCTTTGCTCCTAACCAGATATCTCAACTTATACAACCAACTCTTGTTGAAATAATCTTAGAAAAAATATTAGCTTACCAATACCAACTTTTTGATAAGATTCAACAAGTCCTTAAACAAATTTACCAAAACCACCTTATCATCCCAGGATTTTAAGTAGTACATATGATGAAATTACTTACCATTGAAAATCTAGAATGTAATCATCCAAAAATTGATATCTGTAAACACAACACCTACTATATTGTATACAAGGCATCCGTCCAAGAAAGGATTTTCCACGGACTTGAGATTGATGCAACTCATATCTCTTTAGCAAAATTGATGGATTTCAGACTTTTATGCCAAGCAATCTTTATTGACCCTGATGAAACCAATAAGTATGGCAGAAAGATTGCACCATATGTTTGTGAGTTTTATCCAGAGGCATACCAATTGTGGAAGTTAGAATTAATTCTATTCCACCAGAATGGAATAGCTTAAATGTTCAATATGCCTATCACAGGATTTGGATTGTAAAGTTTATAAAGAAACTTGATAATCCATTCAATGTATAAAGACCTTTTAAGGCTGGAAGAACATATAGGCATTGGAAGGTAGCTATGATGGCTAATAAAGAATATCAAAGTCTTTGGTGGAATAAACTAATGAGACTAGTGGCTGAAGACCTTCATCAAAAAATTTATTGCTATAAAGATCTTCTAGAACTTGCATTCGCTTTTGAAACAAAATGGATAGAATTGTTTGAAAATCTATGAAAAGAGGATGCTAGACTTTCAAGTGATGAAGAGAGAGTAGGCTCCTCCACTTTGGCTGACTATTCTTTTCATGATGAAGAAATGCACAATATCAACAATATGATGGAAGGTTGAGCTGTTCAAATCACTATACAAATATTGGTTAATCACGCAGATAATTGTTGATCACTGTGCAACACATTTTCAATTGTGCGGACTACTATACAATACTGTTGAATAATTACAAAAATGTCACTCTAGAAGCTTATATAAAGAGGCATCTCCCTTACTTAGACTCAGGCTATTAAAGCCATTAAAAGACAAAATTATCCTCTCTCTCTCTCTCTCTCTCTCTTAAAATTGTAATAGAGGAATTAGTTAAAGAAGAGTGAATCCTCTTCCAAAACCTTTTTCTTGTAAACATCTTTATCTTCATTGTACAAAACTTGGGATTTTATTTCAATTTTAATATTTACAAAAGGTTTGTGTTTATAAATATTTATCTATTTCTTGTTTTAATTATATGATTGATATTACCACCTACAAATTCTCTGCATATATTATATGGTCGACATAACCACCTACAAATTTCTTGCATTTATTTACATCTAAAATTCGTATTTATTCATTGTATTCAAATTTAAAATCTATTTTAATTTTTGCAAATTAAATTTTCTAATATTGTCTTCTGGTATCAGACATACCTGCCTTCCGTCCTACTGTCTCTGGTATCAAAGCCTGGGGCAACTGGTGTTTATAGTTTTTACTATCCAAATTTTTGATATTTGTGTCTAGATCTAAGAATGGTCAAATATTTTTCAATAAGATTGTTTGGGATAGTAAGTCTAGTAATTGACAGTTAATCCCAAATTAAAAGGTTTAGGATTGTAAATTATTCCCAATATCAAAAACATGAGTGTTAGAAAAATAGATTACATTCTTTATATATCTACATCTTCAAAATTTGCATCTAATTTCTCAAATTACTCTAAGAAAATTGTCCATACTAAAAAAAATGATAATAGAAAATTTCAACAAATCCATATATAATTGGAAGATTCCAAAAAATTCCAAAGGCCAAAATTACAAAACTTCTAAAATCTTTTCTTTCAAAATAGACCTAGCCATTAAAATGGAAGAACGAAATATTCAACTCACAAAATCATTTGAAACAATTCCTCTTCTTTTTGAAACATTTTTACATAAACATATAAATAAAAGAAGCAAATACATCCATATAGGATTAATATAAGTAGATATCAAACCTTTAACCAAATAAGGATTAGAGACCTTAATTCTTGTCATGCTCAAAGCTTTCGGATTTACAAATTTTGAAAATTCTTTACTTTGTTCTGTTGAATCTAGCCTTTGCATAAGGCCAATACATTTTTATTGTTATCCAAATCTTATAATTTCTTTAAGGGACAAAAATATTATGAAATCTCTTATTTAACAAATTAAGACTTTTAATTACAAAATGCTTGAATGATCAGTTCTAGTAACAATAGTTTTCTGAATTTATTATAAAGCAGTTCGTTCAGCCTTTATAATCAAAATAAGATTTTATAGCAAAAAAGGAAAAGTCATCCTATTACAAACAAATCTTAAGAAATCAAATGCTGTACTTTCCAAATCTATTTAGTGAAAAGATATATCTCTCTCAAAATAATAGATTCTTGAAGAAGCTATCTGACAAGAACTTATTCAACCGGTAAGACCAAACTCGCATTTCAACTCAGTTACTCAATCAATGGATGGACAAGTTAAACTTTTCTTCCATAGAAATTTAGTCAGTAGCTCTAGATCTTTCAGATCTGAAAATTCTGATTTGAATATAATAGATTTAGAAATTATTTCTCAAATCACTTCTGTTATTAATATTCCTACAAGACCTAATATTCAATATTTGATACTTCCAATCCAATTTTTAGAAATGTCGACTATATTTTGAATATTTCAGGACTAGTTTGTACAAATCTCATTGATCAAAAATTGAACAAGATTCCTCTAATTCAACATTTTCTACTATTATTGAAAATATAAATTATTTATTCACAATGACTTTTATTCTGAAGAAATTTCTAAAAGAGATGATAGTTCTACGAAAACTTATTGGATATCTGAATATAAATCCAAAAAAAATATGAATTTATTAATAATCATAAAATCCATTTTTTGTTCTTTGATGGGTGTATGTGTGTGCATATGAATAATTAAATTTGGAAATAATGTTTTCTTTTTATCTTTAAATGGAAACCAAGGATATTATCTATATTATATTATTATTTTAATAAAAATATTTCACTATACAAAATAAATTTACATAATTATCTTTATATTAAATATTTTTATCATTTATATTATTTTTTCTATCTTTTTGTTCACCTTATAATTTGTATTTATAAGTTCTTTCAAATTTATCATTTTCAAATTCTTTTGATCTTTAATCATTTTTTTATTTTAAATATTTAAGAACAATATAAAATCACACAAATTTTTATTTAGTTTTTAGTTTTTTTATTTTTCATTTTAACTTTTTGATTTGTATTTTCTCTCAAAATTTTTATTTTTCAATCAAATTCTCTTGATATTCTTATTTTATTATTTTAAATGTTATTTATATTTTTCGATATTAAATAATCTTATTTTTATTGATTAAACTACAATGATTATTTAATGTAAAGTAATATTAATTAGTGTGTGAAAAAATTAATTTAGTGGATATAAATATGGATAAAATTATGAAAATTTCAAATTTATCAATATGGAAAATTAAAAAAATGTGAAATGTACTAAAATTTATGTAATTGCTTGAGTTGTGGCTTCTTATCGTGAATTTTATTTATAAATTCTTTGAGAAAGTAAAGTGTTCAAATTATATTAAATTTGCTAGGTAAAGTGCACTTAATTCATTTATATGGGACAATTTGCTAAAATTTCGGTTTATAAATGCTGCACTTAATGTATTTATACTAAAATAATAAGATTGTGAAAAAAATATTTAATTATTTTTTTACGTTTTTCAGGATTATGACATTTATGTAAATATGCATTCTTGGAATAAACCCAAAACTGGTGAAGGGGTTATCGATTTCCCGAAGATGACGTGCTTATTTCTATGTGGATATGGTGTAGGCACACATAAACACCGGAAGCACTGAATCCCCAAGCGGCCCATGCTTGCTGCAATAAACAAACCCTCGTACGTAATTCATGCTATTGGATATTTTCTTCTCTTTCTCCTCGGCAGGTGATACCCAACAGTAACCGTACACATAAAGAATGTGAAAAGCCATTGCAGATTGGGATTGGCATTGTTGTGTTTTTCAAATTCTTTTCTTTTCTCGGGGGAAGGTGCGATAATATTTGTTTGCAAAACATCACATATACCCTGCATCTTGAGAATTATCGAGAAAGTGGGTAATTTTTGTTTACTTATTTATCTCTTGCTATTCTCGAGCGTTTCCTTTTAGAGGGTGAACAGATGCCTTTTGTTTTCCTGATATTTTTCATGGGCCACTTCAACTGGGTTTTGTAATCTTGTTTTGTTGATATCGTTTTGTGATCTGTTAGAAGACAATAATCTTAATCTGGTTTGTGTTTTATCTTTACTTTTATGCATCGCATCTCCCCTTTTGTATTGGTTAGTTTTAGAAAAAAAGGCAAGAACGTGTTTTCTTGGTTTTTCTTAGAAAAACCTTAGTGTTGACTTTTTATGTTGATAATTGAGTTATATGATATTTTGAGTATGCTTTCACGATTTTTGATCAGCTTTCCCCGGGGTTACCCACCCGTTATGATTACGAAGTAATTTTAAATTATTGAAGCCATATCTTGCCTTTCGCACTGTATCTGGTGGAAAACTTCAATCTGTACTTTTGGAATCTGTGGGATGATTCACATCAAGCTTCGCCAGAAAAATTCTGCCACAAGTTTGTTATCAATTCATCGTGGTTCTGTGTTTGTTTCAATTGCTCTGATCTTATTCTTTGTGATTGTATATCACCTTGTTAATTAATGGCTGTATCTTTTTTGTTTCTTTTCTGTTGAATAGACATATCGTGATTTTTCTTGCACCCTTTTTGATGTAAATGGCTACCTATTGAATTAGTATTTTTGTACGACCATAACTCACGGACACGAATTGGTTTATATATTAACACATTTAAAGCTTGTACCCAAAGACAGAAAGTCTACAGTAAGTAATATTCATCTATTATTAAGTTCTTAGGAAAGTAATGTCCGTGCCGAAGATGTTTGTGATTGTATAGTTTGTTAGGAGTTAGTTCTGCTTAAGTAGATGCTGGTATTTTCTTTCATGCACAATATAAACCGTTAAGTTGAATGCGCCTACTTGTTTAAATTGGCCTTCAAATGATCCTTCTTGCTTTCATTTACTATTTTAATCATGAAATTTATGTCAAGTTTGTATTTTTTCTTTCTTCTTTTTTTTTTCTTTGTGAATGAACACATAGCATGGATATGAACTTTGTTAGCTCAGTGGGGTTCTTAATCTTCTGGAATCTCTTGCTTAGCATGTGATTTATTGAAATAGGAGCGTGCACCTCTATATCAACATTTTAATATATTTTCTTTTTGCCTCATTCTTAGTTACTAGCCTTTTTCACTTGTACTACTCATTATTGTTTATAATTATTGTCTCATTCTTAGGCATGTCTTGGTTTTTGGGATCATAACCCTAATGATTTCCGTGTTTAGTTATTTGTTATAGTAATAGGACAGTTATTACATTGATGAATTGAGTGATGCAATGATGAGAAGCATTGATGAAAAGACTGAAGAGGGACATGACGTTGTATGCCATGTAAAGAAAAGTGATTGGGTCAAAAGAATAGGCGATGTTTTATTTACAGGGCTAGCTCGAGAAGTTTTTGTGATATCTTTAAGTCATGATTATTCTTATGCAATTTTTTGTTTAATAGACCACGACAAAAGGCTCACAGATGTGTGTTTCATGGCTCTAAAGTGCTGACCTTTCAAAGGGTGTGCCAGAGGTGCCTGCTGTAGCCCTTGTTACCAGGCACATTGGCATGTGCCTTGTCAAACGCCTCTGCCTTTTTTTGCTTTTTTGGTTTGTTATCAAACACATTGGTCTCTTCGCTCTTCACACTCTTCACACACAATGCATCGGCTCATCACTGCTTCTTCTTTGTTACCCATCGTTGTTCCTTTGCTGCTATCTTGTCTCTTGCTGCTTTGTGCTTGCTATTGGTTTTCTCTCACGGTTTATTCCCCCCATTGTTGCTCGCTTTCAGCCATCCTTTTTTCCCTGCTCTCTGATTCTTCTTGTTGCTGTGTTTTTGCTATGGTGTTGGTAAGACTTTGGTTTTCTTCTTCACAATAAATTCTTTTCTATAAGTGAAACATAAACATTGATGTTGACAAACATGTGGAGGCAGTCATATTTACTTATTTCAATGTAGACTTTGTGAATTTAGGCCTCATTTTCAGCTCAAAAAATAAGACTTCTTCATTTTTTAAAAAAAAATACTGCTATCATAGTCATCCTCAAACTTCAAAAATTAGACTTGGACTTGATTAACAAGAGTTTAATTTGGAGTAGAATAATTGAAAAATATCACAAATGCCTATAGCTATGTTTGGAACCCATTTTTAACATTCAATATACCATCAAAGATATACTACGAAACATATTATTAAACAAAATTTTTATTCAAATTTATATTAAAGTTTCTCTCTCTAAGTAACTAATTATTATTCTCTTATTATACTTATTCTTAATCAAATTAATACCGATACATATACATGCATATACTCACATTTATATATACTTGTATCCTACAAACTAATCATTATTTTTGTACATTATCACATCATCTAATTATTATAATATATTTTATACATATATTTAAATAAATAAAAATTTTGAAAGCATCAAAATCACACTACCAAACTTATTATTCATTCTAACTCAACTCACACCAAACATTATCTTTCACTAAAACCCTACCTCCAAACATAGCCTAACTTTTTATTGTAAAAGTTATCAACTAAATAAGCAGCAAGCTACTTTTATTAAGGCATTAGTTTCTTTGCTTGACAAGGATACATTGATTTGGGAATTAGTGTGTTTTTAAAGAATATTGTTCTTTGCATAGTGCCTATTATGCTATGCATATGCAATTGTTAGTCTATTAGTATTTAGTGCTATTTGTATTGTGGAATATGAAAGTGATAAGAGCATAGTTCTCAACGGCGAATGGCACAATTTGCCACAAAACTCTTCTAGAGCTATGACGCATAGCTTGCAGCATGTTGAATGACTGCGCCATTCGCCTGTGAGAGCTATGGACCATTCGCCACTAACAACTATAACTAAAGTAAGCATGTGGATCCATCACAATTACTTTATGGTGTTAGTTTATTTGGTTCCTTTTCTCTAATTTGTTTTTGGTTTGAATATATATTTGTTAGATAAAGTTGTTTTTTATATAATATAGAGCAAGATGTATTGTTGGTTTTTTTTACCCACACTTACACACCCAATGGCCAATAGAATTTGAGTATAAGACCTCACTCTTGAGGTGTTGAGACAATGATCACTTGACAACACACCCAAAAATTGTCGATGTTGAGGTTCAATGTTACCTATATTGCTATTGCGCTTGAGGCATTGAGGAAGAATGAGTCTGGATTACACCAGAAGATGATGCCCCAGACATGAATAAATGATTGTTTCCTTTTGTACAAAGATTGCATTTGTAGATAATATGGCCAGATATATAATTTCCACTGGTTCAGCTTAAATGCTTGAGTGGAGTACCGCCTGGGCTACCTGTAGATTGGACGTCTCTTCATTGATTGCATGTTTTGTCTGTGATGTGCATAAGATAGCATGAATAATTGTTGTGTATGATTTTTAGTTACAGCTCATCTAGACAAAGTTAGATGTTGGTTCTTTATCTTTTTAATTTCGTGCTACTTATTTGACCTAAAAATAAAGCTGGGGCAGGCACTACTCAATTTTTTTATTCTACTCTTGGAAGTAATCACCTTTGAATTTTTCTTGTTGCTATTCTAAAGCAATGGCCAAGCCTTTTGTATTTTGCAATGAGCTCAGTATCTCCAGCTCTTTGATGTACCTGTTCATTTAGAGGGTGTTTGGCTAAGCTTATTTTTTATAACTTATAAAATCATGTAACTTATAAGATGTTTTTAAAGGTTAAAAGTACATAAATCTTATTTTAAAAATAAACTATTAAAGTGTTTGGTAAAATCAACTTATAAGATTATATTGAAATTTATAATTGTAATTGATTATAATTTTTTAAATGTAATAATAATGAGAATAAATTAAATACTATTACTAGAATGTAATTTAAGGATATTTATATTGTTTTTAAAATATACATGAAGTAGCTTATAAGATGTTGAAAAATAAGTTGGGAATATTTAACTTATTTTTAAGAGCTTATAAGTTCTAAACATCTTATTTTTAAAGCTTATAAGCTCTTTTACAAAAAAAATTAACAAACACTTAATAAGAGTTTATAAGCTTTCAAACATCTTATATGATGTTTTAAGGAGCTTGTAGGCTCACCCAAACACCCTCTTAGTTTTGGATTTAATCAGATGAAATTAAACGGGTAGGACATGTGCCTGTTACTTATTAAATACTGCGTTTGGACTTGGTGAACCCATGGGCTGAGTTTTTTTCTCTATGCATTCCTTATTTGCACCTGTATATTTATGTGCCGTGTGTCATTAAACAACTAAATTTGTCTTTCATCTGAGCCAGAGGTTGTGGGCAACTGTCAAGCAATGATGCTATCTGTGTGAAGTTGCAGATAATTTAGTGTTGTACCTTACTTAGACAAATATGAAGAAAAAATCTCAGATAGGACCCCTTTATCCCTAGAAATGTGAACATGCATTTCGCTTGGATTAAAATGTAATAGGAGAGTTGTTTGTCATGGTGGAGGGTCTTTAGTTTTACACTGCTATCATAAGCAAAGATATTATTAGCACATAACATGTATCAAGTTACCACTTCTTGTCTTTTTTCTTTTTTTATTTTCTTTGTAAACGATGCAACTTTACAAACTACTTGCACTGATAAAATCAACTTTGGGTATGTCTCAAGTCAAACAGTCATGTTTTTATCTAACAGGCTTAAGTTGGGGCTGAACTTGCAGCTCTCAGTTGTCACAACATTAAGCTACTCTCTCCAGAAAACCTTACACATTTCACATCTCTGTCTCCAGAAAACCTTACACATTTCACATCTCTGTCTCCAGCATTTATTATGTAGTATGTACCGTTTATGGAGCAGTGTCTGCAAAATATCAAATCTTTCCATATCATTTCATCAAACAAGATTTCTTTGACTCTGTATGCAAATTCATCTTGTGACGAGCATACTAGTTGAGTCCTTTGGAACCAGATTTGGTACCATAGGACAAGTTGAGGGAGAACTGGTAAATATGTTTTTCTCTGCTGCTAATGACACTCTGCTGCTGAGGACAAATAAAGAGAAATAGCTTTCTCAGTCATTATTATCATCTATAATAAGATATCAGTTGAAATAGAGACAGAGTTACCTTGACTTCGGGAAATTCTTGAAGTGTCATTTCTCTAATTCTGTGGCTGGCTTAGCTTGAGATTTGTGAGTACATGCAAATCGGGTTCCTTGTTCGTTCCATGTGTAATGTGGTGAGGCCTGTTTGCTTCACTTGCGGCCCCCAGTCCATAAACCTGGGTCAAAGTTTGTGTTAACTGGTATGTATCACCTACATGGCCTGCACTTTGTCAGTGATACAACCAGTGGGTACACCTTACTCTAGTTTGCGTACCTTTTTCTGCAATTCTGCATTCTCATTTTGAAGAAGGTTCATTGCCTTGCATAGTTCCATATTTTCTTGATGGACGAGGTTTCGCTGAAGCAGGATTAATGATGTTATTCCCTATTCTTAATATGAATGTAAAAATAAAAAGTTTGATCTGCAACTGCTTTGAGAAAAACCTTCCGATTTAACTCTTTAATTTCGTCAGTCAGTGCGTTTTCCTATCAAGGAAAAAACAAGAAAAAATTTCAAGAACCTTTTTATAGCAAATGCTGCAAAAGTAGTTCATATGGATTGGTAATTATGCTAGATAAGATAGATACTCGCCTTTCTCATTCTCACACCTTTCAAACTCATTTCTAGTTGATTTTCCAAATTTTGGAGGTCTTTGATGTTCAATCCAGAAAGCTCTTCTCCCAATAGCTGCCTGCAATTATAAGAGAAGAGGCATGTTGTTTTTCTGCATACTCTCTTTTTAATTTCTTTTTTTGATTTATGGTTGTAAGGCAACAGTTATTGCCATTTTACAGGAATTTAAGCCTATTAACTATTTTCTATCATTCACCTCCGTCATACATTATTTTATTTGCATTTTCTGTATTACAAGTTTCTTTACTAAGAACAGTAAATTCTTCTTTTGACCTCAAAACCAAACATTTCTGCTAGTATTGTAAAACTGTAAGCAGGTAAATTATCATTTATTCACGGCAGTTATTTTTAATATTTTTTATGTGTGATTGTGAAGGACATTAATTCTTTAGATATATTCTCTTTGAAAATGATGTTTATTCTTTTTATCTTTTTTAATTTTTGGTTTTTTATGTTTTCTGGTCCTTCCAAATTGGCTTTATTGTTTAACTTAAAACCATCTACCTTCTTTTCCTTTGCTCTCTCTCTCTAACCTGACCCTCTTCAAATCTCATCGAACTGTTATGTCTGATAACTTCCTATTTGTTGTGACCTGTGACTGTAAATTTCTAGTATATTCAGTCCAAAATATTGACATGGCATGCTGCTAAATTTAATGCTTTTTTTCCTTTGCTAATTGATCTCTTGTGATGTTTTAAATAATCAATTATACCTGCACTAAGATCATTTTCTTAACTGAGCTACATAACAGTAAGCTACACAACAGGAAAGGCGCACCTGACCTGCTGACTAGCATCAATAAACAAAATTGCAAATTTCTGCTCACTCTGATTAGATTATCAGAATTTAGCCCTTGAATTTTGCATAAAATAATGTTTATTATGCTGTTCAGCAAACTTGGGTGTCAGTGTTTCTGGTGTGAAGTTACAATATTTGGTTAGAATTATGCAGCGAGGCTTTTATTAGAAGGCTATGCTGGCCATTTGACCAGAGAAAAACTAGCACCAGTTGGACCAAGTTAACTGGAGGGGAGTAATTGGTAGGGTGCTGAAAATAATGGAAGGTGAACGGTTTAGGTTGAAGCAACCTGCGTGTAGTTGTTATTACCATGTATGGTATAACATAAACATTCCATAATATCACCTGCTTTTAAGTTTTCTCTTTACTCCTTATCAGTCTCCTATAATTACTTTGATGGCTATCATATCCATTCTTCTATTTGGGCCCTTAAATAATGAAGTGATTTCTAATTAATAAAAGTCTATTTCAAAAAAATTGAAACTAATAGCTTAATTTTAGGTGTCAAGTTTACTTACTTGTGGCTTGCTTGCAAGTACTGTAGCTGTTGTCTCAAGGTTGCTGTTTCCCTTTGCCAAAACTAGCAAGAAATAAGCAATACAATATTAGCATACCAAATGTTGAAGTGATCATATTTGTTCGTCTGTCTTAGTTCTATAGTCAAATAGTCATTCAGCTTCATTTTTTTGAACAATGCATTAGATGGAACAACCCAGACCAGATGCCTAAATCTTCTTTGGATTAGGTGACATTTGTCTGTCAATGACTACTTGTGCTGGGGTAACTTCTAACCTCACTCATTAATTACTCCAGTAGAAAGCCTTTGTACAGCTGTTTCTTGCAGTTTCACTGTAGAACTGAAGCTTTTAGCTTTTTCCCTTGTAACTCCAGTCTATGAAAGGAATCTTGGGCCTGAAGCTGGTTTAGGAATATAAAATGTGACACCGTTGCTCACCATCAATGAATGAAAGGAATTTTCTGACTATATTTTTTAATATAGAATCAAAACCTCATGAGGTAGTACCGATAGTTACATTGTTGGACACTTTCAAGATGTCAATGTGAATTGTGAATCAAGAAACATTGTGAGTTCCATTTATGGATTTCTAACAAATATTACTGGCTTTGAATTGTGGGTGCCAAAACCTATACAACAAATCGATTTAGTGGATGGAAACCCAATTGATGGGAGAGGAGTGTCCTGAGGCTAGAGCCAGTTGCTAATAACAATCAGGAGAGTTACTCCAAAAGGGACTGTGCGCAATTTATAGCGTTATATATTCTAATGCACAAAGGGAGGATTACTACTTCAAATGATTAACATCTTAAACTTTGGATTGAGATTTGTGTTCAATCTATTCATTGCCGACGATGTTCGCCACTGGCAACAACCCTTATCAAGTCGGATTTTTATGGTTTATTTTCTCTAAAGCAATTTCTCCCAACTCTCTTTTTGTCATGGGTAATTTTTCTTTTTGAAATCTTAATTTTTTAATTTTCAACTATTGTTGGTGGGGTTCTCTACTAAAACCAACCCCTATTTGATCTGATTTTCATGGGCTTTATTACCTTAGTTCAATTTCAGCAAACTCTTTTTCCATCATTAATAATTTTTTTTATCTCAATGGCTTTTTCTTGCAAATTGTGAAATTCTAATTTTTCAATTTCCAACTATGTTTGTTGTTGGAAATGACTCCTATCTAGGCTTTATTTTTCCCAATTCAATTTCACCTAACCCTCTCCGTAATTAGTAATTTTTCTTCTATCTCAAGATTAATTTTTTTGTTTTCTGAGCCATAATTTTTCCCACCAGAAAACCTAAGGGCAGTTATGACATGTTGCAATCTCCAGCATGCCCTTGTAATATTTTTCAGGAATTAAGGGGATAATGGTAATTCTTAAAAAATGTAGTAATATTTGTAGTTTTTCCATAGATCAAGGGTAATAGCTATAACCATTCCTTAAGAATATTTGATTTCAAATTTTTACATATTTTACTACTTAGATTATAGGTTTAGATATATTTTGTTTCTATTTTATAGGACTAGTTTTATGTCAAGTTTAGATTTATGTTTGGTATCCTTGTAATAGTCCCTTTTTAGTACTATATTTAAATTTTTATACGATGTAGACAGCACATAGTAGTACTTAAATGAGCATGTTATTAAGATTGGGTAATATTTGAATTTGTGTGAACTTTGTCCATTTACTTCTAGTGATTCATTTATCAGGGATATGCTAATTGGAGGTTTGCAAAAATCTGACTTTTGACCTAAGCTTCATTGATGCACTCAATGGGTTGCCCTATTCCATTTAACTAGCATTTTGGCACAATCGTTGCATGTGCATTGAAAAAGTATTTTATAAATAAACAGTTTGAATGAAATATATTTATGTTATAAGTATAAATTAATTATATTGATATTAACTTTTTGGAATAAAATAAAAAATAAAAGTAGGCCTAAGCTATTGAATATAAGTTTAAAATAATTAATGAAGGAAATGGTATATTTTATACCAATAAACACTCTATTTTATTATTATTATTATTATTATTATTATGCATTGAAGGATAGGGGAAAGTGGTTATAATCGAATATATTAAATACTTTAGAAAATTTATTAAATGACTAAAAGTAGTTACTGTGTATAGTTTTTTTTTTTTTTTTTATGGAGAGGGTATGTTTTTACTGATAAACTCTATTTATTTTTATTACATCAAAGAATACAGGAGAATGGCTATAATGGAATTTATCAAAAATGTTATATTAGAGAATATATTAAAAGATCAAAAAGTGCCCTCATGATGCAAAATAGTACAGACATTAATGTTGATCAAAGAAGTAGCGATATCTTTTCATATTTTGGCAAATGGAATAATTACAACCTGAATTTCCTTCAATAATTCATATAATGTATGTAGTTATTGTATATATTTTATTTTTAATGCATAATAAATTATTATAATACAATAGAATAAATAATATGTTTGTTTTTTTTCCATGACAGTATTGTTTTTAATTGCTCTTTGTGTTGGACCATGTGCTTAATATTTCAAATATAAAATTAATTTTATTACATTTTTTAATTACTTTAATATGTGTTATATGAATTATGATGTCTCAACATACCTTAAAAATTGAAAAATTATCTGATACCTGTATGCATCTTTGAAATATATGAAGCTGGTCAACCTTACATGCTCATTGGTTACAGAATATCCGAAGCAAATATCATGTACTCAACCATACAACAGCATTGTGGCACCAGGCCTAGCCATTATACCATATCTACATTACACTGCTTTAGCGTACCCTGACTGGTTTTCTTAAGTTCTGAAATGCATGTCATTGTTCTAGTCTTCTATTCTTTTGGTGCCTTGTACATTTAGGCTTAAGTGAGTTCTTGATAACTGACAAGAGTTTTCCTTGTTCAGGACACTATTTATTTACATGCTGTTTTATACCAGTGAGAATGTTAGAAATTGAAAAGAATCGAGTTTTACTTTGCTCATTTATTAAAATATCCAACACTCAATTTATAACATGGGGGTTACGAACGTAGAGATGGTCTAGAAATTTAATAAAGCTAATCTATCATTCTAAAAAAATTAATTTAGAATTTAAGAAAATAAACTGAGTCCTACTCGAACAGTAGACAATACCTGTTGGAAACTAAATCATTTTGATAAGACTAGATTAGATGAAATCAAATCATATTTAGAATATTGAGTGTAGTATGATGCAATCATAGTAATTTGTTTCCGTTATTAGGCTTTATTTACACCTGTAAATAAGTGGTTATTGTAATGTAATTTCAGTACAGAATATTATGATTTAACCTTTGGAAAATTGGTTGTGGATATAGGTCAGATGAATAAACCCTGTAATTGTTGTGTTGTTCCTTCATTGTCTCTCTTCGCTCTATTGAAACTATAGAGCATACAATCTAGATAGACCTATTATATAAACTCCTAACCTAACTCTTCTAACATTTTCCTCACAAGTTGAATATGGTGATTGGATTGTTCTACTTGAACAAAAGAAGCTTAGCACACTGTAGAGATAGATAAATAGCTCTAAAGGTTGATAGAATTCTTGCGTCATTATAAACAGGTAATTTTAAGGAATTCATGACAGCCCTTGATTTCTATAAGAGTCACGTTTCGTACATGACAGATGGGTTGTAAAGAAATCACTGCAGTCGTTGATTTTTGAAAGAGACTTATCTTCATGACAGTTATATAGATAGTAGTTGGCAGTTGATAGACCAATGTCAACAAATATGGTGCATCATTGAATGACACATAGACGTGCAGAGGTAAGTTGATAAACCAAGAAAGTTCACACAAATCATTGAATGATGGAAGTAGGCTGACAATAATCATGATTATTCATGCTGTAGATAGCTAACTATCAATAGTCACATTGCCAAAACTGATATGTTATTTGTTGTAGTTAAATGGCTAGCTAGCCAGAACAGCTCAATTACATAAAAATAATACAAACCTAGATAAACTGTTGCAGTTTTAGTAGAAACATCTTTCTTTGACCAAGTCTTTGATCAAGAACAGAGGGGTCTGGGGAAAAAATTACCTGATTAGTAGTGCTGCATGGAGACAGCAGTTGTGCGGCTACACATTATTGCTCTACTATCATGTTAGAAATTAGAAGAATTAACATGCATTTTTTTTTTCATGAACTGAAAATTATAATACTCAATTTATAATTAACATGCATTTTTTTTCATGAACTGAAAATTATATTACTCAATTTATAGAGTAAGATTAGAAAAATCAAATTAGACTATGATTCTGATAAAGTTAATCTAGAATCCTTGCGAAGCCAATTTAGAATCATGGTAGTATAAACCTGCTCTTACATAAAATAAACAGAGTCCTATACTAGATATCAGATAGTACTCTAATCTAGATAGACCTATTCTAGATAGTAAAATTCTAGTCTAACTCTCCTAACAAAGCACTCACATGATCTAACTAATTTAAATCATTAGCTTCATTTAAAGCTCTGAAGGTCTCTGTTTGAACTATAGGCTAACTTGTTTTGGAATAGGACTTTCAGAACTTTATGAATTAAACTTTAATGCATTAGTAGAGTGTTAACAACAAGAATAATCCTGCTAATAGAAATCCAGTTGTATATTTATTTATTCAGCTTTAATTTATTCTATTAGCTTGTAGAATTTCATTCCCAAGCAATTAATGTCCATGGCTTCCTGGCTGAGCTTTCAGCGCTCCCTTTGCTCCATGTGCTTGGGTTTGATAATTAAACAGTGGGCTAAAAACTACAAACCAATGGTAAAACTTTTTAACTTTATTATAGTTCTTTTTGTTTCAGAAATGTTCAAATATGGTCATGTTTCTCTTGTGCTTTGAAGAATATAATAGTTGAGACAAGCTCGTGGGACTCACCAGACAACAATTGAATGACTTTCTAACAGTAGTTTTTCTTTGATTTTATTTTTATAAGATGAAACTTCTTCACGTTGGGATCTTTGTGTTTGTGTTGTGGTATGAGATGTGCTGTGTATGCCTCCATCTCGTGTAGGTGATAGTGAAATACTTCAATCACCAACTTGATAACTTCTTTTACTTTCCAACGTTTGTGGCAACAGGCTCTCTTTGGGCTATATCTATGGCTCAATTTGGGTATGAAGAGCCATCGACTTTTATGGTCACCCCCTAGGGTATCTTTGCATTGTCACCACCTTTGATTCTTAGAGAAAGGGGAGAATCAAATGTTTCAACTTGGCTTTTCTAGTACTATTTGCTGGTTGGACAAACAATCATTCAATAAGACTTATTTGAAATTGGCAGTTGTAGCACAGATCTTGTGCAAGGGCATGATGTCTGTTGTCTTGGTGTTGTTAAACACCATGTCTGTGAACTTTTAAACCTGCTATATTTTTTCTTGTATGTTGGGTGGTCCAAAACACAACTAAATCCCATCACTTGCAGCTGAGAAATAAATTCGTCAACCACCACTGGAGGTCATAGGTTCAAATCTCATCAGCCATTAGTCCATGAACCAGTCAGATTTGACTGGAAGGGCCCCATTACGGCTTAAACTTTTTGGTCAATAGGCTTGTCATTTGAGCTTAGTCTTCTGGGTTTAGCTATGGAAATTTGAATATTCCATGACGGCATGGGGATTCTCATGATGACACTCTAGTAGTTGCTTTGCATCTCCACTATCTTTTATTGAAATTCAACTTTTGCTTTTCAAGTCCTACTTCCTGTGTTGGACAAACGAACTCTCTCTCAGCTAAGTTATTTGAAAATTGCAGTTGCAAATCAGCTAATGTGGCCAGTGGAAGATCTCATTTGGAAGGCTTTAGCTAATATAGCTTTGCGTGATGCAAACAGTGCAATTATGTGGTAGAATCTACTAATCCTTTGCAAAGTCTGCTAGTTTCTTGCCTCTTCTGCTGAACACCTTATCACCAACAGTAAGTGAATCCCAAGATATATGTTGTTTGAACAGATTTGAACTCTCATGCTGATGATCTGGACAGAGTTGGCCAAAGTTCCATGAGCATGAAGCTGAACTGCAGAAACTGTACCTGAATCCATGACAGGACTAATTTCACCTTGGGAGGGAGATTATAGGAGTAGGTTTGTGGTTTGCGTGTTTTTGGCTGCCTGGCATGAAATTCTTGTGGTTTTTCTACAGAATCATTCTATGGTTGGGACGATATTTCTACTCAATCATCTACCCTCTTGTGATCCATTGGTGCTTTACGGTATTGCATAGGTTTCCAAGTGATATTCTGACTCTCTCCTGGGCATCAATCTGAGTTATGAGGACCACATAAAAGAGGAGTATCACATTGATACACTTCTCATCTCTGTCATACTCAGTGAATTCGTTCTCAGGCCTTGTACACATCATCCATCACACACTGAGAGTTGGCCATGCCTACAGTCCTCACCTGAAGGATGTTGAAGTTCTCTGGAGTTTTTTAGGCCAGGCTCGTACCTCTGACATCTTAAATTCATCAAGGTAGGGTATACTAAAGAAAAAGGTATCACTGACTTCGCCCTTTGAACCAGAAACTATTGACCATTTACTTCGAATTCATAAATGGTTTTTGGGATTTGAATCTCCAAAGCTGTTTTCCTATTGGCCTCTTTGTTCTAAATCATCCAACCGTTAGTTCGAATGACTCAGGGCATCAGTCTTTCAAGGCCTAATGAATGGTTCATTTTAATGAGTTCTTTTGAGGTAACATATATTTAAGGTATTTTAATTATTTTGTATTGTTGACAAGTTTGCAGAGAAATTACTTGAACTAATTAAAATCATTAGCAGACATCCAAACACGATCGATTTTTGAAGCTACTTCGAGACAGTGATGATCAAAAAGTAGGAAAATTTTTATTATTAATTGCAATTTTTTTGAAATATCCATAAAACTAGTTCTGACCATTTTTCCCTCCCAAATTGTAACGAAGTAAAAATTTTAGGCCAACATAGCAGCTAAATTTTTTATGATATAAAAAAACTTTAGATTCCATCTTGTTACTAGACAAAACTACCGAGCTTATGGTTGATCAGGCCGGAAAATATGTTGTGCTTTTACTCAAATTTAAATTTGAATTTGATCTTTACAAAATTATATTGAATCAAATTTAAATAACTATTAAGTATGAATTACTGTTCAAAGTCAATTTTTTAATTACACCTGGATGCCTTGACCACTTTCTCGTTGGCTATATTTGCAACCTTGGCTTCAATTTTAATGTATTATTTCAAATTTTATATTATTAGATATACTATTTAATAATATTTTTATTTAAATTTAAATATAATTTTTTATATATAAATAATTAATTATTTTTTAATTATTACAATTATTTATAATTAAATCAAATCAATACTCTTATATATATATATATATATATATTTAGGCTTATTTTTATTTGTATTTATAATATAATCATTATTTTCATAAACTATTATATCATTTAATTATTATTATATATTTTATACATAAATTCAAATAAATATTATTCATCTCAATATAATTTTTTACTAAACATTTCGTATTTAACTAAAACCCCTTACCCAAACATAGCCGTTGTACTTAGGCTATATTCTTACACTTTCGTGTAAATGAGCAAAACTTTAACTCGGAAAAATCTTAGCTCTCCGTTTCAGACATCAAACTTATATGAAACAGTCACCAAAAACCAAACAATCTGCTGTCAATTCATGAAACACTCATCAACAAGACAGACTGCCTCATCAGCAGATATTTAACCAAGGGGTCCAATGGCTGATAGGATGTACTAAACCGGAAATATATGTTTGGTGCAAGGCCAGATGATGGCAATTTTGCCAAGGGACAAAACATGCACCTGGTTTTTCTAGCCATGCAGTTGCATGAACTACACCAGGACACGAACCCTAAGATAACATTCACTTTGAATAGTTAAATTAGATAAATTATCTTGTTAACTCTAATCACGTGTTCTTTTCCATGAATGAATGTCCTTTATTAATGTCAAACTGGGCGTAAAATAATTAAAATGAAACATAATTAATCCCACATATAAAATATAATTAAATAATTCCCAAGGATCTTTAATCAATCCTTGAAAGTAAATATACCCTAAACAAATTAAATAACTAGGCAAGATTCAACGGCAGAGTGATTAAACTGGTCTCATTACGTGTGGTCTGACTAGTTTCAGAACACAGTAGGGAAAATTAAAAGTGAAGAGAGATTATTGGTTAGATGACTTGGTTTGTATGTAAAGTACGTACGTACCTTGATCTCTGAAGCGGGGTTCATCAGATGGCACTGCTCCTCTTTCATTTTCTGGTATCTTTGGGTTACAGATTTCATGCTGATAATCATCAAAAGTAAAATGAGTAACATCACTTGATCACCTTCAATGTCAATCCAACATATATGCATGCCGTCATACAAACACTAGCTCGGGCACAATAATGATTCTTACAATCTTATTTCAGTAGCTTAGCTGCAACCCAAGTTGAAGCAGTTGCATTGATGTAATTATTTGTGAGGAAATATAGCAAATATTTTTGGCCATGACTGCAAGAGTAGTTAGAGTTGGAATGATGGTGGCCCTATCAGTTATCCTTGGCTAATTATGTGGAGCAAACACAATCAATTCTTGATGGCTCTTTGATCTGTCTTGTAACTTTAATTAATTTCCTGGTGTGAAATAATGTTGATCCTGACAAACCCCTCAGTTAGTTCCTGGGTTAGCTGAGCCATGCAGCATATACGTCCCAACCCCTTCCCCTCTTGTAAGACCTACTCAAGGGGTTGAAAGATCATACATAGTATGAAATAGTTGTTTATAATTCTCTCAGAATTAATTAGTTAGCTAGTGAAAGCACTTTCTTTATATTCCCCTTTTCCTTCATGTTTGGACATGTCTAGAGGAATATATCCACCTGGCTTTAAAGCAAACATATTGTATTTTGTCAAAGGTCTGCCCACACCTAATGGAATGGTTGAAAACCATCAAAGAATTCTAACTTGTCTTCACTTAATATTCTTATGATGAAGGCAAGCATTTACAATCAAGTTCATATGAGCTCAATATAGGACTTGAATTCCTAGGTAAAAGCTTCTCCTAATCTGCCCATATATTCTTCTTTTCCCCATTTTTCTTGTAGATAGGAGAACACACACAGACTTGCAAGTAATTTCTGATTCACCCATGACCAATTTTATATATCCCATACCAAAAATACTCATCTCATTAGTCAATTAAGACAGGTTTTCCAAAATGCACATTGCCATGCATTCATGCATCCAACACACATGGAATTGACATGTGTGCTTGCACGAACATATGATGAAAATATAGCTGAATTTTAGAGAGAAAAAGAAAACAAACAACATAAAATGGATACCTTGCTTAATAAAAAAATAATAATAATTGGCACAGTACGAAAGGTATTAGTATCAGTATTAATTATACATGTGTGCAGCATCCAAAGAATACTATATTTTCCACAACTAGATTAGAAGATCGAAAACAAGAATTAGTAAAATAATTAAGTGAATCGATGAGTGAATATATGTAAACGATACAAAATGAATTGAAAGTTGAGTTGTGAAACCTTGTGCTTGCATATTCATGGAGCTTCCCAGTGCTGGAGAAGATGATCAATCCAATTTCAGCATCACAAAGGATTGATAACTCCCTTGCCTTCTTAAGCAATCCACTCCTTCTCTTTGAGAAAGTCACTTGCCTACTCGTAGAATTGTCGATCCTACGGATCGCAATCTTTCCCCTCCCCATGTTTAATTTTTAATTTTTTCTCTGCAAAAAAAATTCTATTAATTACCTTGTTTTGTGTATGCGTTCTACCCTTAAAGGTTGTAATCAGCAATCAAAGGTATATTGGAACAAGATCGTTAACGATGATATTTCGGCGAAAATTGCACCAAAAATAGAAAGTTTTGACGATGAAATTACAATAACGTTGAAGCAAGATGATATTTTTAGCAATCTACAAAAGAGAACAAAAAAGGGAAGACTAGATGAGAATAGGAGGAGAGGCTCAATTACTCAAAACTAGGGTTACTAATTTGAGCTTTTTCAACGAGGAATAATGGAAGAGTGGTCTATACTTCCCTTTGGGAAGAAATGCTTTTGAAGCAATGCTCTAATTAGAAGTATAATATGGAAACTAGAGGTAGAAATAGTGGTTTTAAGGCAAAGCTAAAACCACTTTGGAAAACATGGAGCGGTTTAATTTATTACACCATATATGGTTTGGGGTATGTTTGGTTGGTTATTAGGGCGTGGATGGAAAATTTTTGGTGTTTTGAGTGGGAGGAAAATTTATGTTTGGTTTGTAAAAGTTGGGAAGGTAGAAAAATTATTTTTATATATTTAAAATATAATAATGATTGTATGATTCGATAATATATAAATTTATAAGGTAATAAAAAAATGAATATGAATAGAAAAATTATAAATGTAGGTGTTGATTTGATTACGAATATGTATAATAATTGAAAATTTATTAATTAATTATAAAAGAAAAGAGAGGAAATATTTCGAATTTGAATTTAAATAAAATTTATATAATAAAATATTTACTTTATAATATTTTTAAATGATAATAAATAGTGAAAAATTGGAGAACAAACATAGCCTTGGTGGCTTTTGTATAAAATGCAACATTGATCGATGCTTTTTTCTTATCTTAAAATGAGAATTAAATAATTGGTCATCAAAAAATAAGCTAAAGTAGTGACATCCTCGTACAATGAAAAGAAAAATGAGAAATTTTGTGACGAGTGGGGTTTGTATTCTTGTTTGTGACAGCTATTGAAGTGATTTAAACTTTTGATGATGCTGTCCAACGTATGGATAGTCGCGACGTGGAGAGCAGAGCTATGCCAATCTGGGCTTATCAAACATGTAAAAGTAAAGCGAATAAGCATCATCATTAAATAAGAATCAATTAACAATAAAAATCTTGGTAATCAAGAAAGAGTGAATGCAAGTATACGACAAACATGGTCTAGAAAATTGTGCTTTAAATTAAACTTAGTTATGACAGAGCAAAATTATTTTAAATTAATTTCAAATCAAAATTTTTGAACAAAATATGTTATATTATATACGTTAATCCTTTTTGGGTATTATCATTGTAAATTAAGGGTAAGCAGTGTGATCCTAGTGTTAAGACTCTTTGAATTTTTTGTAAGCTCCTCGTGAAAAAAAATAAACAAAATTTTTATACACACACAAAAATAAACAACCAACTTAAATTTTTTGGCTTTAGAATGTAGATAAGGGTCTTAAGTTCTTTTATTCTATCAGCTAAATTGTATCAAGAACCTAATAAATTGTGAGTTTAATGAATTGGGAACCTCTAAATCAGGCCGAAAAGATGAATTGCACTTGAATTAATGATAAAGTAGCTGCAAAGTTTGTTAGAACTTTAAGTAGGCACTTTCTATATCAGAAATTAAGAAAATAATAATAATAATAATTAATAATAATAATATGAGATTCCCTAAAAGATCCATTTTCATATGATGCTCTATATATATTTATGTATGAAAAGCCGCGCGCAGGGACTGTACTTAGTGGCTTTCTCTTCCACTTGTGCCCACTAATATTTCTTCTAACCAGCACAAGAATGGAAAATAAAACCTGATTATATTGATGCTGAAATCACCCGAGATTCCAGAAAATCTTGTCTTCTTCGGGTGCATAAAATTAAGATTGTCCTCGTACTAAAACAAAAAGGACAGTGTGGAGTGGGCGCTGCTTTTCTGGGTAGGGGCTTGGGGCAGCATTCATCACCACGACCGATGATAGAAACCCTATACCCACTTAGGATTAATATTATTGGTTATTAGCGGATAACGTTCTCAATAAGGTAATTAATAACACCTTCGTCTACAAAATATATGTGTGTGTGTGTAAAATTAGTAATAGAAGACACACTCAATGCATGTGTACATAAACAGAATAATAATAGTTTTTAATGTTAATTTTATATTATGTGCAGACCGTTAATAATATGTCTTCTAAAGCTAAATTATCAGTAAGTATATTAGAAAGATATTAGTTGTAAATATTTTTTTAATTTATTAATAAAATATTAATATTTACTTTATCAATATCATGACAGTATTTTCTTCACACGTATAAATCTTGAATGGTTTAAAGTATTGCATGTGTCTATTTAATTGTGTTTAGAAGCTTTATTCATAATAAATTATAAATATAGACACAAGGCTATCTTAGTATATAATCACTAAATTCAGTTCGTGAGCCACAAGCTCTCTAAATGACATTAGTGAGTTAGTACGATTTGTATACTTTATGTTTGTACGATGAGTATTATACTGTTCAGTATAGAATATTGAAAATACATATATATGAATACATTATTGGAGAATGCATATTCGAACACTAATTTGAAGAATGAAGCAAATACATAAAATTCACTCTTCATTATCAATGTTTTGTTTCGTGATCATGCCAAATGCATGCGGACCTTATACCTATCACAACATAATTGTTTTGTGCACATAATAATCAGGGTGTCATTAGGTCACTAAGTACCAACATCTGTCTTTGTATGAGATAGGATAATAAGCACAACATGTTGTTACTTGGACGCATTAATGAAAGATTTATTTCCTTACAAATGAACAAGTCATCTGTCCTATGCAATCCATGTTTTATGAGACAAAAATCTTTGGCCAAGGTAGTGTGTAATCAGAAATGAGTTTTTGATATAAGTATTAGTTTCATGAGGTAATATTGATTTGGTCATAAGATTGAGCTAATGAGTTTAAGTAAATTTATGGCTTTTACTTAATCGAGACAAAATAAAATAAAATGCCTATATCGCATGATATTTACGATAGAAATAGTTCATGTAATCCATTCATTACACCTTTAATAAGTAGCAAATGGGTTACAGGATAAATGTTATTCATATTCTTCAAACTATGTTCGTTACTAGTTAAAGATAAATTTAAAGAGTCACACATATATAAACAAAGCGATTGCTTGAAGGTATTTGCAAAATAGTAATATTGAGGCTTGAGAAGTGAATTAATTTAGTTGTAATTAGATTAAACTAAATAAAATTATTTATTTCTCATTATTGTTAGTGATGAGATCATTAATTAGAAATATGATGAATCGTTAATTTAATTAATGAAGATTAAACAAATTAAAGGAAAAGACATAAAAAGAATTATTTAATACTTATTATGTTTGTATGGATAAATTATAGGCCAATATGTTATCATGGCTCGTAGATTATAAAAAAAAAAATTACATGAAATTGATTCTAAGTAATCACCCATGTAACTAAGCTATATTTTGATTTATACGAGTTATGTAAAGAAAAGTGTGTTGAGATTTAAATTCTACTACATTTTTTTCTGGTATTTTGTATTTATTTTTGACAAATTTTATGTCACAAACCCAGCAAAACCGAATGGAGTTCAGAAAATGATAAAATATAATAAATTGAAATTATGAGATATGATTGTAATACATGCAAATCGAGGGAATGGCATCATGCAACAAAAATTGACTCACATCTTTGATAACTAGTAATCGCAGCACATACCCACATTTCGTGTGCAAAATTTTTGATAAATTATGACATTTATTCATAATAACGAATTATAATAAAAATTAAATCATTTTAAAATTAAAAGTATGTGAGATCTTTTCCTTTAATTAAAAAAAAAAGAAATTTAAAAGAAAATGAAGAAAAAATAAAATAAAAATATTATTCTAATTAAATCTTATGCCACCAAAATCATGTCTTGTCCATAGTATACAGTACATAGATACAAGATACAATATTGACGTATAAGCGTTTCCCATATCTCTTAAGATTTCGTTGGTATGGTAATCATCATCATGTGTACTTCTACTGTACGAAATAAAAAAAATTATTATTATATTATTATTGTTGTCGTAGCAGCATTGTTATTGGTATTGGTACGTCCAACTTATTATGGGGCTCTCTATAATAGTTGAAATGTTGGAGAGACAATGACGACCGATTAATCTTGCTAATTAATATGTGTATATATATAGACTAGTAAAATTTTTAAATTTTATATGTGTATAAATTTTTTTATAAATTATAAAATTATTATATTTAAATTAATGAAAATAAAGTTATTTAATATTGAAAAGTAAAAAGAATATTTAAAATAAAAATTAAAGAGATATCAAGAGAATTTAAAGAAAAAAGAGAAAATTTGAGCGAAATCACAATAAATAAAAAAAAATAAAAAAATTAGAATTGAAATAAAAATTATGTAATTTTATATTGAGAAAAAATATAAAATATAAAAAATAATAAAAGATCAAAAAAATTTAAAAATAATAATAAAATTTAAGAGAAGTTGAATTGAAAAATGATGAAAATTTTAAAAGTATTTGACATAAGTATAATTATGTAAATTTATCTTGTGTACCTAAAATTTTTTATTAAAATAATAATACAATACAAATAAATATATATACTATATGCACATTCACATCTCAAGTCTTTTTTACTAGAAAAATGTGTCAGTTGTTATGCACAAGTAGCTTTGCCAGCCTGTCAAAATGATTAAATTAAACAAATAATTAAGAAGGGCTTTGTTGGCCCTTCCACTAGACTCTGCAAATGATTAAATTAAACAAATAATTAAGAAGGGCATTGTGGGCCCTTCCACTAGACTCTGCACCTATACTTAGTCTTTGTAATAACATGAAACCCACCATCTCGTCAAAATGTGAGTGGTAGAAAAGAAAAATGATTGAAATAAATAACATGGCACACTAATGTATATCTAAATTTTTACATAAGCTATACTATTTTATTAATTGTAATAAATTATAATTAAAAAAATATTAAATGAAAATTGAGATTATATGAAAATTTTAGTAAGAAAAAATGGAAAGAGTAAATTGAAAACTATAAAAATACGAGAGTATATTAAAAGAAAATAAAGAAAGAAAGAAAAATAAAAAGTATTTAAATAAGAATAGTATAGTCAACATTATACCTCCTGTTTTAGTATAAAGTATAGAATATAAAATAGATAAAAAAAAATTTAAAAATAAAAATAATGAATAAATTAAAACTAAGATGTGAACAATGTGAATGAAAATCTCGATAGAATAAAGGTAATATGTGAAGAATTAAAGATATTTAAACATTTTAAATTGTGCAACCAAATTTCATTACTAACTCAATATACAGTATAATATTACCTATTTCTTGAGAATCAATTCACTTCACATATACAAACAACTTAATTTGAGATTAATGAATATCACTCTGAGAAATAAAACCAGTTTCGATATTTAGGGAGGGAAACAAAAAGGAAAAACGTCAAATTGCATACTTGATTTCCATGTAATAGACAAGCAAAGGAAAATTAGAACAATTTCCCTGCCAAAAACCAATAAAACAACTACATCATTTAGTAATAAAACAAGAAAATACATGGGGTATGTTTGGATGCTTATTTTCCTCTATGTTTGGATGGTCTAGAAAATTGTGGTTTAAATTAAACTTAGTAAAATTATTTTAAATTAATTTCAAATCCAATTTTTTGAACAAAATATTTTATAGTATGTATGTTAATCCCTTTTGGGTATTGACATTGTGAATTGAGGATAAGAAAGGTGTCATCCTAGTGTTGAGATTTAGATACATGCTCTTTGAATTTTGGTAAGCTCCTCGTGAAAATGATAAGCAAAATTTTTATATACACACAAAAATAACAAGCCAACTTAAATATTTTGGCTTTAGAATGAAGATAAGGGCCATACGTTTTTTTATTCTATCTGCTAAATTGTATCAAAAACCTAAGTTCAATGAATTGGGAACCTCAAATTAGGCCTAAAAGATGAATTGCTCTTTAATTAATGATAATGTAGCTACTAAAACTTAAGTAGGTACTTTCTATATCGGAAATTAAGAAAATAATAATAATATGAGATTCCCTAAAGATCCATTTTCATATAATGCTATATATATATATATATATATATATATATAAGCTGCAGGGACAGTACTTAGTGGATTTCTCATGCAATTGGGCTCAATAATATTTCTTCTAACCAGTACAAGAATGGACATTAACCCTAATTATATCGATGCTGAAATCTCCTAAAATTCCAGAAAACCTTGTCTTCTTCAAGTGCATGTCGTGTAACGGGGAAAAAAATAAGATTATCCTCGTAGAGAAACAAAAAAGATAGTATGGAGTGGGGCACTGCTTTTCTTGGTTGGGGTTTGGTGGTGCTGTAATCATCACCACCTCAGCTGATGATAGAAACCCTATACCCACTTAGGATTAATATTATTGGTTATTAGCGGATAAAGTTCTTAATAAGGTAAATAACAGTACTTTCACCTATACAATATATATGTGCGTGTGTGTGTGTGTGGGTGTGTAAGTATCTTAGAGCATGTTATTATTTTAATAAAGATTTTTGCTTGAACAAAGTGAATCTATATACATTTATCTATATGTTAAGTACTTTTATTTCTTTTATAATTTTTTTGTTTTTTTCACCCAACATACAATTTATATTTATATGCTTTTTCAAATTTTATCATTTTTAAATTCTTTTAATATTTCATATTTTTTATTTTAAATTTCTTAGCACAGTATAAAATTATCTAATTTCCTTATTTTAATTTCTTTTTCTTCTAAATTTTAAATTTGTATGTTCTCTTTTTTAAATTCTTTTGATTTTTTATTTTATTTTTAAAATATTCTTTATAATTTTAATATTAAATAAATTTATTTTTATTAATAAAAGTAAAATAATTTTATTATTTATAAATAAATCTACACACATATAAAGTTTTTAAATTTTACTAGTATATATAAAACTAATAATAGAAGACGCACTTGATGTATGTGTACATAATAATAATAATAATAATTTTTATTGTAATTGATATCTTGTATAGGGTTCATAAAATAATAAAATATAATAAATTGAAATTGTGAGAATGATTGAATATATAAAAATTGAGGGAGTAGAGTAAATATATATATATATATATATTTTAGTAACTACGCATTATGCAACAAAAATTGACTCACATCTTCAATAACTAGTAATAGAAGCACAAGCACATATGGCACATATGGCGTGTGTCAAATTTTTTTATAATTATGAAATTTATTTATGTTAACAAATTATAGTAAAAATAAAATCATTTTAAAATTAAAGGTACGTGAGATCGTTTCCTTTTATATAAAAAGAAATTTGAAAGAATTAAAATGAAAGATATGGAACACATTATGAGAAATAAGGTATGAAATTATATTAAAACCAAATGAAACAAAATAAAATAAAAAATATTATACTAATCAAATCTTATGCCAGCAAAATGATGTCCAGCCCATGGTATACAGTGCATAAATACAAGGTACAATAGACGTATAAGCCTTTCCCATATTTCATAAGATTTCATTACCGTATGGTAATCACCATCATGTATACTTCTACTATTTGAAATAAAAAATTATTATTATCTTATTGTTGTTGTTGTGGCAGCAGTAATCAGTGTTGTTATGGTACCATTGAGTGCGACTTATTATAAAATTCTCTAAATTTTAGAGAGACAATGTGACTGATTAATCTTCCTAGTTAACATATATATATTATATGCACAAACATACACTGCTCAAGTCTTTCTTATTGAAAAATATGTTGGTATGTACATATTGCTAGCCTGCCAAAATGCTTAAATTAAATAAATAATTAACAAGGGCAATGTTGGCCTTTCCACTAGACTATGCACCTACATTACCTTTTTCTTATAACATGAAACCCACCATCTCATCAAAATGTGAATGTTGGAAAAGAAAAATAATTGAAATAAATAACAGTGACACACTTGATGTATATCTAAATTTTTACATAAGTCAAACTATTTTATTCATTGAAATAAATTATAATAAAAATAATATTAATTTAAAATTAAAAAATTTAAGTACAAAAAAATAGAAAGAGTGAGTTGAAAAATATAATAAAATATATGAGGGAAAATAGGAGTATATTAAAAGAAAATAAAGAAAGAAAATTAAAAAATATTTAAATAAAAATTTTATAGTCAACGTTATACTCTTGGTTTAGTATAAAGTGTAGAATATAAAATAGATAAAAGAATTTGAAAAATTAAAATAATAGAATAAATTAAACCCAAGAAGTGAATAATGTAAACGAAAATTAAGAGAATAGAGTAAAGGTAATATGTGAAAATTTAAGGGTATTTAAACATTTTTATATTGTGCAACCAGATTTCATTACTAACTTAATATATAGTATAGATAATGCCCCTTCATGAGAATCAATTCACTCCACATTTATAAATAACTTAATTTGAGATTAATGAATCTCACTCTGAGAAATAAAACTAGTTTCAATATTTGGAAAAAGAAAAAGGAAGAACGTCAAATTGCATGCTTGATTCCCATGCAATAGACAAGAAAGGGAAATTAGAGCAATTTCCCTGCCAAAAACTAATAAAACAACTACTTCATTTAGCAATAAAACAAGAAAATACATGGGGTATATTTTGGATGCTTATTTTCCTCTATTTTTACCCCATCAAAATTTTCTCTTCCAAACATATTTTCCATCAAAATAACACTTTTATTTCTTTATCCCTATAACTTCTATATTACTTCTAAATTTTTGCTCGCCAACTTTACTCTATAAAATTTGCAAACCAAACGGAGAGCGTTGGCCTTAAATCAGTCCCTATAAGATACATTTTCAATTATCAAGATGGCATGCCACACTCGATTATTCAAGTCCAAGTCCCACTATTGGATCATCTCACATGACACATTCTTGAATTCCATTATTTGGTCCAAAAGCTGGTGAAATGTGCCCACTCTCCATGTCAAAATTCCACCACTCATCAAGCCTATGATGAGTGACGTATATGGCAGCCCACTTGGCTCACTCCATCCCCCATGCAGCATTCATCCTCAAGAAACAGTGTCCTCTCCCCAAGGATTCCCACTTTCACCCACAAAAGATTTGGGATATCAAGCCTATAGACCTCAACAATCCTCCACATGATCAATGAATTTTCTTGATACAAGAAAAACTAGCATTATATCCTCATCTAGCTCAACTAAATATTCCCTGAATTGCCTTGACAATCTAGAGGGCACAGCCCTGTTTGCACCAATTGCTCTGATCCAAAAGCAGGCATCGACGTCCTCTATCACGGTAAGACTTCCCTGCGAGCTCACCCCGTAGAACTTCCCTTGGAAACCTAGGGCATTAGTGAACTGTATGCATTGGCTGGACGCGTAAGGTTCCTTAATGGTGCAGTCTTGCACAGCCCATGACCTATCCATGTCATTGCTCCCTAAAGAAAGAATGCAACAGACGGCGAACAAGTCCCTGTCAGCACCATCACATTGCAGCCATTAGGATACTCTGGATATGCTGACAGAGCGCAAGTTTTGAAGGGAAGATTGGGATCCCATTCTGGCAGGTACCTTGTACATTGCCTGCACAGGCTCCCATAGATATAAATCAGGCCAAGTGGCTCCCATGACCAGAATCTGTCCATGAGAGAAGCCCCTGAAGTAGATTCCAGGGCAGAAGTATTGGTTGTATGATCTTCTCTTGTAGTAGCCAAAAGGGTACTCCTCATTGGATGAGAACAAACTTCAAGGCTCAAGAACAATAGATTGCATAACATCCAATCAAACGTAAACATAGTAACCTCAACCCCTGCAACCAAGTTGATTGATAGCCCTATATTAATTAATGTGCACGACTATATATTCAATTTTGAAGGGAAATTTGTTGAAGCTTTGAGGAGCATGCTTTTCATGAGATTATGGAGTACCCGTCTTCTTTTCTAAGAACAAATACCAGAAAAGTGAATGTCAATAGAGAACTTTGGGCTATGTATGTTTGTTTTCATTTTTTCCCATCACAAAACACAAATTACTATTATTACACATGACGCGGACGTCCAACATGATAAAGAGGAGTCGCTGGTAATTCCAGTTGGGCCAATAACCAGGGCACGGGCAAAAAGACTTAAAGAAGCCATTAACGTCTTGGTGCACGAAATTCAAGAAGATGTCACGCGTGGATGCAAATTCGAGGAGCCCGATGAAGAGCGTAGAGTAAACATCCTGAGATGGATGGAAGACTTGGGGGCGAAGGAATAAATAGGGATGATTAATTTAATTAATTATTTATCATTCAACTTAGTTTAATTATTTCTCTTTTAATTTAATTCTGGGCCCAGTCAAAATAAGCCCAGTAGGAGCCCGCAGCCCAACTAGGTTAGGGTTTTGGCACTATAAATTCCTCATGTACCATCAGATTTGAAGACAGAGTGTTTTTCAATTAATTCAGGTTTCCTTTCAATTCCCCGAAATTGATTCTTTCAGTTTCTCGTGAGTTTCTATCCCAAATCGAGTCATTCCGAATTGGTTCGAGTGATTCGTAACGTATCAATCAGCAATCGGTGTGCTGATTGTGGCCGTTCTTATCGGGTTCAATCCAATCCTACCACGTTGGGTCGGCGTTCTTCGCCCGGTTCGCGTCCCTGGGGTTATCGGATTCGGGTCCGGTTACACCGTTCTATCCGACGCGATCGTTGATCACGTCAACACATTTAAATATTTTCTTTATTCCTATCTTAATTTTTACACAGCTGAAGAAAACACCTAAAAAGATGCACCCAAAAATAAAAACAAACATAACCTTGCCATATTAAAGAAGAAGACAACTTATGTCTAAGTCTACGTTCATGAACTCCAACAATGTTCCTATATTACGTGATTTAAGAGAGAAAAAAGCCATTTAAAGAGTAACTTTTTTTAAAGATGAATTTAAACCATCAGGCGCTGGTGGTGTTATTTTCGTGAAGGTTTGCACATGTAACATTTTTTTCACAAATGGGTCGGGATTGAAATCTAAATCTTTAATTAGTTTAGCTCTGAATGACAATTTTATGTAAAAATTTAAACTGTTAAAGATGTGTATTAAATGAAATTTTAATTACTTTAACAATTTTCAAATGAGATTTTATTTTTTAGAAATTTAAAAATTGAAATATTGTTTTAAAACATTTTAAAAATTTAAAGAAAAGGCAAGATATTTAAGATAGAAGAAATATTAAACTCAAATAATATCAATGGTAAATCTTTTTGGAGCATAAAAAATATTCTATTAAATATTAAATCAATTAATTATCCCTTTGTCCGAATAACATAATTTGGGAGATATTGCATGTAAAATATGTAATAGTTGATACCAATTTTGCAATTTAAATACTGTATATATAAGAGAGTTTGATAGTCTTAAAAAATTTAGCTGTTTTCCATACTTGATCTCTCACAAAGATTTAGTATTCCTAGTTAATATGTTTCAAAATATCCCCCTACACTTAAAAAAATTAGATAAAAAGGAAAAGAACACGAAAGAACAAACTTAAAATAATTGGATCTTTGTATTACACATTCTGTGGCCTTACTTGAAACTTTGTTGCATAAGCTCGAAATCATTTTATATATCTTAAAGCACCCATTGTCTTGGAGTAAAACCCATTTACAACTTAAAACAAGTTATAAAGCAATTGATCATGGAGTCAAAAAGGTTATTTTCTAATCAAAACACGTAGTGATAATCAGTGTTTATGAATAATAAAACGTAAATACTATATTTGGATACAGATTTTGTAGGATGAAAATTTGATAGGTAAACTTAAAAATAGTGTAAAAATGAGAGAAAAAAAGAGAATAAAAAATAATATTTTCAGAGGACAAATTGGTAAATTCGCCCTCTGAGAACTAATACCTTCGCCGACGGCGCGATCCTGAGAGCTGCAGCGAAGCTTGTGGCGTAGCGATGACCTCTGGATGTGTAAACTAGTGGCTTTTGCTTAAGAAATTGGACGCCATGAAAGAGGGCTCTGAGCTTTTGCTTTGAGCTTCGGATATTTGTTAATTATATAATTATGCTAACAAATTTACAACGAAAAACAAGTTTAAAATTAATTGATCATGAAGTAATTTATTTAAATATATGAACAAAATATATAATAATAATTGAATGATATAATAATTTATAAAAATAATGATTATTTTATAAAAAATTAATAAAAATAAATATAAATATATATAAACATTAATTTGATTGTGAATAAGTGTAATTATTAAAAAATAATTAATTAATTATATATATAAAAGAAAAAATTTAAATTTAAATTTAAATAGAAATAATATTAAATAATACGATGGATAGTTTGAAATTTAAAAAAATATTTTGAAGGAGAAAATTGAATTCCAAACAACCTCAGTGTACATATTCAGACCATAACATACATCTCGCAAATCATAGGCTCTGGAGGGACAGCAACCTTGCCGCCCAATGGGCGTTTGGGGCAGAAGGGTTTCTTGTTTGTTACGGGCTTCCTTCAAGTCCACGATTAAACCGTACAAGGATTAAAATATTCACATATGGCGGCATTCACCATCATCCTGAGCAGAATAAGGACATCCTTTCGCACCTAATAGATACCTTTCTTACTACAATCGAGGTGAGAGTAAGACTCCTGTGAGGGGTCTGGGCCAGATAGTGAGGAGGAGGCGAGCCAGATAGCAAGGCGAGGCAAAGACTCTTCTCCCTCCAAAAGGCAGATTTTAACTTAAAAATGAAGCAGGCAAATGACCAATATGGTATCAACCAAAACAGAGACCACATCAAACAAGGTCCAAAAAAAGATTGAATCATTAAAGCATTAGAGCAACAACAAATACATGGGAGCCTGATCCACTCGGGCTAAATTTACCTGCTTAGATAGCGTATTAAACATATTATCATGCCTACTTTAAAATCAGAAGCCTAAATAATAAGCCAGTAATTGTTATTTTCATCAATCTTTGACTATTATTATTTTTATTTTTGGGGTGCAGTCTTTAAGTGTTAAGGGATACTATTGCAGTGTGTATTCTGAGAACAAAGATAATTATAGATATAAAGCCAATAGACCGAAAAAGGTAAATTCAAATAAAGATCCATTCTGAACAGATAATGCCCAATGTTTTAATCCCGTTTGCTTTTTCAAACATTATTTAATAAACTTCTGACAACTTCATTTTCAGTGGTCAGGTGTAGTATCCAAAAGCCTAACTTACTATAGCGCCAGGGCAACTAATAATAATGCAGATGCAACTGATGAACCACAGTTTGGGAATCGGCGTGCCAAACTTAAGCGCTCGTCACAGAACCTGAGTTTCTCCTGCATTCCGCCAACATATCCATGTAGAACTGACACTTGTTTATCTCGTTTCCATAGCTATTTAGGCACTGCATAAAATCAGAGTTTAACATGTCAACTTAAGAAGATGACCAATATGTAAAGCAATACTCCCGCGAGAATTAACCAGAGAAATTAGAAGATATTAAAGAATTAAGATTCAGGCAAACTTGGTGCTACAGATTATATGGTTCAAGATGCATTTGATTACAACTTAATACGTGATGCGGTTTGCTTTCTACGCAACATGGACACTTCCTTGCTCTACATCTCACACATAAAGCCTGCTGGCACTGCATGACACGGTTACAGGTCTTACAAGTATTGTGCCACACTACACTTGCCCACGCAAACTCACATCAAACACTGACAAATAACGTGTATATTCTATAAATTGTGATCTAGTATCTGACTAAATTCGCACCACATTGTCAAGAATGGATTTATCAAAATGTGGAGGATCTTCTTGACTAAAATAAATTGATGCAAAAATTAATAGACTGATTCAAGGGGGAAAAGATTGCTCCACTTACATCCTGGAATGCCTTGGAATGCACACTGCAAGCATCAGAGCCATCCATGCTAGATGCAGCAGGTGATGGTGCCGCAACAGCCTCAGAGACAACTGTTTCGTGCTTAATTGTGCGAGGTCCCATAAGAGCATCTACAGCCCTATGTGCAACAGCACTTCCACCACCAAATGCCATTCCTGTCAAATTTAAAGTGAAGAAAATGTAGGGAGGTACAATAAATTACGTGATAAAAAAAAATGCACATACCTTCGGCTATGGTTGAACCAAGATTTCCAAGCAAGGATCCGCCAGAGCTACTTTGCGCAGGAGCTGGAGGAGACGCATGACCAACTGCGGATGATCAGAAGCAACATTAGTAGGCTTGAGAATGAATTAAATCAAACACCACAAAAGGCCAAATAGGGTCGAACAAGAAGGTATTGAGGGATTATGAAGCTATTTTTTTTTTAACGAAAGCCTCAAAACTCTCGTATAAAAATTATTTGACCAGATAGACGGCATGAACCTGGCTTAGGCGGTGGTTTCCGTGCTGCAGGGAGACGTGTTGGACCAGCAGATGATCTTCCTGCAAAATTAATTATTTAGTTTAGCGGTACAAAATAAACAAAAATTATGCACACAAATCACCACACAGCAGAGGGATTCGTCTCGGTATCAAATAAGAATCCAATCGACAGTCAATAACACTGACATAATTCATCGAAAACCAATTCTTCTATTCACAAATCCAACACGAACTTCATTAACAATTAACCCAAGAGTCGGAAACGAGAGACATTTACAACAAACGGTTCAAGAATATCAAAACCAACACATCAAACTATTATAATAAGTCTTCTTTCGCATAACTTGTTCCGAAAATGACACAAAACAGGACACGCGGCCCTATCGCGTGCCGCGGAACGACATGGTTATCGATGAGGACGCGAAGCAGTAAAACTTACCACGGGAGCTGCGACGCGCCATGATCTATGCTGTCAGTCAGAGGGCGCCGAAGAAAACAAGAGCTGAGAAACAACTGTACGATGCAGTAACCTAAGTTTGGCACAAACGCGCATTTATAGGCCTGAATGAAAATGTTTAAGGATACGTTGGCGGCGAAATGTTTGCGGGTATTGCCACGTGTCAAAATCTTGACCATCGTTGCGAGGTTTTCTTGGCGAGGGGGCGAGACCAGAGCGTTCCAGAATCTTCAGCACTACAGGTCGCCGCGGCGCTGCCCACTTCCAACAACACAGTTACATGGGCACCAGTGACCAAAGCCCTCCAGTTATGTTTACTGTTAGTGATATCTCATGTCCTCTTTTTTTATTATTTTCATCAATCGTTAACTATGATTATTATTATTATTTTTATTTCTGGGTGCAATCTTTTAGTATTAAGAGATGTGATTTTGGTGTGTATTTTGAGGAGAATTGAAAACAATCACAGCCCACATGCATGGCTCAAAGTGAGAGACAAACGTGTCAGGAGGAAATGTAAGTCCAAAGTTTGGAAATTGACGACGAGCAAGTTGAATAAGAAAAAAAAAACAGAATTTATAGGAATTAAGAAGGGTAAAAGTTAAGAAGGAATAACCCATATAATTTGAAGTGGAGGTTGATGACTACCACATAAACGAATAACAAATAAAAGAATAGAAAATTGAGCGCTTATAGAATTATGTGTACGTTGAATCATTTAACTATCTAAAAACGTATTCATCTGTTTGTGTTATATAAGAGTTGAAATTTTTTTTAATTACAAAGACTACATATGCATATTTAGATAAGTCATCGGTATTTTTTTATACTCTTTTATGTAGTTTACTACTGATGTTTCTATGTTAAACTCATGAGAATATGAAGTTAAAGTTTAACCAAGATGATGGAGAGTTAAAAAGCTTTCAAAAGATTTATGTTTGATCTAAGAGGACACAAACTTGAATTGAGGTTAATTCCCTCTTAAGAGAAGAGATATGATACGATTCAGGGAGTATTTATTATTTTTATTTTTATCGATTAATGAACTTTATTAATAATTTAGGCTACATGGACTTTTAAATTAGAATCTGGTAGGAATTAGTATAAATAGTTATTTTATTGAGTTCAAATAGAGGAATCTTAGATATTGAATTTGAGAGTTATGAAATTACTCAACTTTCTTTGAATTTGAGAATGTTCAAATTGATTCAATATGGATGATCCTCATATAAGTCGCGTATCAATCAATCTTGATCTATCGATTGTGACCGTCCTATCACGTCGTCTATCAATTTTGGTTTCAATATATTGGATAGACACTCTGATGCATAGTCCGCGTTTTTAAAATTCCAATTAAGTTCAATTAATTTTTGTCCGCGTTTTTAAAATTCCAATTAAGTTCAATTAATTTTTGTTCTTTCACTGCCCGGTCGAGAGTTTAACATATAACTTAAGAAGATAACCAACATGCAAAGCAATACTCCCGCGACAATTAACCAAAGATATTAGGAGATAGTAGAGAATTAAGATTCAGTCAAACTTGGAGCTACAGATTATACGGTTCCAGATGCAGTTTATTACAGGCACTGCATGACATACCGTGCTTTTCTTGCCCATGCTAACTCACAATACACACTCGATTATTATTTTTTTTATATTTTTTTTCTCCCTCTTACATTTACATAATTTTTGAAATAAAAAACTTATAAACAGACATCAAAATTTAAAAACAAACAAAGCTTTTGTTCCACCTTACAAAATACATAAAGTTATGCACACAAATCACCATCGAGTAGAGGAATTTGTGTCTCGCTATCAAAGAAGAATCCAATCAAATGTCAATAACAATTTATCGAAAACCAATTCTTTCATTCACATATCCAACATATATTTTATTAACAATTACGCAGAAGTCTGAAACGAGAGACGTTCACCAAAAAAGGTTCAAAAATATCAAAGCCAATACATCTAACTATTAATATTGTTCAGTCTATAAGATTAAGTCCGATAAATTAATTTATCTAACCAATCTAATGTTCTTTTAGAAAGAAAAAAGCTCATGATAAAATATTGGTTTGATTTTATTTTGATTATTATTAATTAAATTACCCATCAATTTCTTTTTAGAATTTTTACTATGATTATCACATATTTTTTATAACTTTTAAAATTAAACATAAACATAATTTTGTAATATTAGTAAATGTTGGAAAAAAATTAAATATAATTTACAATAATTTAATTTTATTGGATGAATATCAATAGAAATTTTATTGAAGATGTTTCGTCACTGCTTTATATAAAGAAAATGTCAGCACAAATAAACAATGCATAACACATTTTATTCCTGTTCTTAAAAGTTAAGATAAGAGCACATGATGTCCAAAGCTTTAGCTTTTACACGCACGGCCTTAGCCTTTACGAACACATGTAGCCTCGTAGAATGTGATACCCGAATATGTATCCTTTTATTTGAAGATGGAATTGGCAAAACCCAACTGGCCAAGCGTACGAGACTGTTTTTTGGCTCTTTTTCTGTCTTCACTTTTTCTTATGTATTCAATAATTCATTGGAATAGTAATAAGCATTATTATTTTCTTCAAATTTATGGCACCAATCCAAATAATGATCTCCCGACAACATTTTGACTAACCACAGCAAAGCTCATTTCCTGGTTAAGACAAGGTGGCAAATAATCATCCTTCCCTAACTCAGGCTGGTTAGCAAAAAATATACAATAGATTAATAAAATTTTATTAATTTTTTACATCAAAATACCCTCACTTCAAAAATACATAGGGCTTGTTTTATAAATAAAAGATGCATTAACTAATAAAATTTTGAAGTATGGATATTTTAGAAAAATAAAATAAAAACAAAAATAAACACATTAAACAATTTAAATAAACACATTAGTAAATTATCCTATATTCGGAGAGTGTTTGGCTAAACTTATTTTTTATAACTTATAAGATTATGTAGTTTATAAAATGTTTTTAGAGTTTACAAACTCTTAAATCTTATTTTAAAAATAAACTAATAAATTATTTTATAAGAATTTGTTGAAATTTATAATTATAATTGATTACAATTTTTTAATGTAATAATATAAAAATAAATTAAATATTATTACTAAAGTATAATTTAAAAATATTTATTTTAAATACTATTATTTTTTAAACTTATAACTTCTTTTCTTAAAAAAAAATACTACACGCTCTTAAAAAATTTATAATATAATGTTTTAAGCAACTTATTAGTTCATCTACTTACTCTCTTACTTTAGTCTCTTAGTCTTTCACAAGATGGCCACGTGCCAAAATCTTAACCTTATTTGTGAGCTTTTTTTGGATAGAGGGCGAAACTAGAGCATTCTGGAATCTTAAGAGTAGGGGTAGAATCAAGTCGAGTCAAATTCGAATAATACTTTATTCGAACTCAACTCAAAAGGAATTTTGATGAACTTGAGCTCGAGTTGAGCTATAGATCTTGAGTTCGAGCTCGAGCAAAATCATTTAACTCGAGTTCAAGCTCGTTAGACTCGATTGGATGAGTATTGAGTCCAAGTTCAATCACGAGCCAATCGATCCTGATCCCAAGCTCGAGCTTGAGCCTAACAAGCTCACAAGGTGGTGCATTTTAAACAAAGTTATGTTTGTTTTACAATTATCTACTACTCAAAAATACACACTCAATTATTATCATTCTTTTTTCATCTCTTTTTTATTTTACTTTTACACAATTTCTAATGTAAAAACACATAAAAATACACGCTAAAATTTAAAAACGAATAAAGCCAAAGTTATCAATTTCAGTAGATTCAAACTCTTCACCTTGTAACAAGGTGAGCAAATCTTTTTGATTGAAATACTAGTGAGCCAATCAATTGTCTTTTGTTGATTTTTCAAATTTTATTTATTTAATAAATTCACACAATAATATTTAAATGCACACATGAGTTGGGAATAATGTTAATGATAAAGGGGAGACTTGAGCTCGAGCTTTTTGATTGAGCACGAGCCCCCCTAAAAGCTGTTTGAGCTCAACTCAAGCTCATCGTTGATCGAGCTTGACTCGAGCTTTGATCAAGCTACTTGATTGGCCAACACATATACTTGGAAGATCACAAATTCAATGCTATCTCTATTTTATTTACATGTCTCAAAATTTTTTGATATTTATATTATTACAAATAATATTTATTATTTTCACCTTTTAACATATTTTCTTCTCTTACTGTTTTGTTATCTCTCTTTTTTCTTCTCTCACATTTTGTAGAAATTGTGCAATATAATTTTCATTTTTGAAAACTTATTTTAATTATTAAAATTTTTAAAAATACTCATGTTTATTTTAGTTTTTGAGTGTGTGTTTTTAAGCATACTTTATTGATAATTATAAAAGTAAAAGAAAAATAAAAAGAAAATTTAAAAAATGTAATTATTATCATAGGTGTTTTTGGAGCAAAAATTTGTAAACGAACATAGGTGATAGATTTATGTTTTGTTATCATAATTTCAATCTTAATAAATAACTTCTATTTTTCAAAATTTGAAATATGAAACCTGAAAACAAATACATTTTTACATTTTTTGATAGTAATGAAGATATTTCTAATGTTGCTAAGATTTTTTTAATCTTGAATTTATTGAATTGTCTTTTCATAATATTATTGATTTTTCTTTCACGAGAAAAAAATGCCAATACAATTTAATTGTTGATACATGGGGAAGATATGCATATATCCATTGCCAATGTTTGGAAGGGTGTCTTTGTGATGAACGATGTTTGGCATGGGTTGGATTCGAATGATTGATATGCTTGAAAGAAAATTTTGAGGGAATAAATAATATTATTTATTTAAATTTATTTATTTATAAATTTATAAAATATATAATAATAATGGAATGATATGATATTATGTATGAATAATAATAAATTTATAGGATATAAAAATGTGTTTGTGTGTGAGAGAGTGAGTGAGTGGGTGAGTGAGTGAGTGTGTGTGTATATATATCTATCGATTTAATTATAAATATATATAATAATTGAAAAATAAATTATTAGTTATATATATATATAACTGGAAAAATTTTAAATTTAAATTTAAATAAAAAATTTTTGGTGCAAGATGTTTAGCTGCGTGAAGTTGAAAAGATGTATTGTTGTTCCAAACTAAGTCATTGTGTGCATATATATAGATTTATTGGGAGAATCATAATTTATATTAAATTCCATAGCCATATACTAAAATTTATTCAACAAAAACACGAGAGATAGCATTTGTGTCGTTGAGATAACAAATCTTTTACAAAAATGCCAAAGACTTGATATGTATAAAATGTGAGTTGAAAAATTATAAAGATAGATATTAATTTATTAGTAAATATGTATAATGATTGATAAAATATTAGTTATTTATAAATATAAAGAAAGAAAAAATTTGAATTTGAAAGAAAATGTATTTTAATATATTTAGTTTGTAAAATTTTTAAGTGGTAATTAATAATTTTTAGAAGAGAAACAAACATAGCCAATATATTTGAAGCGGTCTTTTCTCCTCTTTTTTTTTTTTTTCTTTCTTATTATTTTTTGAAACTTCATATTCAATGACCAAATTTGTTTGGATGGCTGCTTATTTTCAGAAATTTACCATCAAGTAGAATTTTTACGCTAAAAGAAATTTCTACATGACTTAAAAATGTATAGTCTATGTTTGTTTTTTTTTTTTACAATGTGCATTTTTATGTATATTTCTTCCGACAATTATATAACAATAAGAAAGAAAAAAAGAAAAAAATATTAAAAATATAATAATTAAGTGTATATGTTTTTGGGTTGAAAAATGAAACCAAACAAAGTTACAGCGCCACAAATATACAAGTTTTAAGAACATAGTACGAATACAAAATAAAAATGTATATACTTATGTCGGGAGTTATAAAACTAAAAGATATATATATATATATATATATATATATAGCCAGCAAAAATAAGCAATATATTGTATTAAATTATTATTTTATTCATATATTATCAACACATTGCTTTACAATTCAAAAAAGAAAAAGAGCATCTGGGTTGATTTCTTAGAGAACAGCATTCCACATTGCATTAAATGTCTTTAGTCTTTGATGCATTTAAAGCATATATCCACAGCCACCATGAATCATTATTGGAAAATGAAGTCAATTAGATAAGACAAAGAAAAGTTCTCTTTAAATTGGATAATATTGTCCGTTGAATAAGATATAAGGAAAGCTTTTCTTTTCCTTTCGTGTCGTTGTGGTACTAGCTGTCCACCACAGAAGATTGCTTAATGGATGGGGGTTTTTGTTAACTCCAGGAAAAAAGCTTGCATTCCAAGTAAAACTCTTATGGAACACGAGAACATGACCCAGACATTAATGCTACTTCTCTCCTCGAATTCCCTTTTCTACTGCAATTCTTCATTTTATTTTTTAAAATATAATAAAACCTGTTGAAATAGTTTAATCGACTTCACACTGTGACTTATTACAATGCCAAATTTTCTTTCACGATCGCCTAGTGACATGGCCGGTTTCCGGTCAACAACTTGAACTTTAGGAAGTATCATGCGCATGTGTTCATATTTGGAAGAAGCAAATGCCTAAAAATTACTGTACATGGCCTCCTGCTTAGATTTTGAATAGTGAAGAATGTAAATCTTGTTTATGCTAACTTTAACGATGATGTATGGATTAACTATCTTTTTGAAATATCGATAATCGAACGTGTGACATTTTTGGGCTAAGTCAAATTAAAACTATTATTGCTATTGCTATATTTATTTTATTTCTATATTTATTATCTTATTCTGTTCAAATTCCATTCTTATTTATATTATATTCTAATATTCATTCCAATTCCTGTCCTTACAGTGACAATAATCAAAGTGCACTCTGCGACTCTCCGAATGTTTCTTGGGCGCTACTCACAATTCTCGCCTTCAATCTGAAACTAGCAAACTCACACCGTCCTTTTCCAATCGCTTTCACAAACCCCTATCTAGGGTTTCAGCTAGATATTCAGCTCTGATCTTCGTGCAAAATATTCATTTGTTTATTCGCAATTACAGATAGTTAGATTGGTGCTCGGGCAGTTTCCATGGCGGAAGAGCAATCGTCGGCAGCGGCGAACTACGGTTTTGCAGCAGCGCCGTTAGGAAACTCAGTAATACCAATAGCGAACAAGCTGCAGGACATATTCGCACAGCTTGGAAACCAGTCGACTATCGAGCTGCCGCAGGTGGCAGTGGTCGGCAGCCAGAGCAGCGGCAAATCCAGCGTGTTGGAGGCGCTCGTGGGGCGAGATTTCCTGCCGCGTGGGAATGATATTTGCACGCGTCGCCCACTCGTTCTGCAGCTTGTGCAGAGGAAGAGGAAGGCCGATGAAACTGACGAGGAATGGGGGGAGTTTTTGCATTTGCCTGGAAAGAAGTACTTCGATTTCGGTGAAATTCGCAAAGAGATTCAGGTTAGTTTCTTGTGTATAGCATATTATCGAGTGGTACAACATGCTTGTATTAGTATTTGAAAATTGTTCTCCACAGTGAAAATTGTTCTCCACAGTGAGAGGAAGCACCTAGTCTGTTCATACATATTGAAACTGTAGCTCATTACTGAGGATAGCTTTCAATCAGTTTCCTGAATTGCGGGCAATTGTTTGGAAATATTGGTTTATAATCTCATAATTTAAGATATTGTCAAGTTTGCGAAAGTACGTGTTTGCAAACTAGTTTGTCCCAAATTGCAAAATTGCTTTCTGGAATTTTTATTGGTTTTTTGCAAACTAGCAGATAATCAAATTCTGTAAAGCTTTCCTAATTATTTAGAAACATTAACCTTTTCCTTACTTGGAGAAGTGCTATGCCGTCAAGTTATATGCCAAAATCATGGTTTGCATTGGGAACTGAAGACGAGGGTGCTATATGATGCCACATTTCACTTTTATTTACCAAACCCAGCTTATTATTCGCGCTAAGGCTAGGGAAGTACCTGTTTCTGTGTTACCTTCACTGCTTTGTTTGTGATAAGTGCTTTCTTGTTATCTACTTTTGCAGACTCGGTTGAATATGCTATCACTATCTTTTAATATTTGCTTTTAAAGTTTTGTTTAGGCTGAAACTGAGAGAGAAGCTGGTGGAAACAAGGGTGTTTCAGACAAACAGATTCGTTTAAAGATTTCCTCCCCAAATGTTCTTGATATTACTCTTGTGGATCTTCCGGGCTTAACAAAAGTTCCTGTTGGTGATCAGCCATCTGATATTGAAGCGCGCATCAGAACAATGATAATGTCATACATTAAGCTCCCTATTTGCCTGATACTGGCTGTGACACCAGCAAATTCAGACCTGGCAAACTCTGATGCACTTCAAATGGCTGGACTTGCTGACCCGGATGGTAGATTCTGCTCTTAGAGGCATCATTACCCATAAGAATTTCCCAAATGCTAGCTTACTAGCGTCTACTGTTTCCTATTTTGGATTCTGGAGCTCATGTGTTGAATTTTGTACTTGCAGGTTGTAGGACAATTGGTGTGATTACTAAGGTGAGATTGCAACTGTTTAATTAGTTTGGGGTGTTTCTTTGCTTATCCTGTTATATGGCACTTTATTTTTACTCTGCTCTTTCAGTTGGATATCATGGACAGGGGTACTGATGCCCGTAACTTTTTGCTCGGAAAAGTTATTCCTCTTCGGCTTGGTTATGTAGGTGTTGTGAATCGTAGTCAAGAGGTAATGTTTCTGTTTCAGGCAAATGACGATATTACCTGTTTAATTCAATACATTTTTTAAATGCTTGTGCTAAACTTTAAATTATTGTTTTTCGTTTTTTATTGAACTTCTTTCTTTTCACTTCATTATTTTCACTTCATTATCACAGTGATGACGATGTTGTTTTGTTATGCATCAATTTCTATTTCTTAGTGGCTTGACTTTATACACTGGTGAAAATTTCTATTTATTTCTGCTGCTTTCATGTTGTGCCCAAATATTGCTGCTGTATTACTGATGGGGGTTTGTATTTCCTTCACCTGTGTGTCTCCTGTATTTTGTGCTAGGTTTTTGGTCTTTTGGATTTCTTAGAAGGGATCATTGAATGCTACATTTGGTTCTAAGGCATCCAGTAACATCATTTTTGATTCTTCCCTTAATCTGGAAATGTTCTAATTTATTTATTAGTTTTCTACTGTCTCCACTATTGGGGTAGTCCATTACCTTTGCTATCTGTGGTATGTATGAGTAGCTGGTGGTAAGAATGATCTGATAAATATTTGTTAACTAGATTACTGAATGCTACAACAGATTCTAAATCGTCTAGTAACATCACCTTTTATTTTCCCCTTAATTTTGAAGTGATTTGTTTATTTTTTTACATACTTCTTATGTGTTCTTTTCTACTGTCTGAGGGATTGTGTCTTTGCTGTCTGTTTTAAGTGTCTGTAGCTGATGGTGAGAACGGATCTGATGAATATTTATTAACCAATGGCTGTGGTCATCAATCTTGTTTTACACCTACATGAAATAGTTCGCTAAATGGATTTACAGCTCATGAATATTGTCTCTTAAATAGTGGAAGGGCCATGAATCTCATCCGCTGGATATGCAGAGTAATTTACTGCAGGAAAATGTGACAAATAATCATTTTCAGAGATATATTTCTCTGTTAACTGTGAATTACACTGTGGTATTTTTTTCTCAATAGTAATAAGTTAGAGAAAACTTGAGTTCTCAAATACATTTCAAGCTCAAGCTTGAATACTGCCCAGTGGCTCTTTTTTCATCCTTTTTGGAAGTGATGCAGACATGAGAGACTCCTAAGGCGCTTGATAATTGAGCTTTTTAAGAAATTCTGTAGAAGAGTTAGTTGCTTCTTTTCTTTGCTCATGTCTGTTTTTGGGTCTTAAATTATCTTGTGATTACGAAGCTGAACAGATGTGGAAAATGTTGGACTATGTCTGACACTAGTCACTGGCATAAAGCCTTTCTTGATTAATTAACATATGATTAGTTGGACCATTTCAAAGAAATAGTCATTGATCTGTTAGCTTTCAGTTATTACTAACATTTAACTATTTATTTAGTTCTCCGTCTGTGGACATCTAATTCTTTGTTTATGCTTTATAGTTTTGTACTTGAACTAATTCAGTATGTGGGAAGGTAATATTCCACTGTATTTTATTTTGTTTGAACACAAGGGGTAATCATTGCATCTAATCTTGGAAGTGTACACAATCTATGAGCTATAGTTATCATCAAAGGGAAAGGACCTATTAGGGTAAGATGAGTAAATTTTATGTTGAATTACTAGGTAATTTTCAGTGCCTCAATTAATAATATTTGTGCATGGACAATAGTTATTGTTGAACTTAAAGTTCTTGTTGGAGTAAGAGAATTAATTTTATATAGCAGTACTAGCATAATGTCCACTAGTTATGGCCTTATGTTGGTTAATATCATAACTGAGCAGGATATTCTAATGAATCGGAGCATCAAAGATGCCCTTACAGCGGAGGAGAAATTCTTTCGCAGTCAGCCAGTATGACCTTGATCTCTTGCATTTATAATTGTTTTCTAGTCATCCTTAATTCACTCTGAGGACTCATGGCTTGGTTTTGCAGGTATACAGTGATCTTGCTGAGAGTTGTGGAGTCCCTCAATTGGCCAAGAAGTTGAACCAGGTACCTGTGTCCAAATTGGTTTTTACATATCATACCTCGAAACTGTCTTTCCATATCTGCAGTTTCTGGAAAAATGCTTTGCCTAATCCATTGATATCTTGGCCATAGAATATAACTGTTTGTCTTTTGTTGGTATTGTTACATATTTATATTCACATGTATTCCACAGAAAGGCATACTCATGCCAATGGAACCTTGGTGCAAGTCATCTTGTTTGATATTTATAGTATAGTAATCAATGCCTCTATCTGATATCTAAATATTAACTTCAAAATGTGATGCTTGCCCTTAAAGCCGAGTTGGAGATATTGATGCTTCAAAGAACAATTTTACTGATTTCTTTGATCTCTTCTTGTCTTATTCATGATAATTGTACCTGGAGGATGCTTGGTCATAATTTATCTATATGATATAAGCTTTATCTTTGTTACACAGATCCTGGTACAACATATTAAAACAGTTCTTCCAGGCTTGAAGGCACACATTAGCACTGCACTGGTTTCCGTTGCAAAGGAGCATGCTAGCTATGGGGAGATTTCTGAATCAAAGGTTTGTTTCTTAACTAAGCATTTATAATTTATCTTGTTGAAATATTTTTCTTTAGATTGTGGTTGTAGACTTGTAGCTCAGTGTTCTTTAAATGCCAAATGTATGATATGAATTGATGCTTTGCTTTCTGGTTCTGATGTTCTTCACACTGATCATTAGTAAGCTGGTAATAGCAACTGAAAATGCAGCTGGTTTACACAATAAATTAGGTCTCTTCGGTTACTGCTTTATTTCTGTTGTCAGACATATCTGCCCATCATCTTACTTGCTAATCTTTGACCTTGTTATCGTGAATAGGCTGGCCAGGGAGCTGTGCTGCTTAACATTCTTTCAAAATACTCTGAAGGTATGTAGTCTTGGTTCATACTTAAAGCTACAGCTGCGCGCTCAATGCACATGTATCTTAATCTAAAATCTAATATTTTTGTCACGTATGAAATTCTATTTTTATTATATAAGTGTATAGAAATATGTTACATATTTCATTTGTAATTTATTATTTGGCAAAAAAGTTCTATTTTATATGTCTACTTATTTTTTTATTAATGATGATTTAATCATATTTTTAAATTTTTAATAATAAATATGAATTAGTAAAACTAAAATTATGACAACAAAATTTAAATATATTGTATTTTTAGATATTTTAATAATAAACATAAGTTACCAAAAATGAAAACTATATTAGACAATTTGTATCATATGAGAGAAAAAATGAGGAGATAACAAAATAAATGAGTGAGAAAATATAAAAAAGTGAAAATAAATAAAAATAAAAAGGCGGATATTGTAGTAAAGTAACCTTTAGGAGCAAAGTTTGTTATTCTCCACCTGTCACACTTTCTATTTAGTACAGATAATGAGGGCTTCAACTATGCATACCTTCCTATTTAATATCTTGCTGAAGTTCCATTATTTATATGCTTTCACTTGGGGCTGCAAATAAATTGAGCCCACTTTTGAGCAGTTTGGCGTTGGCTATGGCTATCATAGGGCTCATTTTTGTTGTATTCTGATGTCACTACTGAGCTGATCCTGTACATTTCTTTTTGTGCTTCACGTGTTCTAGCACTAAAAATCAACAATATTCCTGATATTAGTTGAAGTTAAAATCTGTTTGTACTAGCAAAATTAAATGTTATCTTACCAATTTGGCTATTGCAGCAGTCATTGGGGTTGTCTTATATTGGAATAAAGCAAACAAATCTCCTAGCTTAGCTCTACTCAGTCATTAGCGGCTTTTTGGACTTCCAGGGCCCCACCCACCCCAAACACATGCATGCACAGATGCACACTCACAAAAGGACAAGGAAAGAAAACTGTGCTTATGATTAATCATTGAAGGGGTTTCTGTTTTGTTTCAAACAGCATTCTCGTCAATGATAGAAGGTAAAAATGAAGAAATGTCAACATCTGAGCTATCCGGTGGAGCAAGAATCCATTACATTTTCCAAAATATATTTGTGAAGAGCTTGGAGGTTGGTTCTGTTGATTGGTATACTCCAAAAATTTTTGTGAAATGATATGCTGTCAACTATTGTCTATGTTGAGGAAACATGAAAGACGAGACCAGTTGCATTTTCAGCAAGTAATTCTCCTTATGAATTTTGTTCAAGTTAATAGAGCATGCAGGTTCTTTTGCTGTGGAAATTAGTGAACCACATTAGATAGAGGAAACCAATTTTTTATTTTTTGAAGATGAAATAGACAGATTGAAGGCAGGAAAAGTACCTGAAAGAAGCGATTTTGAACATATAGGAGCCTTGTATTATTTTCCTATGTTCTAAAATTTATGGTGGTAAATTGTTAGCCAATAAGGTTAAAAACTCTTGTATCTGGCATGTGATTTCTATTAACTAAGATTTTGTCCTGTAAGCCTTTTATGCCTTTTCTGAGATGTTATTTTTGTGGAGTTGTGGCTTGGGGATGTTCAGTTATGAGCACAATTGCTTGTGTATTGAACTTTTTGTCTGATTACATCTTCTCTTATTTTAGGCTGTGGATCCTTGTGAGGATTTAACTGATGATGACATCCGCACTGCCATTCAAAATGCATCTGGCCCCAAGTCTGCATTGTTTGTGCCTGAAGTATGTCATAGAACCAAAATATTCCCTTTTGCATGTATCATGTTTTTGGTCTTCTAAGAATAGATCCAAACTGTATTTGTTTTTCTTTCCTTTCTGTCAATGTGACATGGTATAATGATTATGAACATGTAGGTTCCATTTGAAGTTCTTGTTAGAAGACAAATAGCTCACTTACTGGATCCAAGTCTTCAGTGTGCTAGATTTATATATGATGAGCTTATAAAGGTACATGTTTGCATATTATCCTCAAGAATATTTGTTCATTTGTCTTTGTATCTGGGCGTTGACCTGGATGTTGTCTTTTAGATGAGCCACCGCTGTATGATAAATGAATTGCAACGGTTTCCAGTCCTCAGAAAGTGCATGGATGAGGTCATTGGAAATTTTTTGAGAGAAGGTCTTGAGCCTTCAAAGACAATTATTGGTCATATTATTGAAATGGAGGTAATGTGTGTCATGATACCCTATATGTACCTTAGTGCATGTTTCTGCGACAATAAAGTATGTATATTTGCTCATTTATGTCTGAATATCTTTTATTTTTATTTTTGGTTATAACCATTGGGCACCTAATATCCTGTCATGTAGATGGATTACATAAACACTTCCCATCCAAATTTTATTGGTGGGAGTAAAGCTGTGGGGCAGGCATTACAACAGACCAAGTCATCTGGGATGGCTACAACCATTTCAAGGCAGAAGGTAAACACTTTCTGTGGCAAGCAATTCTGATCTCATGACATTTTCTTGACCAGGATTTGTTAGTTAATGCATGATTTGCCTTGATCTATCAGGACACTGGAGATTCAGAGAAAGCACCAAATTCAGAGAGAGGTCTATGGTCTCGAGCTATTCTTGGCCGCCAAGCAAATGGTATAATTCCAGATCAGGTAAGTTGTTTACTGGTATCTAAAGCAGCGGGGGGAGCCCAAATCTTTTTGTATCTCTAACTTTTCAAATTACTGATTGATTTTTATTGCTGCTTTTCTCCTTGGAAATAAGGCTGGTCGACCTGTTGGAGATGTTGAGAAAACTGCACCTCCGGGTACTCCTTTTTTTCTTCTCTCTTTTAAGGGCTGAAATCTGTGCTAATATTAGTAGTTGTACTGTGGCCACACAGAGAAGAGTATGAAAGTTTAACTTAAATATTTGTTATACAATGATATGGATTTAATAGAATTCTATCAATTGACGAATCCGTTTATAACATGTGTTTTGGGGGCCATTGCCAGTGGGTTAGGCCCCTGGGAGCATTTTTTCTTTTCTTTTTTTTGCCCTTTCTTCTTCTTCATTCTTCTTTTAAATGTTTTGTGAACTCCTGGGAGAACTTTTTATTTTCTCCATTTTTTCTTCATCTTTATTTTTAAATGTTTTGAGAACTTCCCTGTGGTGCCTCACTTGGGGTCGGGGGGGGGGGTGGCATTTGTAGCCGCACATCTTTTTATTAAACAATGAAAACACTTGATGGTGAGACAGAAACCTTACTTCCAGAGTCACGGGAGTGGGAGAACACTAACTGAGCTTAAATTGGGAGAACTGATTAGTTACAGAAAAGAAGGTACAGGTGAGTAGTTCTTGAAACATGTGGAACTGAGTCTGGAATAAGATACCTACCTAAAATCTTGCATTGGCATAAGGAGACCCAGGTGGTCCAACCTTTGTATGTGTTCTATTTGCTCAATAAATGCTTAACTGGTTGTACATGCATTGTTCAATGGGGAAGTGTGGCTGTTCAGTTCTAATATTTCAATGTCTAATAATTAACCAGTTAGCAATGCTGGTTCGACTTGGGGAATTTCTTCGATTTTCGGAGGCCATGATGGTCGCACATCCATGAAAGAGAATTCGACCAGCAAACCATTAGGTGAACCTTTTAGCGAACCTGTTCAGAGCATGGAGCAGGGTTTGTCAATGATTTATTTGAGAGAGGTATTGCTGTCTCTAGTACAAGCATTCTGTTTCTAGAGCTTCAGCTCTTCTTGCTTGCTGTCTAAATTGTTTTTTTTTTTCACTACTTTTTATCACAGCCCCCTAGTATTTTGAGGCCATCAGAAACCCAGTCGTATGAAGAGGCTATTGAGATTGCGGTTATAAAGCTGTTATTAAGGTCATATTATGATATTGTACGGAAGAATATTGAGGATTCTGTACCAAAAGCAATTATGCATTTTCTGGTAATTACATTTGATTTTTCTTGAATCTTTTGATCCCTTACCTGGCTTATTCGATTTCAAAGGTTTTTCTGTGATGCTGTCAACAGCTGTCACATTCCAAGGGTTCATTTTTAGTGCATGTGAATGCATGTGCTTGTTTCTGATAGTAGTATTTTGTAAAGCATATAGTCGATTTAGCTGATTAATCATGATGCCTTAATTTTTGTGAATCTTTTTAATTATTATTGAATATATTTCATTACTTTTCACTTTTCTTGAACACATATAGCTACTAAACTTATGCATTCATAGGTAAATTAATGAATCTCTCTTATTGCTTATTTCGGTTTGCTCTTGTTACTCAGGCCTTGCATGTATTTGAAGTGCATTTTAAGTTCCCTGTTTGTTTAATCATGATTTTAACTTTTTGATCATTTTTATCATAAAAAAATGCATGCTTTTGAATACTTGTCTTGGATATTTCTCTTGCAGGTAAATCATACCAAACGAGAGCTCCATAATGTTTTCATCAAAAAGCTTTACAGGTATGTTCAGTTTCCAAAAACTGTTGTGGTCTTGTGGAATAATAGAGGAAAAAACGCAAGGACAATGTAGCAGGGTCTGTAGACTTGTTAATTTCAAAAGAAAGCCAGAAACATGAATTGAAGCAACTGAGTCTAGAGTAGAGAAGCTTGATTACCCAAGTGGGAAACTGTGTTCTTTTTTCTTTTTCCTCTTACTCTAGAACAAGACTAAGGGATTTGAAATTTTAGAGTCTTATCTCCATCATCATTGTTCCGTAGTATGTTAACAGAGACTATAAGTTACTCTTCAACCCCTCTTACTTTTCAAAATGGCAAAAAAGCCAAACTTGCAAAATTAAAAAATTAAGATCTTACTGGAAATATTAATTATTGGAATCCCATTTAGTTAATCAGTCACATAATATCATGCCTACCTAGCATTCATCTTTGACATGTAATTTCTATTTATCTGTGCTCTTTAATTAAGATTGAGAGCCTTATAGTGAAGAAAAAAGAAACATTAATAGTGATATCTGTGCTCTATTTATTCCTTTGCTCTGGCGGGCAGGGTCTTGTGAAGAAAAAAGAAGCATTAATAGTGATGCTTTTGCCTACTTGTGTTTTGGGCAGAGACAACTTGTTTGAAGAAATGCTGAAAGAACCAGGTGAGATAGCCATGAAGAGAAAGCGTACCAGAGAGACGCTTCGAGTCCTGCAGCTAGCATTTCGGGTAAGTGTGATTTCCTGACGCTAAGCTGGGTAAGTGCTTGGTGTGTTGGCATTGACAGGAGAAAATAACCTAATAAATCTTAACTTTTACAAGTAACTTCTGGGATCACATGATAGCGTACCTCACACTGTCGAACTCTTTTTAAGTGGGTGTTGTTATTTCACGGCCATGAACATGGGTTAATTCTTTTTGTGGCTCTCTCTGATTTAAGTATCATTTTACGTTGATCACTGATTGAACTCTCAGCATTTGTGATTGATCAGTCTTCAAACACCTAACCTAGGTTAATTCTTTTTGTGGCTTTCTCTGCTTTAATTATCATTTTTACGTTGATCACTGATTGAACTCTTAGCATTTGTGATTGATCAGTCTTCAAACAACTAATCGTGTGTGGCTCAAACGGCAACGAGTTTTGCTATTAATACACGATTCTTTCATTTTGCATGGAGCAATTGAGGAAAAACCAGTGAGTTTTGGGCCATTTTGTGACAATAAAAACATTCAAGAGTGCAACCAAACATAGGCTATGATTCTCATTACATTTCATTGAGGTGTTTCACAGTTTCAGTAAGTAATTGTCAGTCATTAAAAAGCATTTGCCCATAAACCTTACCAATTAATAAAGCTCTAATGTTTTGGTTCTTGCTTTAATGAATTTGTCTTGGAACCGCCTCCCTTTTATTCTTATATGTTCCTTAATGCAGATTCTTCCAGTAAACAGCCTCTTTGCTGTGTGAGTGTGCGTGTAAAATGAAATGTCTCTTTCTGTTTGTAGACTTTAGATGAACTGCCACTTGAAGCTGAGACCGTTGAGAGAGGCTACAACTTGACTCCAGATCCAACAGGCCTTCCAAAGATTCATGGGCTTCCAACGTCATCATTTTATAACGCTAGTAGTGGTTACTTTGACTTGTACAGTGCTTTGCCAAACAACCCAAAGTCACGTAAGTCATCACATTGTGCTGCTCTCACCATATCTTGCAGATTCTAACGGAAGTGGACGTACTTTTGCTCCAGGTCTTTATGAGAGTTAGGTTTGTGACGAATGCTTCCGACCATATTTATCATGGACGCACATTCATCAACTACACAGCATTCCTGACTGATGCAGAATCCTACTTTTGTTGGTCCATGCCAGCATACTTTCTACTAAATGAAGAACAATGAACTTAGCCATTGTTTTTCCTTGTCATGTATAGAATCTATTTTCCCCTTAAAACCGGTTGGTGTCCTCCTCAACAAAGCTCGAATAAAATAGGAGACACTGCATACCTTACATTACGTGTGGGTCAAATGTATCCAGCTGCTCTGAAAACTCTAGTCCCTAAATGTTTGAGCTTGACTAAGAAGGAAGGGTTCCATTCCATGGAAGATTGCTGCATGCCGTGCAGGCATTTCTTTGGTTTTCTGACTTACCTGTTTGTGAGCAATAGTGACAGTCATTGATGTGTCCTTTCTATTTTCCTGGGCATGGAAAGTTCTAATTTTGCAATTAAAGCAAGATGATTGGTTGGTAGACTATGCTCGCAGTACTGATGTATTCAGTGCTTGGGTGATGACGTGTCACATTTTTAAAAAATGACCAATGGTTTTTATACCGTGTATTAAAAATAATTTAACTAATGTGACAAATGTTAAGATATGAGATTTGCATTCGGTGCTTCATCTCGTTGTAAAAGACATAATTATGCTCACGAGTGCAAATTTTACTCATTTTTTTATCAGAGAATTATATCGATTATCTACGGCTAAAAATGCAGCATGTTACCCCAAGATACGAAATAATTGCACGTTAAGGTTTTTCATATACGGATGAATTCAAGATCTTATTCAATACAAAGACTTCAACTTCATACTAACATTTTAATAGATCGTGATCAATGAATCGCACTACCAATATCATACTTCTATATAATAGTTATGGATTGTTAATTTGATTTTCTTTAATATTACTCTCCATTTTTTTGGAAAAAAAAAAACCTGATAACGTTATGTAGTACTAATTGTTTGCAAATTAACCAATTATTATGCAATCAACTAACGTCTTGAATGTCCGGCTAAATAACTATTATTTTATTATGGAGTTTGCTTCTGCAACTAAGCGGCAGGGGATAATTGCTTTCCTCTTGAGAATTTCATGACAAGATCTTCCTTGGTGTTTCATAATAGTATTTATTCTCTTTTCCACACCTCCTAATATTCTTGCATGCTCTCGTCGGAACAGGTAATGCAGCTATCATCATCTTACGAGTAATTCGTGCCTTAGAAAAACAATACTAACACATATACACGCAGTAACAGAAAAGTTCTATTCATTTACACCCATTATGAAAATTCCTCCAACTAGATATCGAGAGGTGTTAGTTAATGAGGTTGGCTTGCTTGGGAGTGAAACTTTGGACACTGTGTATCATTCACTCATTCATCTATGGTACAATGATTTGTCAAACATCATCAACTAGAAGACCGAAATGGAAACCGGGGTTCATGTCCCTGGCCATTGACTGCTTATTTGCAAATCAATGTCAACCTGTACATTATATGATCTTAACTCCTTGAGCAAGAAAAACAAAGCCTAGATTGGGATGAGAAGATGCACAATCCTGCTAAAGCAGTTCTGAGTTCATGGAAGTGCAAACCTGTTGGTCGAAGTTAGCTGGAATATCAAATTCAGATTCAGAAGTGTTGGCAAGTTCCTCTAAAGTTTCCTGGTATTCGGAAAATGAAAAAATTTATTAAAATACAGTTTTGTGGGCAAGTACATTTCATTTGTGCTCGTCAAATAAAGTTTCTCTGTTTCCAAGGACAGAATAAGGGATTTTCATTCCAATATTGAGAAAAGAGTGCCTTTAATAATCCATTATGTGCGAAATAACATTATTTGTAAAGCCATCCAAAATAGAATATGTAAAGATAGTGAAATTGTGGAGGTCATGAAATGCAGCCAAAACTTTAGAGGGTAGATAACTTTTGATCAGAGAACAATCACCTTTTCACAGAGGTTGCCAGATGAATTATCTATTTGAACTGATGAATCATTAGCAATTCCTTCAGTAATATCCATCAAGTCCTGGAAACCAAGATTGCGATAATGAAAAAGAGAACCGTATTCTTTTCTCCCATCATGTTGTTAAAAAAGGAAACTGAAATTGGAAGCTTTATGGTATTAATTTGGAACTATGTTTTTCTCATTTGTTCCTCACCACTTTTACTTGGAATTGCAGTGAAAAATAAAGTCCTTTACTTTCCTTGTCAGTTGCCACCAGGACTTCAATTAGGACTGTATTAGCAGTTTTTGTTTATTAATCTGAAGAAACACAAATGCCTTATTTTGCTACTTAAGTTCATTTGACTGATTCATTGCCCAAAACTGTGTTATTTGTTGTGACCTTACTATTTTGTTTAACAGAGTCCAGTAGCATTATTGAATTTGCCAATCATTCACTTACGTCATGCATTTCTAACATCATCAAAAAGGAGTGTCCACCAATATCATTTGAACCAAGCATTTGCAGAAAATTGTTTATGAAAAGTTTATTGTTGGATTTTCAAGAAACGGCATACCTGCTCAATTCTTTCTGGAGGATTTCCAGACTCCATTAATCCAGGCGGTATCTGTTCAGGAATCCTCTGTCCAGCCAACCAAACATGAAACCAGTGTTTGTTATAGACAGAATCATATAAACCAATGGAAAAACACATAATTTTTGCTCCTTTTTGTCCTTGATGGTCATTCTAAACATATCTGCAGCAGGCAAAAATATATTAACAGAACAAAACAGTTCTAATGCCCTTGCATATATCAGAGTCCAAAGCACATGCATTGCACTCTACCACTTCGTGGAAATTTTCCAAAAGTAGTAAGAATTGTGAATGTTCAGGTAGCAGGAAAACAGGAGCAGTGACGAATTTCTACTAGTCCAAACAACTAGCAGCTGCAGAACTATACACAATTTTACCGGTAGTGCCAAACGATATTACCTCTATGTTCTGGCCGTTGTATGTACTATCTGGTTCAGCAGCATTAGGTTTGATCTCCAGAGTTTCCTAACGAACACATGAATGTAAGCACACAAAGATCCTAAACAACAATGGTCAAAATCTACTTGCAGAACAAAATGTAACAGATATACTATAGTTTCTGAATGCAACGAATTCCAGAATGGCAAAGAGAAAAAGTCAGATGTGATAAATGCATCACATACTGGTTCATTTTGATCAAATACGTGCCTCCCTCCCTTTGCCAGATCTCTCAAAGTGCCCTATTGCATTTAAAGTAAAAATAAAAAATTACACATGTGAAAGGAGCAACAAAAAGCATAAAAATCAGGTAGCAAAATAATGAACTTCATTGAATGAGAAGCAGGCAATGTTAATTTTTCCAATTGACTGAGAATAGACAGAAGAAAAGATGTCAATTGTAATATGATAAACTATAACTAGTAGATAAATCTGGCATATAGAGAAAATAACTAGTAGATAAATCTGGCATATAGAGAAAATACAAGATTTTAACAAAATTGATGAATAACGCAAACCTTGTTTGCCCACATTAATCCACAAGCATTGCATAGAGTTCTTGGGCCAGCTGGCCCCCGGCGCATTGCCGGAGTTGAAGTTTCACTAACCCCACAATGTTGACAGCTACGTAAACTATTACAGAAAATAAAAAGACCTATAACTACATACAAAAGGTAAAACATAAGAAGACACAGAAATAATAATCAAAGCTTCATGCTCACATAGGTTCTGGATGAGGATTGCTATTAGCTGAATCCCAGTTATCAACAGATGTTTTGCAAATATCCTTTACAGAGGCAAACTGGCCATTTTTTCGGTGCATCCTGAGAGCAATTCAATCAGAACCAAAACATTGACCATTTAGGGTTGGGACTTGGGAATTATAGCATATTGTGTTTTAAATCCGTATGCACAAAAGAATGTACAAGTAATAGTAAGAACATCAAAGAAGGAAACTTCTCACAAAAGTCATTGTAGAATCTCAAACTTACCATTGATAATAGGTTAAAACTACAGAAACTCAATTCAACTATGAACAAGTTCTAAAGCTCTCTTGTATATAGGGAGGCTGGGTCAATCAATTTTTAAAGGCAGTTTGATCCAGTGAGCTAGTAACCTAATTAATTTTCCAGTTTAATTGTTGGTCTGATTTTTAAAACATTGGTTCTAATTGTGGTCAGTCATATTTACTCTTAGTCAAACACTTTTATCCAAGAGAAAACTAAACCAAACTTGCCATAGAAAATAAGTAATTCCAGTTTGAACCCAAAAATCTCAGTTCACAACCTAGACTGAATATCCTTGACTTAGAAGCTGCTTCAAAGATCATAACAAGGACATATTCCCACGTACAGCTACAGACTAAGCAAAGGATAGATTGCTCCACCTTCAGGACAAAAATGCCCATGGTTTTCTGAGTGAAATATTATGACCATATGGCCATTATATCCCGCACTTCTCAATGGGATACAAATGATAGAGGGACATCTCAAGACAGTGGACGAAAGACATCTCTATGCCCTCATCACACCTAAAGATGCAGCCATTTTCTATATCCTTATCAAAAAATGAACGAAAATTGCTATAAATAATTTAATTAAAGCAACAAAACAGAATGTATATTTTTTATTAACATAAATGCAATATACAAGCAACCTAGCACATTCCAAGTAAACCTTACCTCTGAGCAACTTCTTTTCGGCAAGTGTACCTAATCTTCTTCTCAAAGCATCTCTCTTTCCGTTTCTCACGAAACCTCTCCAATGATGCAATCCTCCGAGATATCATAGGCCGACTTGAATCATCATCCAAAGCCTATGGCCGATTTTGCACAGGAGTGTCATCATCTCACCAAATCAAATAGAAACCTCAACCGCAATTAAAAAGATCATAACCTTTAGGAAGCCATACCCGAATCCGATTGGCAATACCTTATCATTCATTTGTAATAGAAATTCAGAACTTGGAATACTATTTGGCGTCTCCCGGCCTCCCAATAGCAACAATACTGCTTGCACCTGTAACGTAAACACTTATATTAATTGATCATCAGCTGGAACATCAATTAGTCCCAAAAAAAAAAGCTTTATCACTTAATCTAAGATTCACAATCAATTAATCCATTGCTTTTACACGTTAAACATGTTACATTTTACAAGTACTTCAAGCCTTCCGCATATCTTTTATTCTTCTTGATATCGAAGCTTCCGTACAAGTTACTTCCAAGACACCAGTACGGAATTGCTATAATAACAGTAGAAATTCCATTAACTAATAGGATAAAATTGTAAACTCAAAACCGCAGACAAATATTATGAAAAATAAAATTACAGCAAACAAAAACACCTTTTCCGGAGTAACAGCGGGAAACACATAGACTTCGCCTTCGAAAGAGATAGTGAGCTCACTCGTCCTAGACGGCGGCAGCCGCGGCGAGGGAGGGTTATTTACCGGAATCGCCACAGACGCAGCCATTTCTTCAGCACCGCTCAACGTCTCCTCGCCGCCGCCGCAACCGGCGCTGAAATCATCAGCGTCGAACCCTCCACCGTTCTCATGCAGTCTTATGGGCAAGTTCACACATTCAAAGGGTCTCTCCTTCACAGCATCCATGTGAGCTTCCCAGCATGCAAGAACCGGGAAAATGGAAGGGATATAGGAACCCTAACCCTGAGGAGACGAGGAAAGAATTTGTGGAGCCATTGATTTGGAGGATTTATTCAGCGATCAAGGGATTAATGATCGGAGATTTTGGTAATAACTAAGGGTGATTAATGTTGTGGTAACCGATCAAGGGGAAAAGGGAAATCCTGGGAAAGTACTAAAAATGGAGGGTTGCGGGCACAGAAAATCTGCCGCCGGGGACTGGCCATCACGTGATTTGACGGCGAGTGGGGTCCATTAGCGGAGGTTGGATCACGTGAGGCTCTTTGTTTCTTCAAATCCTTATGCCATGTTTGGCCCGCCCGTTTTGTCCGCTGGGCGAACAGTGACTTTCTGACCCCAAATGATTACTGGCTTTGTTTGTTGCTTCATTTGGATCCATTTTCGTCTAATTAAATTTTTATTAATCAAACATTCTATATTAAATTTTTTTTATTTAAATTCAAATTAAAAATTACCATCTCTCATATATATATATATATATAACTAATAATTTTTTAATTATTAAAATTATTTACAGTCAAATTAACACTGTCTACATCTCACATTTATATAATATATTCTATAAACACATTAACCAATCATTACTACATATTATGTACACAATAATATTCAAATTTAGACAAGTTTAGATTTTGTCTCTCTTACACTTTCCTGTCAAAGATAATTTTCATATCCATTAAAATGTCTAGTTATGTCTGTTTTCATTTTTGGGTGCATGTTTATATATATATTTCTCTTTAGGACAACATTAATCTGTTTCTAGCATAACAAGACTTCTGTCTTTAAATCCCTTTTCCTGTCCCATGTATCAGACTAACAGTACAGAGAATCTATGCATAATCTCAGGTAAAAAGAAAGTTGAAGAGGCGTTGAGCTGGTTGTTTGTTCCCATCAGCACCGATATGGATAAATCACCCTTAGAACTGCAGTGGCTGCACAGAAGGGGAGCTCTCAAATTACTGGTGAGCAGTCAAGCTTTGATTTTCACCACTCGAAGGAGCAATGGCATTAGCAGCAGCGGGTACGGCAGCATCATCTCCGAGAGAGCTATGCCACTAAGCTGTGAAGGGAACAGAGAAAAACTAGACAGCGACAAAACTGAAAGCATCACAGATATGGGAATTTTGAAATGAGGTTGTATGCAACTGCACTGGACTTCATGACAGCATGGCGATGCATTCCAACTCCGACAAGTGGAACTTCCGAGAGGTCTTTTAAAGACTTCCTGAAAGAATGCAAGTTTTCATGGCATAAATTAGAGCAGCCATAGCATTATTTCCTACTCCTGAGAGAGAACGACAAGAAGGTAACTTCAGTAGGAAACTTGGTATGATGCTGGTAATAACTATGGGCTAAGTATGATAATGCAATTAAACACGAGGCTTTTTATTTGGGGACATGCCTCATAAACCTATAAGAAGGCAAGAGAATAGCATTCCCTTCATTCCGCCTTAAGTGGGAGGTTCCCTTACAATAAAGAAAAGAATCAGAATCTGAACACGCCACGTTTCCAACTAGGACGATGTAAATGCATGTGTGAATTCTTTTTACTAGGTCACGTGCATTAACATTGACACAAGTAGAGCATCTTTGGACTAAATGAAAGCAATCCCAAAACCATGTTTTGGGATTGCAACTGCAAATGTCGTGTGAGAACAATAACAACCCTGTAACCACTCTAAACAATAAAAAGTGAGTTACGAAGTACCTGTGTTGGGATGCACCTTATTGGCCCACTTGAGATCATGTGCATTGTAGAGATTTTGCGCCAATGTTGCACCTTATTTATAAGCAATGTTTGATACATAGTTATATTCAGCAAAAAATAGAAGTAACAATGGAATCGATTTTATTTTTGAAGAATTTCAACCTTCCTGACTGAAGTTAGCCTCTTGACAGGCATGTAGCATGACCTATTGCAAAATTATTGAATGAGCATGTGCTTTTTAATGATTGATTAGCTGTTCAAATAATAGTAGAAATTGAACAATAGCTTAGGCCTCATTGTCCACTGTAAAGTTTACTGCTACTCTGCTTCCGATGGTGAGCTCATAGAAAGACCAAGTCGTTCTTTGCAATTATGACAAACCTGCCCATAAAGACTGTCTAGATAATTATTCCAATGCTGGAATTTGGGACTCAAAAAGGCAAATAGAAAAAGTACACGTTGTGCTCCCTAAATATGAAAACATCGAATATTAATTCAGGTGTGATGCTCTGTTGGATAGAGTAAACAAATGCGTGTAGTTTCATGATTGGGAAATAAATCACCACGCCGTCATCACTTGTGAAAACAGATTAGGCTGCCCAATTTATGATAGTTCATGAATTGTTAATCAGAAACTAGAAGCAGAGGGGAAACTAAAAGATTACAAGATCAAAGGTACAAATAAGAAAAGGACATAACAAGCAGGTAAAGCTGTATCCTAATGTAACTAAAAGATTATGATTCATGTGGCAGCTTGGAAGAAGTTCCCAAACTGTATGGTTTATCACAAAAACAACTCCCGTGTAAATATGTAAACACAGAAGAGTAACAACAGGTCGTCAATTTAAGAAAAAATTGGAACACAAACGTCAACATACCTTTTCTCAAGAGAGAGGATAATGAAAGCTGAAACATGTCATATAATGAGGTACCCACAGTCGGCATTGGCCGCTTGATACCATTCCTAGAGTTATCAGAAAGATTAGAAGGTAAAGGCATGCTGATATCATAGGTTTCCACCACCCCAAAAAAAGGGGAAAAAAACTTGGGAGATTACCACCCATTCCAAAAAATTTAGGTCTGGCAAACGACGTCCAAGTCGAGAATACTACAAAATCACACCCGATTGGATCCTTTACATTTCCCTTATAGCTCACAGGCCAGATTATTCACCACATATGAAGCACAAAACCCTGATGCATTAGGCATGGTCAGTGGCCAACGTCTGGCCAAAATCCAGGAAGCATGCCGCTGTGTTCTGGTCATAAGCAGTGAAGAGTTTCAAGGGTGAAAGCCTACCTGTCATTGAGGAGCCATGCGAGAGGTCGGTTTTACAGATTGGTCTACTTCCTCCCTCCCCGAACCTGAAGAGATCAGGAGAAACGTGGAAATCAGTTCTAGCACTTGCCAGTGGTTGGATGGACAAAAAATCCAGGTGGTGGCATATGTGGGATTGGGGAGTGGGAACAAAATGCCCATCAACAATACATAAACTGGGTTCTTCATCTTAACTTTCGAGGTTGCCCTTCCTCTGGATTCCATGGAAGCCACAAAGTGTAGATACCAGACTTACTGCCTCCACCCTCCATGTTTTGCATTTGTTCTTCTTGCTTGGGCACCCCAACTAGTAATACTTGGTTTATCCTGCAATTTGAGGATGTCTCTTCCACTCTGGCTGGGGTGCAATTACTGAGTCTCTCCATTTTGGGCACCCACTACTACCATCAATAATATCTGACACCGGACTCAATGCCAAGTTATTAGTGGGAAATGGCTATGGCATCCCTCGGAATGAAGACAGTTCATTCAGCAGGCATGTGGTAGCCAAATCTATAAGACAAGCAAAGATAGCACCTGAAGGTTAGCAGTTAAGGTGAAGGCTGCTGAAAAGCAAAAACTATGTTCAGATGCGATTCCGCATCCATCAAGATCAATTCTTCCAAACATATCACTTATCAAAATAACATTATATATATATATATATATCTCTCTCTCTCTCTCTCATATTTTTACACTATTCCTAAATTTTCGTACCAAATTTTTTACCTTCAAAATTTGTATCCAAACAAAGTTAAAAGTGTTTTTGACAAGAGTCTGGAAAATTACATGAATGAGTTTATCGAGCATCTGGGAAATACAATGATTTAAAGGAGAGAAAGAAAGTGCAAATCTCACAGTGAAGCAATGAATATTTATATTCACCATCAGTCAGAAAGAACAGTCAAGTCCAATTCTTACAATACTAGTTGAGGTTGTCCAGCTATTTATGTTTTGCCTTTATTGTTCTCTTCCCCTCTATCTTGTGACTGAGTTTCACAAATTACTAGCAATATCCAATTTAATATCAAGCTAAACGGAAAAGGAGTCTTGCACAAATAAACAAATTTATTAGCAAAATGAAATTCTTTCTACTCTGTCAAAAGCAAAAATACAAAGTTCCGTTCCAAAAATCTGATTGAAACTTGTGTCAAGTGGTAAACAGATAAAACAAAAGAAAACATATAAGATGACACATTCACGGGGCTATATCATGGAAAAAACAGCTGCATTCTTTCCTTTGGATAAAAACAAAAACCTAGTTTTCCCTCTAATGTTATGTTGAAGGATTCCGGTCCACAAAACTTGCAAGAAATAACAATTTAAATCCCTGAAGTTCACTTGCAATCCCCTTCAGTGGGAGAGGGTTCACTCTGTAATTTTATAATCTTTATAATAAAATTCGATATATCATCGGTTGAACAGATACAAAATGGATTACAACATTTTTGTTTCTACTTTATATTAAAACCATAATGGGATTCCAGAATATTAGTCAGCTCAGAGTAAACTGGGTTCGCAAAAGCAAGTATGATTGATATGCTAGCAAACCAATTCAACAGATATTCGGCAACAATTGAGAACACTTTTTAGACATCATATCCAGGGTTTACTTTTTGTTGAACATCTACGTAACTCTCTAACTCTTCTATATCATCTGGACTCCCCAAAAACAGAGGAAGCCTTTGGTGCAGCTTGACGGGCTGGAGAGACAATATCCTAACTTTACCATCAGAACCTCTGCCACCTGCTTGCTCTGATAGGAAGCTGAGTGGATTAGCTTCATAGACAAGACGAAGATGATCCCTTGGATTCATGGCAAGACCACCATATAAGAGTGTCCGGTGGAAATCAGCAACAAGAGAACATATATATCTGGCTGAATACTTCTTAGGATGTTTGCCCTTGCCTTGTCTAACAGTATCAATATATTGCCTTAAGCCTTCAGGCCAGTCAAAATATCGAGCATCATTTACAGAATATATTTGCCCTGACATAACAAGTAACAAATCTATCACCAAAACAGTTAATGAGGGCTATCGCTATATCGAATGAAAATTGCAACCATATTCTCTAACACACGTTTACTCTCAAATGAAAAGTATTGTTCAAATTATGTTACCTCGAGGAGGAATTTTGATATTTGGATGTGTCAAAATGAAGTCTCCCGTTAGGTGATCAAGAGTAAATGCATGGGTTCCTGACCCAAAACTGGCACACAGAATTGTAGCAGATGAATAAAGGACATATCCAGAAGCAATAAGCTTAGTTCCACTCTGAAGGGAATTAAGCATGGCCTTCTCCTCCACTGGCAGATGATCCAGTTCTGCGAGGCGTTTATAGATGCCAAATATTGTTCCAGTAGGAATAGAGGCATCAATGTTCCTGGAACCATCCAGAGGATCTAAAACCACCACAAACGGGCCATCATCAGCCAACCAAACTGGTGCATCATCTTCTTCTGAGGCCATCACTGCAACTTTTCCAGAATTCTTCAAAGACGACAATATGATCTCATTCTGCAATGTAAAGTATATTCCAACAAATCAGTCTGCAACTGTTGTACAGCATAAATACAATGTTGGAGAGGAAGGTAAATTTATTAGTCTGGACATTCCATCTATTCATTACTTGGAAAGAACCAAAACTTCTTATATGAAGCACAAGGCATTCACCATCACGGCATCTGAATTTCTAAACTAGCAACTCTGTATGTGACTCTACATATTCCATGTGTCTCAAGTAGGTAATCAGTTCAAAATGTTTACTAGAATATTAAGCATTAGAAGATCAATCCATTTTGTTTTAATTTGTGACAACTCTTCAATTCAAAATTACATCCGGACAATTATGAAACCCAGTTTGCAGGCAATTGCCATAGAATAAACACATAATCACACATATTTTGTAGCCAACTTCAGATGGGATGGACTCTAATTTAGAGTCATTTTCCCAATCCAAACAAAAACAAAAATGCATCAAACTTAATTTATCAAGCTAAGCAAGTAACGCACTGCCAAGATGTCAAGTGGCTTAGGCTTATCCCTCTCAGCACTGCCAGCAACGGAACTGAAATTTTTAGCAAGATTGGAGTTGAAAGGTGAAGCCACAAGAGCAGCAATCTTTTTGCAAGCATACTCCAACTGGCTAAACAGCACAATCAATTCATCACCCATGTCTTCTCCCCCTTTCCCCATATACTCCCTCAGTGTCTGAAACCCATTGCCCCCATCATCACCAGAAGCGCCGGAGTTCCCACTGGCTCTGACTTTGAAGCCTAACCCACCAACAAAAGCCATTCTTTTGATGGGTTGGGCGTAAAGATTCGCTTTTGGGTGGAAATACTGGAGTTTCGGAGGGCAAAGGTAGGTTATTGGAAGGTAACTCGAGACGGGATTCAAGAAAATGGGGACCGAACGCATCCCGACCTGGTGGAATAGAAAAGAATGGGCGTAACGAGGGTCATTTGACTTGGGTAGGCTCTTCTGGGTTGGTCGTCTTTTATCCGGATAAGGTTCCGACTCTCGTCAATGATGGTAAGAAACACGATGAAGACGAAGTTGGCCAAGTTTACTTACAAATGTACGGTTGGTTGGAGGGCCTAAGCCTATGTTTGGTTCCAAAATTAGGGTGGAGAAGAAAATTTTAGTAAATTGAACGGAGATAAAAATTATATTTAATTTATAAAATTATAAAATTTGAATAAGTAGAAAAGTTATTTTTATATATTTAATATCTAATAATAAATTATAAAATAATAAAAAAATAAATTTAAATAAAAAAATTATAGGAATAGTTATAAATTTAACGGTGAATATGTATAATATTAAAAATTATTAGTTAGTTATAAAATATAATAGAGGAAGAAATTTAAATAAAATTTTTATTATAAATTATTTAATTTATAAAATTTTTATGTGAAGACGAATAATATCTAAAATGGAAACAAACTTAACCTAAGATTTGCACTGAATCCATATCTCGTGAAATGTGTTGGAACAGTATTTATGGCGTGCATTATAAACTACTCAATCATTAACCACAAATTTCAATGCCAACCATTCCTCTCGTGCTTTGCTGTTTAACAAAATTCTATTAAAATTTAAATTAAAAATTTCATTTTCTTACACATACGCATATTTAATTAATTATTTTTTAATTATTATAAATATTTATAATTAAATCGACATACATATTTATGTATTATATTTATACTCATATTTAATTTTATTTATAACTTACTAATTATTAACACTATATATTATCACATTATACAATCATTGTTATATATTTTATATAATATATGTCTTCTGTAACCAAAAACACCACCGTATGCGAGTTAAGGTGTGACCCCAACCTTTGTATAAATAATTAGGAGACAGTATATGCAAAATCTACTGTGTAATAATTAAAAAATGAGTAATACTTCCTTTAAAATGGATCAATGCTCAGAAGTGAAAGAACATAGAAAAAATGAATAATTTATCTAATCCTAAAATAAGAAGTCCAACTCCATTTGATCTAATTAAACAAAACACAACTTTGAAACTAATGAGGATGGTATATAAGTAACAAATAAGTTAGACATGCTTAGTTTGTAAAAAAATTTGCTAACAATGTTTTTTCTTTGTGGATATAAAGTATGTGCACTTGTATATTACTTCAAATCATGCTGATTTTGAAAATTATATTTTGAAATGTCCAACACCCAAGGGGAGAAGAAGAAAGCATGTTGATAATGTATTGGGAATCTCACTCATCCTAGAGTGGTGATAAACTTCTATTGTTAACTCCAATCCTGCGATAAAAGCTCACATTGCAACAAAGATGTTGGGAGTATTTTTAATATGGTTCTAAAAAATTGAAATGACATTACTTTAATGAGTCACGCATAATTTCTCTAACACTTGTTATTCTTGGAAATCTCTTCAAAGCACTATCAAAATGAGGAGGACAATGATGTGCTATCTTCATGTCTCATTGCCAATGTCTCATATCAAACTTGTTGCATTTGAAGAATACTTATAAATGATTATAAACTTTTTAAACAACTCCATACTAGGTCAATCTTTTGTTCCTATCTTTAGGATCATATCTATCTATCCAATAAGCCATAAAATAAGTTAGGAAATGAGAGTTCAATGTAATGTTTGTGGGAAAAATAAGAGGAAAATTTCCAAGAACTAAAAAGAACATCTATGTTTGAAGTATTGAAAAGGATAAAGTGAAAAAGGTGAGAAAACTAGCTCTACATGTGGTGTACTTGCTTGTCTCATAAGAAAAGGTTTACAAATGATTTAGTATTGTGGCAATAAAAGCATTTGAAAGTAAGAGATATTTCATGTTTTTTGCAAGTTAGTGTCAATTGAAATTCAATTGTGAAAGAGAAGTCAAAGGAAAATTGACACGGTAGGAGTGAGAAATGGTTCCAAAGAATTACTTACAACTAAATTAAAGGAGTTTCTAAGTTTGGATCTTCTGGTTGGAATTTCAAACAACGATTAGTTTAACAATTTAACTAAGATCTACTAAAATTTGGCAATCTTATGTCAAGAACACCTTGAATATTGCAATAATAGCTTTAAACTTGTGGAGAAAGTATGAACTTCTTATAAGATTGCTTTCTTGCTTGATGTGTGTTTTCATGTCTTTTGTAGTGTAAAAGTCACCTCTATTTATAGGAGTGGAAAAAATATTACTGCTATAAATGTTTGATGGTGCAACAGTATTTGATTAGTTGAAAATATTTAATTTATTATTATTTCTTTTAATTACATAATTACGAATTAATTGTCATATTAATAATATTTTTCTTTTAAATTTCTAAAATTTAACATGTAGCACGATTTGATTAGTCAGCCTTGACACTTATTATAATTTAAGTCGACAATCACATTTGTAATAAAATATTAATTCATTTATTATTTAAATTCAAAAATTATGTTTGATTAAATTCTTAAAATGTAAATAATAAAATTTCTTGTTTTTGACTGATATTTAATACAATAAATGATATTTCATTGGCAAAAATTTTACTTGTCTACGTTAATAATTTCATATTTCATTATAATAAATAAAGTTAATGAATTTTTTAATTAATTAGCGCACGCATAAATTGTGAAATTTGTGGGAGTGACCTATTAGAATAGAGGGGCTAGTGTCAAATGTGCTCAGCATTTGAAACACAAGGAATAGTTCTTCTTTTCTTTTTCAAATTAATCAATCACATAATCAGGTACATGAAGTAGCAATTTCTAATCAAACATTTAAAATAAACAAACTATAGGAAAATATAAAAGAAAAATAAATCCACAGGGAAAAAGTTCCAAACAGCTAAATCCAAAAAAGTTTATACCAACTTCTCAACGCTTGCCATGGCCATAATTAATCACAAGTCACACGCAGCATCTCGGTTCGAATTAAACAAACTATTTACAGGCAGAGCCACCATGGGAAGCTTGTCCATGATACTTCACAAGATGTTCAGTTTCACCCTTTATTATCTCCTTAAGAGGTTTTCTTGTTTAATGAAGGATCAGAAATGACTTGGGGTTGGAAATCTGGCCTCAAATAACGAGCAAGTAAATCTGCATAAATATCATATCGGGCGGTCATGCGAAATCCCCACTTGTCCTTCACTTGTCGGCAGAGGTTGAGATCCATGTCTGATATCAACAAACCATCCCTGTGACGGGAGAGAGATGGGGTGCATGAGGCATCCGGTGCTGATATATAGCTAGAACCATAAAAGTGTCCAAAATCTGCATGCTGTGGTTTTCCGTCTCCCGAAGTGAATGGGCTAGGGAAGACCTCAGTCCCCACACGGTTGATTGAACAAACAAAGTAACTATTTGCTATTGCTGCATTACGAGCCTGCAAAATCATTTGTAGCAAAGTCAATTTGCTAACTCTAATGATTTTGATATGTTATAGCAGTTGCACTACCGCACGCAATACTCTACATGCATAAAAACAAAAATCAGGATCAGCTACTGCCTGCAAAGACTATTAGAGGAGCTGTTAATGACAGAACTTCACTTTGTATCTAACTATTCCAGTAAGTACAATAACACCGTTGTTTTATCAGATGATATGTATAAGCCTTAAGAACAACCAAATTAGTACTAAGTAGAGAACGAAATGCAGTAAGATAAAAGGGAAAGAGATGATACCTCAATGGACCACATTGGTTCACTCAGTTCACCAACAGTTGCTGAAGGGTTGAAAACAATCTCAGCACCATTTAAACCAAATGCTAACCAGTTCAAAGGATGATGCCTTCCATAACATATGTTAATAGCAATCTTTCCATAAGCCGTCTCAAATACAGGATGCCCGGTATTCCCTTCCATATAGTATGTGCTTTCATTGAAGTCCCCAACCCTAGGAATATGATTCTGCAAAATTCCAATGCAGCTATTCCATTTAGAAGCATTGTATAATACCCGAATGCAGAGAAAATCCAAAATTGATTGTTTTCATTACCTTCCTGTGCTTTCCAATTATATTGCCGTGATTACCAATTACTACAGCAGTATTCCAAATAGTCTCCCCATGATTCAAATCCCTTTCAAGAATAGGACTTATTATCACCATGTTGTATTTCCGGGCAAAGTCCCGAAGAAACCGTGTCGATTCACCATCCACTGGCTCTGAAAATTCGCACCATTTCTTTTCACGAGTGCAGAATGCGAATGGCATCATCCATGCTTCCTACAGATATTTTTCCAATCACACACTTACAAAGGTAAGTTACTAAAAAGCCAACAATATTCAAGGCAGAAATACCTGTAGGCATAGTATATTGACTCCCGAAGTCCCCGCAGCTTCAATTAAGGGCACCAATTTCTGATAGATGGCCCCTGTCTGGTCCAAAAAGGGCTCTGATGTTGAAAGAGCAATCGAATTCTGAATGAGACCCACCCTCACAATGCGTGGTTCCCTCACTGAACCCTTTTCAGCATGAAATGAAAACGCCTACAATGCAAAATGGAACAAAACTACAACAATCGGTATGGCAGGAACATACAATAATTCAACAATCAATATCATTCAATAACCGATCTGATTGCCGGCAGAATTGGTATTTAAATGCACAGGTCTTTCCCAATAATCATCATCTCTGCTCAAACAAACCCCTAATTACCTGAAGATCAAAATCGTGTTTTGAAGAAAGCGATTTCGCAGGCTCAGCAATAGCGATGGCATCAAGTGCTCTTCCACAGTTTAGCCCAATCAGTAGTCGGCTGACTTCCTGCTTTAAACATCACATAAATTATACACAACACGGAATTGAAGTTCGGAAAACTAATCGAGATTGACTTAACAACCAAAAGAAGGATGCGAGAAAAGTTATCGACAAGGCAACCTGGGCAATCTGCGGGCTGAGGGAGGATTGGAGGAGTCGGTGAAGGGAATCGAACCCACAAATGGAAGCGTCTGCTTTTCCATCTTCGTCAACAATGTTACCTTGCTTTCCCTCCATGATTGATACTGCTTTCCGGGTCACGGCGGAGGCGAGACCCAGTGATCCCACGGCCTTTCTGACCAATTGAATTTGAGAATGACGAAACGATCGCCTCGATATTCGAATGGTCTATATATAAAATTTAAAATATAACCAGTAAAATTGTACATGCTATGTTTGGAAAAGAGGTTATTGTTAAATCAGAATTGCTTTAAAACGAGTAATATATTTTAAAAAAATATTTTAATAGAATGTATAATATAATTTATTAAAATATATAATAATAATTAAATGATATAATAGTTTATAATAATAATAATAATAATAATAATAATAATTGTATTATAAAGTATAAATAAAAATAAATTTAAATATATATATGATTAATATAGGTATTGATTTGATTATATATGTAATTATTAAAAAATAATTAATTAGTTATAAATAAGATAAAAAGAAAATTTAAATTTAAATTTAAATTTAAATAAAAATATTATTGAATGGTTTAATAATTTGAAATTTAAGACCATGTTCTAATGTTGAAAGTTGGCAAAACATATCCTATGTGTATAAATTTATTAAAAAATAATGTTTGTTTTTGTAATTTTGGTAGTTAGAAACGTACAATTAATTATTATATATTTTAAATTTTATATATATTTCTTTTTTTATTTTTATATAATTTTCGAAAAAAAATATTTAAAATTACATACTAAAATTTAAAAACAAATATAGACAAATATTTTAAATAATAAAATAGAAAATGATAAAAAAGAATTAAAAATGAGAAAACTACATATAAAAAAAAGAAGTTATGAAGAAAAAATGATTGAACAATAAAGAAATTAAGACAATGATAGTTGTATAATTTCACATTATTTAATAAAAAAAATTATTTTAGTAATAATATGGTTGGGATAGTATACAAAAGGTAGTTATATATCCATCTATCAGTCTATTACATTATGACTCCACACCTCGTGGAAACTACTCACAATTACTAAAAATCCTTCTTTTATGCCACAATTCATTAAATCAATTATCAATAACTGTTATGTTTCTAACATTGGTTCAAAAATTGCGTTGCCAAAAATAAAAAAAGAACAGAAGAAAGTGAACATGATTTCAAGCAGATCTTAGAAGCCCAATAAGTTGCTCTTACCGAAATTGTTACCAACATTATTATTTTTCCTTTATCTTTTGCTTGGTTAAGCTAACTAATGAAATATGTATTTGTATTATATCTAAATATTATTATGCACACATATTGAGTGTGCCAAATAGCTAGTTAATAATCATAGTGTTGTTGGTCACTTTAATTAAGGATAATAGTATATATTTACTAATTAAAGATAATTTTATAAATTTACATTGTATAACTAAATAGCATTAAATTCTTAATAATATAGAATAGATTTATTATATTTAATTATATTTTTATTATATAAAAAATCTAAATTATGCGTACATATTTTTATTTTATAATTTATTATCTAATAAAATTCTTTATTTGAAATGTAATAAAATTATGTAACAATGACAAAAATACACTAAATTAACATCTATAGTTTTATTATCAAGGCTCCAACCCCTAAACTTTCAAATTTGGCCGTCACCAAGCACATTTCTGATATTACTCTTATTCATCATTCAATGCATCAGCTATGTAGAGATCAAATGTGTAAAATTAATATATCAATATTGATGGCAAAGTAGTAAAAAAAGCGTCGAGTATTGTTTAACTTCTAAAAATTTAAGAATTTAACATCTATATTGGTTAATCTTTTAAAGTTAGGATCCATCAATTAAGCTAAATTTAATTTATTATTATTTTGCTTCTTCCAGAGTTGGAGATGAGACTTTCGTCATCAAGTGCAACAAATAGAAGTCTCGAAAAACGTTAAAGTAAATATCTATAATTTCATAATAGAAAATCTATAATTGCTATTACTTGACTAAATTAAGTATGATTTAAAGTTTAATATGATAAATTATCTTATATATCCAACCTCTTAATAATGCATTTATTTTCAGATAGCCCTTTTTTTTTTTTTTAATTGAATATGCTTTCACCTATGCAATCAAAAACGACAGTTACTCTTACCCTTTTTTTTTTTTTTTTTTGACAACTTCAAATTTGCCTTACGAATGTAAATATCAATGGTTTTAGTGATGGGAGGGTGCCAAAAAATGAAGGCCAATTCACTAAGCTATCTCATTGTGAACACCTTCATACCTCAATTATTTTCTGCTATTAACGTTTTATTAGTGTGTCAAGCTAATAATTATAATCATTTACTCCATTCTTGATACTATTATCATTTTTAAATTTATTTTATATTATTACTGTGCTTGCGGAATTATATTATTATTGCAGGTGATTTCCAGTAATTGCAATATGTCCCAGCCTTCTTCCACCAAACGCAGGTTTGATGTTATTCGACACATAGTTCTCTTTATGTTGTATGAATCATGTGTCTATACTATTTGTTCTCATAAATTTATTTTGTTATTCTTGTATTACTAAAATAGAATTTTTCAAATTTTTATGGATGGATAATTTTAAAGTATCCTCCAATAACATTTTATCATCTTTTTGTCCAATCATATTTGTATCTTGGGAAGATTCTTCTTAAGGGAAAAGAAGAAAGCAGCCAGAATAAGTCTTAATGATTTAAAGATCTTAAAAGAGTTTATAAGACGTGGGATCTGATTTTAGAAATAAGAGTTCTAAATGTTTGGTTAAAATAAGATTATTCAACATATAAGTTGTTTTTGTTTTTCAAACTTATAAGAGCTTTTATTGTTATAATGACTAAAAAGGACACAATACCATTGGACTCACTCACTTCTTGGAGAATATACGATTTCCATTTTATATAATGCTTCTAAAAATATTATAAATTAATTGAACTCAAACCACACATTTTTAAATACGAATAATTAAAAGGTAATTACTGCTAATTATGAAAACCTTAAAAAAAAAGTGAGTTCAACAGAAGAACATATAATTAATAAAACTGATACAACTAGAATAATAAATTCATGAAGGCAGCCAATAATAAGCTTTATATCATGGCTAATGTCCATTAAAAAATATATGTATTAATTAATACTATACACGTGGCAGGTATACATTTATGCAGACACACCACACATTATTCACATACCTGCCTTTGTCTGGTCTAATCTGTAGAGGCTATAGAGCGGGTATCGTTTTCCCCTCCCTTTTCCCGCGATGATGTGTTGTCCCTCCAGTTCAGTTCGTCCAGTAATTGCAGTAGCTTTCCTAGTTTATTTTCTGGTGCTGGTTTTCTCTCCACAGGTTGCAGAAACTCGAAATTTGGGAGAGCATAGAGCAGGTAACACCATTTCACTTCCAACGCTCTTTGTGTTTCGAGATTCTACGATCGATTTTGGCAACAATAACCACATCACGACTGCTTTCAAGTTAATAGGGAGACTTACAAGTTGATTTGATAATGTACTCTGCTGAAGAACTAAGTAGCTTCGAGCTGAGAGATCTTATGAATTTCATAGAAAAAACTAGTGGATTTGGCTAAAAGATCTGATGGATTCAGCAAAGAAGAAGACGACGGTGATTTTAGGGGATGCCATTTGGGTTTGCGAGAAAAGTCACGATACATTTGTGAGGGGGGCAAATTTAGAATAAGGGAAGGATTCTAAGGATATTTTTGTCTATCAAAAATCCTAAAAAATAAGCTGTAGAGGAAAGATGGACTACCCAACTTAAGAACCAGCTTATTTTTTATCTTATAAGTACTACAGGAAAAAAAATTTACCAAACAAATTTAACGTGCTTATAAGCTCATTAACAGATTATAAACTGTGCTAAACACCCGCTTAATGGGGTTACATCAAGGTAAAGGAATTGCTTTATTCTTCATAATTTTTTTTTGTGTTTGATATGTTTTATTGTTATTTGATTTTAATGGGAATTTTTAAAAAATTTTAAAATTCTGCAGCAGTCCATATTTTAAAATATATTAGGACAAAAGAGGGCATTCATCTATGTATTCATCATTTTCTAATCACATTTAATTGTGTTGTTGCATAACAAAATTCTGATTATCATTACTTTTAGGGATATGATTAAAAGTCGACTTATTTTCCTTCTCGTTTACTAAGATGTACAATTTGAATATTTTTTATTGCATTTGCTTTTATACGTTATCATATTCTTATGTGCATTTATTAAGATGAATAATTTTAATTTTTATTGCGTTTTTTTATGTGTATTTTTTTTATATTCAATGTTACAAGTGATGTGTATATCCAAATGTTCTCTTTTTTTGTTTTGTACATGAATTGATTGTGCCCAGTCGTTAGTAACATGAAAAAGTTTTAGAGAAAAAATTAAATAAGAAGAAATAAATTGCATGAAATGCTATCAGAAAGGATAAAGTAAAGAGAAGACATAAAAAAACACAAGTTAAAGGAAAAGCAAAATAAAAAAGACGCGTTTTAATATTTGTGCTTTAAGTAAACAAAATAATTACTCCTAATAAATAGTTTTCCTTTAAACTAATTAATGGAGTTATTTTAAAAGCTCTATTAGAAAATTATATAATATAGGGCAGATGAGTATATATATTTGGTCCGATTTGATAGGATATAACTTTTGATGTGATGGGACTAGGTGAAATTTTCAGTACGTATACAAATTCAGTAAGATGATATTTAAATATATAAGTCTTTTTAAGAAATAGGGTACGTTGGTTTCCTCTTTATAAACAATTTTTTACTGTTTAAAAAATTTATAAATTAAATATTTTATCATATAAATTTTATTTAAATTTAAATTCAAAATTTTTCTCTTTTTATTTTTTATAAATAACTAATAATTTTTAAATTATTAAATCTGTTCAGGATTAAGTCAAACACATATCTTTATAATTTTTTTACTTTTATTATTTTTTTATTATCTTATATATATATATATATATATATTATCACATCATTTAATTATTATTATATATTAAATATATAAAAAAATATTTTTTATCCACTTAAATTTTACATATTAAATATAATTTTTATCATCACTCAAGTCATTTCCCTAATTTGATATTTCTCTCCCTAATTAGAAAACCGACATAGCCATAACTTTGTGTTTTTTTAAATTCTTATTTTTTTAAGTTACCATAAATTTGAGAAATAGTGCAATTATTTGAAAGATTCCTTTTCTTAAACAAATCAAGATAAAGATTCCTCTTACTTAGACAAACTCAATCTTATCGCGTAATTACGTGAATAATTAGATAATTATGAAGCCTTTTATTTTAATCAAGATCGTCGGTTGACTGTATCATCATCATCATTGTCATATATGGTGCGCGTTGGTGAATCTGATTAACCCTTTCTTATGATTTAAATATTGCTCAAGTAAATTGAGTTGTGACGTTGAATTCGACAACCCTTAACAAAGTAAATTACTTCTATGTTATCTGTTATGTGGTGTAGTTGCGATGGGTTTTGGCATCCAAGGCTACGTTTGGAGGGGGCTTTGTTGGGATGATATTTGGTGAGAGTTGTACGATGATGAACAATATATTTAGTGGTAAAGTTTTGATTTTTTGAAAATTTAGATTTATTTAAATATGTGTGTAAAATTTATAATAATAACTAAACGATGTAATAATATAAAAGTATAATAATTAATTAATTAATTTTTTTTAAATATATATATATATATATATACATGGAAATGTATAATTTAATAATAAGTGAAAATTTTAAATTTGAATTTAGATAAAAATTATTGAGTATTATATTTGATTATTTAAAATTTGATGAAACTTATGGACAATGAATGTGGGTGTTCAAACATAGTCAAGTGGGTTTTCCCTTTTACAGGAGAAATGAAACCAATTAAAAGTCTTTACTGTTCCTATATCTCGAGTCAGAATTCGGGTGATAACAAGTCGAGTTATTCTCCTCAACTTTAATTAAATTTGGTAACATTTTTTAATCAAATTGGGTTCAAATTCAAATTTAAACAATTTTTTAAACTAAATAATACTATTTTAACTCAACTTCTAATTTGATTTGAGTCTTATAAAATTAAATTAAACAAACTTTGAATAATTTCAAAGCTTTATTCAACTTCCATGCTAAATTCACATGCTTGAAGGCTTTTATGAATCTTTACTATTAATGTTGTGGGCCATATCAACTTTTGCGTCTCAACGACACCTCTTAGGTGTCGTTCCGCACCAATCTATTAGTTCAATACTTAGCATATGGATGTATGTATCGACAAATTTTTCAGACAATCATTTTGTTCAAGAATATATCCACACACACACACACACACATTTCTATGGGGGATTGGTTTGTATTCATATAAGGAGAAGATTTTTGACCATTTGAGGTTGCATGTGTGTAGTTTTTAAAAATTCAGGTTCTCTTTTTTTCTCTGTACTTTCGTATGTACTCTCCATCTTTGTATTTCTATCAATATATAATTAATTATCTTGTAATATTAAACAATACACATGATAATGAGATCAAGGTCAAAAAGGGAATAAAAAAATTTCATATGCAGGTTTAGTGGGAAAAAAAATTAAGTGGTAAGTTGCATATATACCATTCGAGTTAACAATTAGGCCTTGTATAGAAGCAAGCTCTCTTTAATAATAAAAACTCAATTTTCAGTTGGCTTCTTAGTGCCAAGTTTCAAACAAAAAACAAAAAAAAAAATGATGGCTATGTTTGTTTTAATATTTTCATCCTATCAAAAATTCACAGAGTTAAAATTGATGTTTCAACAAAATTTTTATTTAAATTTTAGAAATTGCTTTTCAAGTGTTTTATACATGTACAAAAATGTTCAGAATTCTATATATTTGTTATCAAAGTATACCTATATATATATATATATATATATATATTTATGAGATAAAACTAATTACTATTACTATGTTATCACACAATCTAATCATTATTATATTATGTTATTTGCAATGTATAATATAGATATATACACGCATAACAATTCAAACAAATGACATTTATGCACCCATCTGAAATTTCAACCAAAAATAAATTTTACCGTGGCTTATATAATATCATATCATATAAAAAAATTAAAAAAAATTAAAAAACATTAAAAATTACTCACAATCAAAATTTCTAACTGAACATAACTCTTATTTTCCTTCACCACTAAATGTAACCTATGGGGTTGAGAAATACGATTTGTTCCACAATGTAAATTTCTATTTATTGAACAAGTCATTATCCCCACCACCACCGCCACAATGATGATAAATGAATGAACGAATGTCGATACGGCAGAGGAAACGTATCCATGACATCCACATTTACTCGAGAGAGAGGAACGAAATCCTACTGGTTATTTTCAAAAATGTGTTTTCAAATGTATTCTGAATTCAAAAATTATATGAAAGTAAAAGAGATTAAGATGAAATTTACAAAAAAATGTAATGATAGAATTGTATATATTATGTATAGTTTGAAATTTTACAAACACGGCCACTGTAAACATCACGTTGATCAAAAGAGAGATTCAAATAGAAAGCACAATAGATTAAAAAAAAAAAAAAGTCATCCACTCTTTCTGATGCATATAACGAATACTTCCCTTATAGATGGGATGATAAACCTTTTCTCCAGCCATCGGAAATCTCTTGCAAGTTCAAAAAGGATTAAATAAAACCCAACTTGGGTTGCTGTCGTTCCTACAAAATCTTGAAACAAAAATTCCCAAGAAGAAGCTTCACAGCAGAAGACGATGCAAGGGAAACAAGTTCAAGAACTTGGTAATGAATTTTTAGAGTTCAACAGAAGGGTCTTTCCAGTTTTCTCCGGGGGTAGGAACTGAAGGCCAGAATCCCATTGGGCAGAATCAGAACATTTTGAAAGTTGGAGAGCCAACTCGTGATAATGATGAATAGAATATATCAAGTGCTCAAGACTGAGGGCACCCATGGGAGCTCATTGTTCGTCACCAGCGCTTGCTGAACTTAGGTCCACTGACAAATCAAGAACCTAAAACAAATAACAACATAAACAAGAACATATTGAAAAGAATGCTAAATACGCATGGATACTCCTAGACGCAAATTTTGCATGGAAATGAAAGACTAATTTAAAAGATAAACTCTTAGTATTGTGCGCATGCCCATAATCTACTAATAACTTGCATTAACTACATCTTCCACCTTGTCAGTGACGTTTACTTCTGAAAGTCAACATTCCACGATGAATATTCACTTAGGTAAAGAGAAAAGACGCAGGATCGGATGGTATGGTTATGCATGAAAGTTCCTGTGTGCCATTTTAGACACCATAGAATGGTCTATTGGCGGCTATTATTTTTTCTGCGGATTGGAAACTAATTCCAGGATTTGGCAACAATTATTTTTTCTGTGGATTGGAAAATATTTCCTGATTTCTCAGGCATCTACACTGCCAACAACCGAATTATCCTGAGTATGCATGTAATGATGATCTCCAGTTAGCTATTGAATATTGATCTGGCTCCAGTTTCAGACAGCCCACAAACACAAAAGTGACTTTCAGAGGTTCAGGGATCTTCTTGTGCCACTGAAAACACCCAAATGACAAACTTACCTTGCCGGTTATCTTGGCGTAAATAGCCAACACATTTGTCACTGTGGACTCAAAGTGTGTTGATGCATCATAGCTCTGCAATGCAACATGATAAACAGAATTAACAAGTAAACTGAACAAATCAACAGTAGAGGTAAAGTTTCCAAAACATTTCCAATACATCATCCTGCAAGTTACAGGCACGCTATAACTGTCAATGCAGCGTTAGGTTCCAGATATTCAAGTTAAGACAAAATGGTATCAAATAATGTAAACAATTAGTTAGTTGGATTGAAGCCAATATGTTTGGTGGCATCCATTTTATGCACCATGAAGTGCATATAAAAATACTAATTATACCGAAAAATATTTAAAATTAAGAACATCCGATTTGTATGATGATAAAAGATGAACGAAGCAATATAAACTTACAGTAGATATATAACAATTGTCGGCTTCATTGTTGTTGGTGGGTATGAATCTTTGATAAGTTTCATAAAATATCTCATCGACTGGTCCAAGAAGATCTACCCCAGGCTTCAGTTCAGCCTCTGGGTCATCAGTCTCAGCTTCTGTCTGAACAAATGCTATATATTTTCCTTTTGGTGCCACATTGTGAGCATACGAGCAACAGAATAGATACCTGTAGCAGCAAAGACTAGAAAGCTACAAACTAGAAAATATGGGTAATGTTTATGCAATATTATGTCTGATCTCTTCTTTGTCCCCTCAAATCATGTGTGGCTGAAATAATGCATTGGATAGCAACAAAAAGGTATTAACTATAAAAAGAACCAAAAGATGTATTAACCCGGCGACATAACAGTTAAAATGATACTTAGGACTTGAGAAAGTATGTACCTTCTCCTAATCACACACACTAGCAATTACACAGTATCTCCTTCTGAAGTTGGGAAAAAAAACATGGAATCAGAAAGTTAGTAACCATACATATCTGATTTGCGACCAAGCTGCTTTTGTGGGATAATAACTTGAGCTGAGTGAGAGTCGTCTGTGTCTGGGATTGGGTGACTCATTATACATATGGCACGGGCAACCTTCCCAACATTCTGGACCTGAATAACAATTCATTTCAATACTAAATTCAGAAGGATACAAAGATGTTTGACAGAATTATTATTACAGGGTCATGCAGAACATGAACCATCAAATGTTATCTTAATATGCCTGTCTAGATGTAGAACTACTTCCTAACTGGTAAAAGATACCTTATCAGGTAAATATGATGGATCACAGACAACTTTCTTGCATTTAGCAGTTTCTCCTTCAGATGTTACTCCAATTGCTTTTCCATCTCCATCAAACTCCACCTGCAAATTTCAAATTTAGAACTTTTCTAGGAGGTCGAAAAATAGGAACCTCTCCCCCGTCCTATGCTCATTTATAAGGATATTGTTGAGCCGAGTGATATCAACTTAGGTGGCAGTTCCTATGGGCCCAGTAAATAAGTATATTAATGGGATTGAAGCCACATATTAAGAAACTATAAAAATTATTAGAAAAAATGGTAAAAGTTTAAAGAATCTTACCTCGAATTGAGCAAAAGGAAACTTAGTTCAAGAAAAAAAGGAAAAAGAAAAGAATCAAAGAGAAAGTCTTACCTAATTGGAGAAGAGAATGAACAATAATAAAAAAAAGAATATTTATCAGAAACAGAAAGAAAGAAATAAAGGATAGAATTGACCAATAATTAAAAAAGAAAAATAAGAAGATATAAAGTCAAAGTGACAATTTTGTGTCTTTTGTTTTCTTAAAAAGATAATCACAACAAAAGAATTACAAAGGCACACATCATAAACAACTATAGTGTATATAACTATAGTGAGATCAACTCACACTTGAATACATAAATACCTACAAGATGTTTAACCTTATGCAGTCGTGCGAACAAGTCTAAAAGTCCCTAAAGCGTGGGATATAATGCAGCTCTTGAAAACTAAAAGGGGAAGCCACAGTTAAAAAGTGGCTAGTGCATTGAATTTAATCGAAAGATTACCTTACATTGTGGCTTGTTTAGCATGTAAGTCCCACCATAAACTGCACTAAGGCGTGCAAATGCCTGATAATTGTGAAATGTACTAAGTCAAGTCCAAATAATAGGATAGCTATTAAATAATATACGGTTATAAACAAACCTGTGGTAATTCCCCTAGCCCATACATTGGGTAGATGTAAGGAGATTCAGCTCGAAAGCGTGCCAAAGATTCCCCATACAGCTGTTTGAAAGAAGAAAGTAATGGTATGTATTAACATCAATATCTTTCCAAAAAGAAAACTCTGCCAAAATGGTTTTCTTTTTTAAATTGTGGAGTTAAAGCCTGGAAATATTGAGAAAACATCAGCATGATTTCATATTATATTGTATTTTAAACCAAAATGATGCAAAGTAGATGCATGAGAGCAATATTCAAAGTTGTTAAAACGGTATATACTATGGTTGATAAATTAAATCTCCACCTTCATTCTCTTCACAAAATCTATAGCTGGCTGGTCCAAGTAACCATCATCACTATGCAGTGCCAAAGCATGGCCTATAAAATCAACGGTGTTATCTTCCAGTTCAAATTTTCTGCATTAAAGAGCACAGGAAGGCTATCGGTCGAAATTCAAATAAAAGGTGCATGCACAAATTTTTTAAATTCTCTGTTTCATTATCTTTATCTATTTTTGGGTATGCTAATGCATAAAACAAGAAATTCATACAACAGATCAGTTTCCAAAGTCAGTGAATTAATTGCATTTTATACCAGATTTCAGCACTTATTACTAAGTTTGGACTTTCAGATAGAACAACTGTTTTGTAATGTACCACTGCAATTACTAAGGACCTGAAGAGAGCAAATGTAGCATTCTGTTACAGGTGTGACCATTTTCCCTTGTTTTGCCTTTCTATTTTCTAATGAAAAATGCCTCTAAAACTTGTAGCAAGGAAACGGATAGCACTTAAACCATTGAAGCTTAACCATGTCAGTACCTAAACCTCTAGTAAGATCACACTAATTATCAAGTTAGCAGTGTGATAAAATAATGCATGAGACACAAAACTAACGCAGTAAGTTCTCTTGCTGTTTTTTTCTTCAAATTCATCCCCATGTGAGTCTTGGGATCACTCTCTTCAAAGTCCTGAACAAAAACAAAGAACTCCCGAGCATGGCGCTTTTCAAATAGCCCCATCAGTGGGGATTTCAATGCTTCAACATCTGTTGCCGGAACCTTGTAGATCTGTACCAATTTATTTTTTTTTTTAAAAAGAAAACATCATTTCAACAACAAATAAAAATAAAGCTTCACAGGATACATGAGGACACAGGCAACACACCTTTCCTTTATTATAGACAAAACTGCCATCTACTGCCTTGAATTTCAGGTACTTGGTAACATTTGTATGTATGAGCACACGTACTAAAGTTCCATTTGCCATCATGAACTAAAAAATCAATTGAAAAGTTTCCACAATTAGCACTTTTCACAATATGAAAACAGATGCATCAATACAGTATATAATTGAAAATACAAGCGAAGCTGATTTCTAATCAAGATTCAGCATGATGCCTCGTATGCAAATCTCAGACATGAGATCAAATGGAAATATCGTGGTTTTTCATTTGATATCAATCATTTCACTGTTTCTCATTTACCTTTGGAATCATATCAATGTTGTACTCTCTGCTCGCACCTAATTGCTCTGGAGGTTGGTCATTCACCCTAAAACGCTTCCAGAGCTAAAGAAAGAAGATGAATTTGTTAAGCAAATGGGGGAAATTAAATATATATATTGCTACCATTCCAGTTCAAGATTGATAAGTTGATCCCTAGTTGAAGTATTCTATAATTATTAAATACATGACGATGGTATAAAATATAGACTTCAGCAAAATAAAACACGTAAATTTGTCACTTTTGCAAACGTTACCTGGTTTAAATGAAGAGAAGACGAGTCTCCTCCGTAATAGTCATTTTTATCCATGTGTAGTACCTGTTTGAAAAATCCACATCAGCGACTTCTGATGTAATTAACATAGTTGCATGAAAAACGATCTAAAAAATCAGACAAAGCAAAAATAAATTCCAAAGGAAGGCACTTTTTCATTCAAAAAAGCTCAGACAGGTCAATTTTTCCTAATAAAATATTCAAGTGGCTGAATACTAATTCGAGAATGGCGTGTAAAGGCAAATTATAGATTGATTTTACAGTGGCTTTATGTACGGACAACAATCTCTCTGTTCGGGCGCAATTTCTCCAATCGCTTATTCCAACAGAGTCATTATTCCAGAAATAATAATTAGATCCTGACATTCCCTACCATAATCCACCAAACTCGTAAAACCACACCTGGAAATAGATTTACGAAGTTCGACATTGATAGAAACACAGATTTCCAGAACAGGGTTTAAGAGATGCATCTAAAAAAATAAAATACAAACTAACGATACAGCGCGAACTGTGGAGAAAAACTTGAGCGGAAACAACAATACATACTTTGAGGCCATCAACAGAGAGGAGGCCACTGAGAATGCATTCTTTGAGTCCAGTGCCCAGAACAATAACATCGTACTCTTCATCCATGAAGATGTATATATTATATGCCTTTTTCTATTGCTTTTTCTACGATCAAATGCAAAAGTGATGCGCTTAGGGAAAGCGCGATTGATCTGAAAAAGGTTAATACGTAAGGAAAGAGAGCAATCGATTACGGAAGAGTACTGGTGAGGGAGACGAAGAGCGCATGAGATTGAGCACAGGAACGAGTCTTCAGCGCAGCTGGCGTCACCTCTGAGAAGTGGAAATACTTCGATAAATAACAAGACGAAGACAGGCTATCTTCTTTTTCGTATGCAAACACGTGTTTTCAGTGTTTTTAGCGTATTTTTATAATTGTACGTGTATTATAAAAACGACGTAGGAAAAATTTAAGAATATAATAATTATACTGTATGTTTTGTGATGAAAAAAATGATAATATAGTTCCTCTAAGATATTCATTTTCATCAATTACTCATATGAAACAATTAAAATAATTTAGTACAAGTTTTACATTTTAGGTGTATTTTTTCAAAAAACTGTGTAAAAATAAAAAAGAAAAAGAGATAAAATTTTAAAAAAATAATGATTAAAGTATGTGTATTTTTTTAGAGTGAAGCAAAATAAACACAGCCTTTATTTCCAGTATATATTGTAGATATATTATCTATAAATTAGATGTAATCATTGTTATTTAAGCAATTAATTTTGTATCCATAGTATAATGCACATGCCTGCAAAATAAAGGAATTTGAAAAAAAGAAAAATTGTTGTTAAACCTGAATTTACTAGTAAATAAATGCGCTCTTGACACATGTCCAACTTATAAAATTTTAGTTATTGTAACAAATTATAAAAGAAAATAAAATTATTTAATAAGCGAAAAATTAAAAATTAATATATCACTAAGGTTTGTTTTAAAATACAAAGTCAACGTCAAAGAAATAAAAGTATAGAATTTAGTTGAAATATAATTAAAAAGAAGAAAACTTATGCAATATTAATTAATATAAAGGTATTGTACAACTAAAAGTAGGCCTTTGGCCTTTATGTGTAAGTATAGATAGATAAATATTAAATAGGAATAAAGATATTTAAAACACAAAAAGAATTTGATAGGAGATAAAATTTGAGAGAAAATCGAAGAATAAATTAAAGAAAGAGAAAAAAATAAAAGAACAAAAAAATAAAAATTAATTTAAAGATAGAAATAAAATTTTACTATGTGTAATTGAAAAGGTTTTACTTTAGTAAGCATTAAAAAAGAATTGAAAAAAGCTTCCTTGCCCGACTTGATGGGATATTACAAGAATACATATGTATAAGCCAATATTTTAATATGGAGGACAATCTCCACCATCGATTTCTTCCATCGACGCGTTTCAAATATATGGTAAAATTGCATTAATTTTATTTCATAAGAATTGTTTCATAATTAATAATTACCATGATAAAAGTAATTAGTAACGGATTTGGCTAATATATAATTATTAACTAAATGTATAATTAAGCATTATGCAAATGTATTTCGCAAGCATAATAAAAGAATCGAAAAGAGAGTTTTCTAGCCTGACTTTATGGGATATTACAAGCATGCATAATTTATAAATTATAAGTTTTTAATATGAAGATAGAATTCAGTGCCGTTGATTATGGTAAATTATAATTAACTTTATTTTATAAGAATTATTCCGTAATTAATAATTACCATGGTAAAAGCGATTAGTAGTAAATTTGACTAATACATTAACTAAATATATGATTTGGTAATCCACAAAACAATGGAAGAATTGAAGAAAACATTTTCGACTTCCTGACTTGATGGAATGTCACAAGCATATATATACTTATGAGTTTTCAATATGATAGACAATCTCCACCATCAATCCTTTCCATCAACGGGTCGTCCTTTTAAGTGATTAATCTTAATTAATTTTATTTCAAGAGAATTATTCCATTTCCATGACAAAAGCAAGTAGTATTGAATTTGACTAATATATTAACTAAAAATATGATTATGTAATCCACAGATATAATTCAAAAAGAATTTTCTAGCCTAACTTGATGTGATGTCACAAGTAGACATATTTATAAGCTAAGTTTTAAGGCTTTATTCACTTTTAAAGATAGGATTAAGATGCTTTAGAACTATTTTTGAAGGAATATTTTATTTGTGTGAAATTAACTATCTTCATTTTAGTTATTTTATAGTGAGATTAACATTTATCTAGAATTTTTATCCATTGTGAAGAACATACAATTAATTCTAAAATAATATATTCAACATAATTATTCGGAGTGAATATAGAATAAATGTATAAGATAATCTTCGTCTATCTCTTCATCAACAAGTCCCCTTTACATGGTAATTTTATGGTAAATTTTAATTAATTTTATTTCACAATTAATAATTACCAATACAGAAGCAATTAGTAATGAATTTAACTAATATAATAACTAAATATGTGATTATGTAATCCTCAAATATATTTCACAAGCATTAAAAAAGAATGATAAAAAGACTTTTCTACCCTAACTTGATAAATATTTATAAGCTAAGTTTTCAATATTAAAGATAATCTCCACCATTGATCTCTTCCATCAACAGGTCCCTTATATTAGGTAAATTTTAACTAATTTTATTTCATAAGAATTGTTCCATGATTAGTAATTACAATGACAAAAGAAACCAGCTAGTAAATGAGTTTGATAAATGCATCACCTAAACATAAGATTGTGCAAATCCACAAATATATTTCACAATTTTTTTTTTTTTTAAAAAAGCATTTTCTAGCCTGACTTGATGGTAGGGGTATCACAAGCATACATATTTACAACATAAGTCTCCAATAATGTGGAAGATAATATCCACCATCGATCCGTTCCATCAACAGGTCCTTATATAAGGTAAATTTTAATTAGTTTTATTTCATAATAATTGTTCCATAATCAATAATTGTCACCATAAAAGCAATTAGAAATGAGTTACTACTAATATATTAACTAATTATTTGATCATGTGATCCACAAATATATTTGACAAGCATAATAAAAAGAATTGAAAAAGGAGTTTTCTAGCCTGACCTGACTTGAAGTAATATCGCCAGCAAACATATTTATAAATTAAGTTTTCAATATGAAAGATAATCTCCAAGCCCTCAATCAAGGGGCCCTCGTATACATGGTTAATTGTAATTAATTTTATTTCTTAAGAATTATTCCAAAATAAATGGTGATCATGATAAAAGAAATTGATAAAGAATCCAACTAATATATTAACTCAATTCATGTTTATGTGATCTATCTAAATATTTATTTATTTATTTATATATTTCACAAGCATAATAAAAGAATTAAAAAATGATTCTTCTATCCTGACTTGATGGGAGGGATATCATACGCATTCATATTTATAAGCTAAGTTTTTAATATGCAAGGTAATATCCACCATCATATGAAAATATTAGTTAATTTTATTTTATAAGAATTGTCCCACAATTAGTCATTACACGATAAAAAGCAACTAGTGATGAATTTATCCCAAGTGAGGTCTATCTTATGCGTATATTTCATTTTAGCTTTTCTATGGGTGTAGTTGAGCTTTTCACGTATATTTTGGGCTCGTATGACTTGTTAGGACTTTGGTTGACTGTATTTTCCTATAAATGCATTGAATGATTTAATTGATTATTTCTATGTTCTTGTGAATCAAAAATTAAGTGATTCAAGTAAGTCTTGAGTTTTCGACGAGATATTTATTTACAACTAAATTAATATATATGTAGTCTCACATTATTATATATTTATACTATACAAAAATATATATACTCAAATTCAAATAATTGTAAAATTTGATCCCCATTAAAATTTCAATGTCGAAGTAAACAAACACCCTATACCCTTTAAAATCTCCATTATTACCTCGTCAAAACCACCTACCAAACATACATTACTTAGGACCTCCCCTTGTGATTATTAATTGAACTGGTAAACCCATGCTCCCGACATGTACGCTAGAGATATTCTGGTACGTACAAGCTACTATAATGAAAGTACACAAAGCAAAAAAGTGAAAAATTCATACAGGTCAGGTGTGCTACAGATGCCCCAAATCTCAAAGCTTGGTCATGAATCAAACACCAACTTACCATGAATCTTCATCAACTCATTTCTTGACTGCTAAGCTTACCCACTCTGATCAGTTGCCGGAGGAGTAGGGCAGCCTACAATGATGCCCATGCATTTATCATAATAAAACAACGGTGAAAAATGTCAAGCAATCAGCGTACATACGTACCCAATGATCCAATGCTTATATGAGTGTTTTGGGTACGTGGGCTGGATTAAATGCAATTTTTATTCTTTAACTATTGCAATTTAGCATTTTTCCTTTTTTAACTTTTTTGCTTAGCAAAAATGCCTCAAGATCATAAAAATTTGACAATTTGAGGACAAAACCCTAATTTTATCTGAAATTTGAGGCTTTCAGATCAAAATTACAAGTTGGTAGTTGGTAAAGTGACTTGGCCTCTAACATTGAGTGTATTTTTTGGTCAGAAATTTGTAAATTTCATTGGCACATGCTTCTCACGTGCAACAATCCAACGAAATTAGAGTTTTGTGTCCTTAAATTGTCAAAAAAAATTTGTTTTGAGATATTTTTGCTAATCTTGAAAGTTATAAGACAAAAATGCCGAAGTGCAATAGTTAAAAGACAAAATTGTGTTTAATCCTACATTGGCTAGGCAATCATGAAAAAATGTTGTCACAGTCAATGTAAATCACGTAATAGACATACCCCAGCTTGAGGCAAGTATCAGAGCCGGTTTGGCCTTGATCAGCAGTGCAAGACAGTACTAAGCCATGAGAATTGGTCATTGACTCAGCTGAAGTTATTCCCTGCTCTAAACTTCCATCTCCTACCAATTTCTGCAGCTAAAAAAATTTAGACAAGTGCCTCACAACCGCCCACAGACACAAAAGATTAATGTTGCTGTAAGAAGGAAAAAATACATCACCTGTGTTTGGTGTTTCAACCATGCATTTTCTTCCTTCAGCTCTGATTCCTGCATGATTTGACAATCACTCCAACATACCAAAGAGCGACACAACTTTTTCTTGTATCTCATAATATCATGATACATGATGGATCAAATCATGTAAATCATGTATGAATACAACATGTAGCATCAAATGGGTAAGTGGGGCCAGATTGAAAAAGTAAAGATCAAAGTGGTAGCTACTTGCCCTTGTCTTGAGCAGGCTCATCTCATTCGTAAGCTTCTCATTCTGTTAAAACCAACTGAAAGATTCAAACATGTTGCTACCGTACTTATAGAAAAAGAAGAAAAATCATCAGAGAACTTAGGGAAATTTTTGCATGATTATTTTACATGTATATGCATGTGTGTGTATTTACAACCTTTGTTTTTAGGAGACGGCCTAATCCTCCCTCAACCAATTTCTCCAATTTCATCAAGTCCTCCATGCCAAGTCCTTGAAGTTCTTCTCCCTTAAGATGCCTGGTAAAAAGTAGTTTTATTTGCTTCTCAATTTTGCCACCCATAATATAATATAGTACCATGACGTAAATAATATTAAATATAATATAATGTATGCAGCAGAATCTTGATGAATTAATGTGTGAGCTGAAGATGTTGTACTTCAACTCAATGGTCAGCTCCACAAGCTGCTTGCTGAGCATTTCACGGTTTTTACTTTCCACCTGAAAATGACAATGAAATAGAAACAAGAGAGTATCAGAACATACAATGATGTAAGTGAACATGCATAGTTCTAAAGTACTTCGTTTTTTTTACCTGATTCTGGAGGGTTTCTTTCCCTGGTCTGGACTTTTGTTTTTGCTCAGCACGACTTTGAACGAGTTGCATGACGCTTCAGAAAACCACAAGGGACAACAGTATTATGAAATTAATCATTGTTGCTAAAAGCTTCAAGATTTTTTTTTCTTTTTTTTCAGAGGGTGTTTGGATGAACCCGTAAGCTTGAAAATATTTCTTTAAAAGTGTTTTGTAAAACAGTTTATATGTTTAAAACTCAAAATAAGTGGGCTCTTCTCAATTTATTTTTATACATGTTATAAGTTACTTTATTTTGTATATTACAAAATATATTAATATTCCTAATTATATTATATCATATTAATAATATTTATTTTGGTTTTATCATTATTATACTAAAAAAATTAAATCATTTATAATTTTAAATATCAACAAAACATATAAGATTATCTTATTACTTTTATTCAAAAATTTTATTAGCCTATTTTTATAATAAGATCTATAAGATTTGACCTCCAAAAATGTTTTATAAGTTACAAAATGTTATAAACTCTTATAAATAAATTTAGACAAATAGTTTTACAGTGCAGTAGGATTAAAGGATTTGAATAAATCAAATCCATAATCATAAATCTATCATACTTGTTTAAATGATTTTATTTTATAATGAATTTCAAATGCTTTAATTCTCATTTAAACTATATTTTCACTGTTCATGGTGAATTTGAAATTCTTTTATTTAGAATCATTTGAATTCTTTTATTTCTAATTCTTTTCTCCAATCCAAAGTATTCAATTCAAATGAGCCCTTATTTGTCATAAACCTAAGTTAAGATATATAGAGGAAATCCTTTTGCACAATTTGAAATCCTATAGTCCATGTCTAATAAATGGCAATGAATATACTTCAACTCAAGCTCAAACATCAGCTTCAATTTTAAAAAAAGAAAAAATTGGTTCAGAAATATATATTTTTTGTGATGGAATGAACGGACATCCCCAAGTTCCAAAAACAATTTACAAGTTGATGAATTAAAAAATCTTTGTAAATTAATTTCCTTAGGCATTTGTCTTCTTATAACTTATTCTTTTCTTTTTCTTGACTATTTGAAGTAGGCTCTAATTCTTAATATCTTAAACTATACCATCTTGGTCAATCATATCATATATAATGTATATAAAAGCAGGGGGTTTGTTGACTGCAGTTCCATCATTTTGGACTAAATTCTGAATTCTTAATAGAATTATTAATGTGCAAAATTTTCTTTTCTTTTTTTTTCATGTTTAAAAATGGAAGCCTACAATGTTGTCATTTTTTGTATAATCAATTCACTGTAAATATATAATGAAATAATCAGTTAATGAGAGTTTTCTTTTTGAGCAATTTTTCTTCTAGTGTTATAATCTATCTACAGCAAATATGTTATAAAATATAAAAAATTTGAAAATTTCCTCTTATGTTGTAATTTATTCACAACAGACAACTAATTTATTTTTTTGTTATGTTGAAGAATGAAGTAGATATACAATTTTTAAATTTTGACATTAAAATGTCATGCTAAGAAATGAAAGACTACATTGCTGTCATTTTTTATATAATCAATTTACTATGACTATATATTAAAGAATAATTAATTAGTCAAAAATATCCTTTTTGAGCAATTCCCTTCTTTTGTTATTGTTTACTTACAGTAAATACATTATAGACTAATTAATTAGTGAAAGGTTCCTTTCTGGGAAATTTACTGAATGTAAATATATTTTAGAAAAATTAATTTGTGTAATTTACCTCCTTGTGTTTTAATTTATTTATACTAAATATATTATAGAATTATGAATTAGTGTAATTTTCCTTCGTGTTTTATAATTTATTTATGGTATATATGTATTGTCAAAAATTTAATCATGTAAATTTCCTTCTTCTGTTGTAAGTGATTCATAATAGACAATTAATTTGTGCTATTTTTCTTTTTTCCTTTTAGTTTATTTAGAGTAAATTTATAATAGAACGATTAATTTGTAAGAGTTTAATGTTCTTCTGTTATGTTAGACAATGTAATGGATATGCAAATTTTGAATTATTCAAGATCTTTTCAAGATTCAAAAATTGTTTAACTACATGGGACATGACTTGTATGTAAAAACGAGTTGAGAATGAAATAAATATCTCCAACTTTATTCTAAATCATATACACAGTATAACTATTTCATGAGATAGTTATTCTCAGTTCACGAAGGAATGTTAATTGTTAAAAGTATAGGAATCTTCATTTTCTGACTTTACGTATAACTAATATATTCAAAATGAACTTGTATTTTTAATTGAGACAATTATCCTTCTATAATATATTGTAGTTGCACAAGATGTAATTGCTAAATACCCTTAATTATTTATATATTCTTTTTCACTGTACTCCATCAATTTTTAACTATTTCATTTAATTCACTGAATTTATATTTATTCTATATTTTTTATTTCTCAAATTTCTTTCTTTCTTTTATCATCTTATATTTTTATGATTGGTATAACTTTTATATTTAAAAATTGTTATTATTTTATTGATATGCATAGATATTAAGTGTCCTTGAATTCTAATTTATTATTTTTTTGTTTATTTTAATTTAATCTACTTTTCCTGTTTTAAATTTAATTATTTATATTTTATTTAATAAATAATATTAAATAGTATTTATATAATCATGCACATATTTGTCTTTTATAAAAATTCTATCTCAACACAAAAAGATTTCTATCACAATTATTATCTCCTTTACGGTCTTACTTTATTCTTATCTTCTTCTTGAACAATGCAAATTTTTGTTCTTTATTCTTTATTCTGCATTAGTTTTTTGTAAAATATTGAAACTTTATGTCATGAGAAAAAATAATGAGACTTTTGAATTGATTATTATTCAGTGGTTATCAATCCAAAAGCATATGTGATTATTTATGTTTTCAATTAACAAAATAAACAAATGATTTTTTGTGTGGAAGTCTTTCTTAATTAGTGAATATTTTTTTCAGTCAATTTAAGTGTTGAAAAATATAAATATCAATTGGTTACTTAATGCACAATTGTATAAAAATTTATCATTTAAGGATAATTTCATTATTATAAGTAAGTTCATAAGATTTATATATTTATTTCTATTTCTCAATAATAGGAATGAAATTTTAAATATCTATTCTATTTCACTCTAATTCTTTGTACATGTTAGCCTTGAATGATTTGTACAATTTTTATTCTATTCTTATATTTATTTTATTCCTATATCCATTTTATTCTCATCTTATTCTATTTATATATGCTAACCATGCCCATAAGATCACAGTGAATCCCACCTTTCCAACCTTAAAAAAAATGACCAGGACCACCACAATTAGTTCCCAAATATTTACCTTTCAATTTTTGAATTATTCAAGATTTAAAATTCCTTTCTCATTGTTTGAATATATAGGTCATAATGAATCCCAAATTCCAATCTTTAAAAAAGAAAAAATTCACCAGGACAGCCACAATTAGCTCCCAGATTTTTGGTTCAAGTCTTCCTTTAATAATGTACTTTTGCATTCTCTCTTTTTGACGTACAAAATTCACAATATATGTATGGGAAGTTTGAATCAATTTCTTTTTTATATGGTTTATCTATGATATATGAAGTTGTGTAGAGTAGGTTAAGAGTTAAAGCAGTTCAAATATTTGCTCAGTCATTTCAATTGACCTGTTTTTTGTTTGTAAAACTGAGTTTAATGAGTGTGATTTGAATAGATATTAATAAATGAAACATGCTTTGTGTGAAAGAGGCTATAACAAATTTATTGTAGATGAAGAATGGCCGAACAATGAGGAAGCAGCTTCAAGAAATGAATCAAAAATTGAGAATTGGTGCACGGGATTAGGCTTTAAATCTATGGCAATTATATAATTTATAGTAGCATTATTTTCAACATTCTATTGGGTTTTTGTTCATATTATTTGTCATTTGTTTACTTTGCAAAGTCCAAAAATAAAGGACATTCAAGAGATTCAAATGCCATATTTTTTTGTCAAAACCAAAGGTAATTTTCCAAGAAAAACATCACTTGTGATCCACAGGTAATTTTCGTGTATCATGTGACTTATGCTTTGATTGAATAATTAAATTAATTGATCTTTAGTTTGCATCAATTAAATTTATAAGAAAAATAGCTATGTTTAAGGTTTTCTCATTTTTTTTGGAGAAAGTCCTTTTTTCATTTGAATTTATGTAACATACATTACTTTTTATTATATTTTTTAATTAATTTTTATAAAATTAGAACTTTGCCACTTAAATTTTGATTTCAAGGAGATTTACATTATTTTTCTATCCTTTAAATAATATATAATATCTCTTTAGTGATTTATATAGTATTACTTTTGATATTTCGTTGATATTATATAATCAATGTTCATAAATTACAGAAAATATATTTAAATATAAAATTTTGAAAAAGTTCCTTATTTTAATTTAAAAAATTGAACCAACATTTATTTAAAACTAAATATGTAAATCCTGCCTTGAATTTCAAATTATTAGAACTTTGAGCATATTTTGATTTTTTAAAGAATTGATTTGTTCATATCTATTCAATTGGAAATCTTAAATTTAAATGTCATTGAACTGGCATCAATTAGGAAACCTTTAAAGTTTAAGGAATACAAAAAATTAAAAGAAAAAATAATTTCATTTATTGTCGCTGCTTAATTTAACTAATTGAATTCATTAATTTTAGTTGACAATAAACCACCTTGATTGAATTAGGAAATCACACAAGTAAACTAAAAAATGATAAATGAAAAAGAAAAATGTTATTGAAAAGGAAAAACAAATAGATTGAAAAGAAAATATATGGATTTTAGGCAAAAATATTATAGAACACAGAAGTTAATGTAATTAGAAAACAAAACAAATAAGATGAAAATATAATTAGAAATTTTTGGTTAGGATGTATTTAATTTAAGATGTTTAGTTAACAAATTAAATTCATTAATGCATGAACGAAAAACAGACACTCTCACACAAGTTAAAGCAATGAAATTATGACTTGCAGTCAATTAAGAGTAAGTTTGTAATAAACATGACAGTTTAAATTAGTCTTTTAATTTAATGAAAATATATTTGTTATTTAGCTACAATCAGTCAAAAATTTTAAAAGTAAGAAACTTAATATAGATAATGAAAATATAGTCTTTGAAATGTTCTATCTTCTAAAAAAAAATTGAATTCCCACAAAATTTTGAGATTTTTAATTCTTCTAAATAGGTATTAAGGCATATTCTATTTAACATAGTAAATTTAGCTAATTAAATTTATTAACTTTCTTACCACTAAGACAACATCAATTTATAAATTAAAAAACTTAAGAGAAAGAAAAATGAAATGAGAAGAAATAAAAAGATGTAATATTGAAGTAAAATAAAAGTATATTCAGCTAAGTTCAATTTTTTCTATATAATTAATTAAATATACTAATAAATCTTTTTAAAAAAAAATGAATTAAACTTTTCAAAAATAAAAACTTAAGAAAATAGAAAAAGACATAAACTTTGGAATTTTTAAAAATCTTGATTATCAAAATTTTGGGGTTTTTATTTTTCAATTTTTTAAAGTTAATCTACTAATGTATGTTTTATTGTATATTTAATTTTGATATTTAAACTCATAATTTTTGTTGCCACAAAATCATAATGAATTTGAAAATTACAATGTTACAGGCAAAAAAATTAAAAGATAAAAGGAAAAATGAATTGATTTTGGACTAAAATAAAATGTTATATATTCAATTGACTGTAATCTTGATTATTTATCTAATTATATTCATTAATAAATTTCTCATCAAACCAAAATGAGTTTAAATTTTCAAACTATAGTCACTGTTAAATATACAATTTGATTTCATTTAGTCAAGAATAAAAGTCCTTCCAATTCTAATTTGATTCTCTATATACTTACTTAAAGTTGAATGTGGTTTATATGAGACATAAAACTTAATAATGAAAAAAATTTAGTAAAATCGCATTATATCAATATAGTTAATCTTAAAAATATAATTTAATTTCATCTGACCTAATTAAACTGTGTTTAGTTTAATTTATTCTCAACACTCCCTTTAAGTTGAATATGAAAACTTGAACTGGAGTACTCAATTTGAAACATTATGATCAAGCAAATACAAATCATGCTTGCACTCATGGCAAACAAGCAAGCTTTAGATAAATAAATCATGAGTCATCTCTAACAAGCAATCAATCAGAAGTAAAGTATGACAAACAGTAGCATGAGCAAAAGTAAATAGAAGGAAGAACACAACTCTTGTTATGGATGTTTTTATCCTCCTTATGATAGCCATTTATTTGTCAACTACTTGTATAAAATTGGTCCAACAACAATTTTAAAGCAGCAAGTTCTAGAATTTAGTTTGCTGTATTGTTTTATTGCAGTTTTAATTGAAGAAACGAATTATAACATTTTTAAATGATTTGATTTTAGCTTTATTTGAAATCCACTGCAATTAGTAAAAGAAATTGGGGGGGAGGGGGGGGGGGGAAGCTGAGTGACTTAGAAATCCATTTTATTTACTTGAATTATAGGATGAGCTTTATTTAATATCTCAGCGGCGAGGTCATAGTTTAACATATAAAAATTGATTCACTAAACATTCTGATGTGGATATTGGTCTCATTTATATAATTCTGTTACATAGTTCATTAATAGATTACTAAAAAATAGATTAAATCTAATAGTTTGTAATTTTCTTTTCTAAACAACTTGATATTATATACAAATATTTCCTTCTATGTCGTTCGTCAAGACCTCATGATGTTCACTTTGATTGAAGTCATATCAGTCATTTTGCATGCTCTCTAGGTGTGGAAAAATTAAATAAAAAATAAATTTATTTATATAATAAAATTTTGATAATTATTTAATAGAGATAACATACAATTATTGAACTTATTTTTATCAAATATCTAATATAAATGCAAAAGTTTAAATCTTTATTTTTTATTTAAAGACAAATTCAAATTTACACTAAAAGTAACTTCTCATATTTTTATACATAATATTTGCGAATACATGTGAAAAAGATAAATAACTTTTGTTCTTGATAACTAAAAATGAATTAACAAAAAATTGAAAAATAAAAAACATTAACTTTCAATTCAAATTTGAGAAAAAAAATTGATGCATGGGTTAGTTAATATTAGTTGATTAATTAAAAATACAAGTATATTTGGCAAATCATTAAGAGTCAAAAGGATAGTCATTATAAAGCCGTGGACTTAATAATATAATATTGATTAATTGAAAATAGAATTATAATTAACAAAATCAGGGAAAGACCAAATAGTAATTATTATAAGGTATATATTACTTATGTAGAATATCTCAAAAAAAATATTAAAAGATCAAATAATGTATTAACTATAATGCAATAGAATAGGTATATATATTTATATGATTTACATATTATCGATTATATATTATTTGATTCAGTATCTTAATAATTATTTAGACTGATCATTTAATGAACTAAACTAATCGTGCTCACTAATGAATCTATCACTCCATCAAATTAGATATGTAACCATTACTCTTTTATGGAGTTTATCCATAAGCCCAAAACCTCATTTACACCATATCTTTAACAAATATGTATTTATTTACAAGACTATCCTATTTATACTCCTGACCTGTAAGAATGTATGGAGGTGATTTAAATGTCAAGATTAATCTCTATCTAAACACTCTACCTATCTTTCATACCCCATGTTTTACATACATTTCTAGTCTCTTGTATCTAGGCATGATTTTTACTTTCTTGCATACTCCTTTTACAAATTCTATATAAGTTAATCTCTAATACAAGATTTTTTTATTACTATAGGACACTCTACAAAAATAAAGACTAAATATCTCCAGTACGACTCTTAAACTTGATTTTCTCATCCAACTTTGAGGTGCAGCCTATCAAAACATCTCATTTTAGAACTGTGAAAAACGTCAACCACTTGAACGTCTTTCTTTGTGGTACACTTTCTTTTAGATACTTCTTCAAAATTGATTAATTCAAAATCTATAAATAGATAAAATAACTCTATTTGAGTTCATAGATTTCCTCTCAAATATTCATTCCTTATAGTTGAATAGCATTATCATGATTTGAAAGATCTTTAACTCAACTTCAATTCTAACTCAACTTTGATTCTAAATTCAGATTGTGGATTTGATCGTGGTATAGTTACAAGCTCCATCACTTCTTGACGTATGCTTTTCTTCACCTTAATTGGACGAAATTTAAAATTGCTTTTTGGCAATTGGATTATCTTCCCATGAATCTTTCTTGTGAATAACCACATTGCAACTAATTTTGAATTTCTTTCCAACAGATTATACAACTAGTATCCTTTGGATTATTGATTATCCTAATAAAATTTTCTTTTTGCCTCTGTCATTTAATTTCTTTCTTTGTTGTTGTAGGAAATGGACATGAGCAACACTCTAAAAAACTCTCAAGTGAGATGCACCTAGTTTATATCCACTCCATGTTTGTTGTCTTATTCCATGCACTATTTGATGAACCCTGATTTGACAAGTAAATGGCATAATCTACTGGCTTTGTCCAGAATTTCTTAGACAAGTTCTTGCTTTGCATCATAGATTGAGCCATAATAAAGATTGGCTTGTTCTTTCTTTCAATTACTTCATTCTCTTATGGTGAAAATGTGTAGTTCAAGGACGTTAGATTCCATTCTCATTATAGAATGCCTTAATTCCTTTGAAGTGAATTTGATAATTACTTTGCATCTCTACAAGGGCTTTTTTATTTAAATTGATAAAAATGCCTATGATTTTTGCTTTAAGAAATAGACCTAAAATTTGCTATTGTAATTATCAGTAAATAGTAAAAAAAAAATGTACGTTCCACTTGCCACTGGTTTGACAGCCTCACTTTCATTAGTGTGGATTAACTCTAGTGGCTTCTTTACTCTTGACATTAATTCTTTTAAAAAGTCTATCCATGTTGTTTTTCAATAAGGCATTTTTCAGTTGATCGGTTTGATTAATTGATGAAAACACATTCATCACCATTTTTGTTGTTAGTTTCTCCAAACAACTGAAGATGAGGTGTTCAAACTTCAAGTGTCACAGCTAAGATTTCTGTTCAAAGAAAGCCTTGAAGCATCTCGCTACATCAGTGTTAATGCTCATGAAGAACATTCAACTCTTGGTCATTAAGGCTTAAGCAAAAAATCTGTTTTTTTTGGTTGTCGTTCAAGGAAAGTTCTCTATAAATATTAATGCCCTCCCCATTCCAAAAATGTTTGTTTTTACTTGAAGCATAGTACATGTTTGATATGAAGCATCCATTTTTTAGATGGATGATAATATTTCCTTTGCCTTTAATGGAAGTATTTGAAATATTGACAAATGTAAAATTTATTGTATCAAACTCGTCATCTCAATAAACATGTGCCTATGTCCACACATGTGATAACTAGCACTTGTCTCAAGGCACCGTGTGTGTATTGCCTCTTTTTTTTGTTGTTTTATGTGCCAATAAAACTATCTTCAATTTCTTTCATTTCTAGTGTATAATAAAACTTCTCTTACTCTTTATCACTGTAGTCATACGAATAGTGCTTATACCTATGACAATTGAGTATAGTGAAATCTTCTTATATTATCTTTGATTATAACCTCCTCCATCCTAATCTTTAGATGATTGAGATGAATTGAATTAACATTTTGGTCATGACGATCTCTACTCTACCCCTACCTTGACCTTAGTTACATCTTTGACTAGGGCTGTGCCCACTTTGATTCCAATAAGTATCATCATTTTTTATCCAATGTTCATCTTTATTTGAAGAGCTCACACATGTAGTTCTTTGCTTTTTTTTTTTTAATTTTCTTTTCACATATATGTGGCTTGTTGGTAAGTTCACCAACAATCACAATATCAAGTTTATTGGACTCTTCAATCACTAAAATAACATGATCAAATTGTGTCCACAACTGAATAGTTATTCCATCTTCCCATAAATTTTTCAAGTTGAGTTGCAACCATGTTGACTTGAGAAATGCAGTCAAAAACATTTTCTAGTATTTCATTTGTAAGGCCTTATATTCTCCTCGAATTGATTGTAGTCATGTACTTTCTATTAATGTCTTTGAAAGCTTTTTGAAAGATAACTCGTGCAGTTTTCAAAGTGGTGGCTTGTACAATTTTCTCAAATATTATGCCATCCACAAGAAGTTGGATGAGTGAAAGTGCCCTCTTTCATGTCCTTCTTCACTTCCTTTATTTGTTGTAGCCAAATTATATGACACTTTGTATTCTTCTCATTTATAGAATCCCACGTACAAATTGTCCACTGAGTAATGCTTTCCTTTGAATACTCCATTTTTTATAGTTGTCTTAATTTTCAAAGTAGAAAAACTCAACCAGTGTTGGCTATATTAAACAAGGCTCTTGTTTCATCTTGTTGCACCCTAAAATATTTAGGAAAGAAGAAAATGAAAAGAAAAACACTCCAACATTTCTATTCTCAACTTACTGAGCACTTTTGTACGTAAAAACTTACTTTTCAACCATTCTCACTTTTAGTTATATTTTTTTTCCTTTTTTTTTTAGTGAATGCAAATGACCTACAAAACTACCCTTCGCTATATATGTTAATTACCTCTAACAATGGATGATGGTGATATGAAGATCAAATAATTAAAATCTTCATCTATACACGCTACCTACCTTTCTTATCATGTATATTTAGACATATACATTGTATAGACACCTCACCAATATCATGTATTTATACATAAATTTTACTTTTAGGCATACTCGTTTTGCATATTTTAGATAAATTAATTACCAATACAATTATGTTATTTTTATTGCAACACTCTGGAAAGACTAATATTAAATATTTCAACAGAGATATGGCTATGTTTGGATGCTCATTTTTTTGCTTTTTTTTTTTTAATTTGAAGGCCATTTTTGGCTATTTTCTTCTCATCAAATTTATACTTTCAGACCAAACATCCAACAAAATAACATCTTTTAACTCTTCTTCTTTTTTTTTTTTTTAGTTCTACGCTGTCCTTAAATTTTCAACCCAATTCCTCCCACAGTAATACAATTGACTTCCTATTTTGTGGAGCAGGAATTGATGCTTCTTCTGATGAAACATCACCAGGAACACAGTCCCAAGGACAAGGATTTGGTCCGTTGAAGTGACAAATTATAGCAACAAAACTAAAGACGACGCTTCTCCGGATCAGAGACTTTATTTACTTAAAGCCTTTGGACAAGACATAAATCTCTCACCTTAATTTCTCCTAAGTCCATGAAATATTCTAAAACGCAGAAGACAACTGCTCCGAGATTTTCAAAAACCCTAAACTCCAGAAAAACCATTTAAATTTGCCCACAGCATTATTGTCTTTGTAGTTTTATCTAGATGGCTTTCGGAAATGTACACCAGATTACGTTCTTAAACGAAGATCTGCGGATAGTTCCCTCAACCTACTCTACTCCAGGTTTCAGCTACTTCTTGAGAACACACTCTCTGAGGCCTAAACAGATAATCGACACCCCACAAGTTTTGAGATACACACACACAAAGAGTATGTGATCGTACGTACGTTCCGGTTTTGTCTGGGCCTGCGTACGTGTTTGTGCGTGTGTGTGTGTGTGAGAGAGAGAGAGAGAGAGAGCTCACCTTGAGGTGGAATAGTCGTAAAGCTTGCCGGTGGCCGAGAAAACGATGAGAGCAATCTCAGCATCGCAGAGCGTCGCGAGTTCTTTAGCTTTCTTGAAAAGCCCCTTTCTCCTCTTCGAGAAGGCCACTTGCCTTGCTGCTATGTTATCAATCTTCTTTATCTCAATCTTCTGCCTCACCATTTTCAGCTACACAGACCAACATTTACTCACACAAATTAAGACCGAGCTGGTACTGTCAGCACTTTGTATGTATATTTATTTATTCTGTAAAAAGAGTCTATCCAAATACTTGGGATGCTGCAGTTCTCGAGACATGCGTTTTATCCGTTGTTGATAAAAAATATTTCAAGATAAAAAGGAAAGCATATCTTCGAGTACAGCACAATCAGCGGAACAGAAAAAAAACCCTTCTTCCCAGAGGAAATCACAAACATGGAAGCGAATCTTTTTCATTTTTCAGAGTGAAAATTGAGAGAAAATGGGGAGACAGCCTGAAAAAATTGAGGTCTTTAAGCGCAAAACTGAAGGTTTTACATCAGGCTTGCTTTTGCTAATTTAGGGAAGACACGACCCTTACCTGCAGAGGACGCTGCAAACCCAAGCAGCCACCTAGAGAGAGAGAGAGAGCAGAAGACGTCCCAATAGGGGGTCAAATCTGAAGCACAGAGGAATTGTCTATAAAGGCAGATTGCCATACTGGCAGAGGGGGTGTTGAGTTGGGATGGTCCGGTGTGGGGCTGTTATTGTCACGTCTCAAGCCAGGGCTGCGATATAACACAACCGCGAGATGGTTATTTCAATAAACGTCAAAGTTTAAATATTAAAATATTTTAAATAATAATATTACATTTATTGCCAAATAAATATTTATTACATTTTGTAGCAGAAAATACGTGATAACTAATCTATTAGATCATGAGGTTTTATTTGCTAAAAAAATAAAGCTAAAGTTCTTCTTCTATAAAATTACCGGTCCGACTTGCCCTTGGTCTCATTTGTATCTTTTACTGTCCTTTTTCTTATTTATATCTTTTTGTAAAAGAGATGTGAAACATAAGCAATTTGTCACTCAATAAATAAATTTTCTTGTTTTTCTTTTTATAACATGCTAGCAGAACCAAATTTGCATACAACATAATCTAAAAGAAGATGTTCATGGTCAGATGCATATTTTTAGAGTAACATGATAAGATTAAAGTGTTTCTTGTATTCATTAATCTACTCATAAGTTACAGACTCTCGTGTATAATGTTTACTAATTAAGATTTTAGTCTATATTTTTAAATAAGAAGGGTTGCATGTCAACTTTGCTCGCTGAGCTCCAATCCTTCTGCTTTAGTTTGATGAGTCCTAATTTTTAACCCGATTAGTAGAGTTATGTGTCATCTTTACCTACTATGAACTTTAATACTTTTATTTCAATTAAGCAAACCCCAATATCTAACTCTATTGGTATGGTCAGAATTCATTCTTTGACACTATTGTTAATTACGACGTATGGACAACATATTTAAAATAGCCTTCCAAGTAGGATCACGTCCAGATTTTTAAGATAACAAATTATTTTAAGTCTTGCAAGAAATCAATACATCAAAATCAAGCTTTCATAGAATAGGAATGAAATATCTGAAGGAAATTTTAGACACGTAAAAAGTTCATTTATATTATAAAAGAATTTGTAAAATTTAACAGAGTGTATCTACTTACTTGGTGTTACTATAATGTTTAGTTGGCTCACCGGTTATTGGTTCTTGATTTTTTATTCAGTCTGAATAATTCCTCATAAGTTCCAATTCAACATGGAATTTTATTTCTACATGCTCTTTAATGCAACGTATATGTATTGTGTCAACTTACTCTAGGATTACAATAACATGTTAAAGAAGTTTTTCTATTTGTGGTTCACTTGTTAGATGTTTCTACTTATCTTATAAAGTCATAACCCAAGTATTTACATGTATTTTAGCCTCGAAAGTGATAAAATTGGGTTCTAATTACACTAAAATAGGTTAGTGACCATGAAAAATGGGTCTACACCTGTGAGACAAGCCATAACACATTTTAGATAGTGTAGCGCTTAGCCCTCATGACCGCATCATCGGTTGTAGTATGTTTTGTCTCTCCCTACGCCTGGGTCTTGCATCTGTGGGACAAGTCATTGCAATCGCTGCGGCAATTGCAGTGCGCACTGGGCATGCCCTTGCGGCTACTTCACACTCGCGGAAGTGCACACTGCAACCAGAAGGTAATGTCTCGCAGTTGCAGGGCCAACCATAATGTAAGGGTCTGTTTGGTCTAATTTTCTAGTTCTATGCAAGTCCAACCATCTTATTCAACAATTGCAAAAGTTCTATGAGTTTTTGGGGATCTTTTAATAAATCCTAGACATAAAATTTTTAACTTCACAAATTATCTAGAATTTTGAAGAATCCACAAGAATTTACTCATTTTGCCTACACTACATCCTTCATCAAAATTCTTGCATATAATTCATGCTAACATAAATTCATTCTTGTATTATCAAATTAAACCAGTGTATTCCTATATAAATTCCATATTCATGTGCCTAAACGTGTGTATGTGAATTTTCAAGAAACATATGTTGAAACCATGAAGTTTCTACTCGCGAAAATCTTCTCTCTCTTCCTCTCTCAACTTGGGGTGGGAGAATGGGTTTTATATTTTTTTTTTCTCTCACCTTTACAACCTATTTACACTGGGGTTTACACAATTTATTTATGGAATGTTTGATACTCCAAAATTTGGAAATAAATTTACAGAAGTCCTGCGGAATTTCCAGCCCCAATTTTCCAAATTTCGTCTATCTATGTGCATGGTAAAGCTTCCTTATTAATCTACCGAAATTTGAAAAGGTTTGATTTATACAATTATCTGTACATTATCCACACGCACACTTAATATCACCATATATTATTTAAACGAAAACAATTAAATAAATCGGTAATTAAATAATTGAATCACCATAATTTCTAAAAATCTAATTTATAAGGAAAAATCCGGTTATACAGTTATTCATTTCTAGAAATGAAGTTTCTGGGACGATCGTACCGTCTCGCCACTATGGCTGTTATCGACCACGAAACATTTTCCACCGCACAATCTCCAATCCCCACCAATAATATCCCTGTGAGTTCAATAAAACGCTAAGGTTGCCGGTTAAGGTTTGATGGGTAGTTCAGTCTTGAAAATCACTTCTTTTTTAAAACATAAAAAAAATATTTACATGAGAGAAATAATTTGGAGTCTAATTTAATAAATTTATTTTTCGAGTGAAATTACAATTATTGATATATATATATATATATATATAAATTTGGAGTCTATGTTTGGATGTAAATTTGGATCAATCAAAATATTTGGTTTCAAATATATTACCTGTCAAAATAATATTTTTTAACACTTTCTCTCTCGTAATTTTATGGTAATTCTAAATTTCTGCACCAATTTTTTTACCACCAAAGTTTGCATCCAAACAAAGCCTAAGAGTTTAGTTTGCAGGTAGATAAAATAGATAAAAATAAAGAAATTTTGATTACTTTTCCCCTTTTTTTTTTTATCTGAAGTATGCCAAGAAATATATTCTGATAAGAACTTGTGAGATATTTTAAATAAACTTACTCCAAAAAATATTCTTGCGAGAGAATAATTTAAAGTATAGGTTAATAAATTTATTTTTACAGTGGATGTTACTGAAAAGTTTGCCAAAATTTAGAATTTTGGTTTGAGGGTAAATAAAATAGATAAAAAAAAATATATAGAAATTTTGATTACTTTTCCTTTTCTTTTTTGAAATATGTCAAGAAATATACTCTGACAAGAACTTGTGAGATATTTTAAATAAACTTATTCAAACTCTCTCTCTTAGACTATAAAAATATGAGAAGTGAATAATACATGATACAAAATAAGGTACCCTAATAATTCATTTTTATCAAATTTCATCATTTATCAGAAATCAATATCGTCTTATTACATAGTTTCTTCATATGTTAAGAGAAAGTTATAACAATTCTAGGGTAACATGTTCCACGGCAATTAGTCAATAAGTTCTAATCAACATATGTAACGCTTGTCGTCATCCTTAAATAATGTTTGAATGCAAATTTGAATTAATTTTTCCCAATCAAAATTTTAACTTTTAACCATATTACTCAACAAAATAACTTTTTTATGTATTTATTTTTTTACAATATTCATAAATTTTTGCGTTAGTACTTCTCCCATTACAATTTACATCCAAATAAAGCTTAAAATTTTTAACGATGAATTGAGCATTTGACGAAGTATAATTATAATTGAGTGGAGTTAATTTAAAAAATCTACAAATTCAATTGCAAAAGAGTAAAGTCGACAACCAATCTTCTTTGATCAAATCCGTTGACACAAAAGCACGGGCAATAATGGAGACCAATAAGAAATTGAAAAGTGTCTTTTGTAGGATCATGTTATGCATTGGCACGAAATGGATACATTTTTTTCAATTAGATATAAATACACACACACACACACACATGGTTTCTAACTTGAATTTATTATTTCATTATTCATCTTGTATCATTGACCATTGATCTTTTCTTACCAAATTAATGTTTTATTATTTAATATGGGGATTTCTAGGTTAAAATACGAAGTAAAAAAGAGATGTAGTAGTTTCATATTTTTAATTAGAATATGAATATTCTTATTTGTGAAAATATTGAAACACACATTTAACACTTTCTTTTCTAATTTTTTGGCCTCAGATAAAAAGATAGCCAGCTTGATAACAATTAGACTTTAGACTTTAGGTCAATGATTGAGTTGTATACCACAAGCGCGGGTGTTTATCCATTAATTATTATACACTTATATTTTATATATATATATATGTGCGTGTGTGTGTGTGAAGGTCAATGACTTTTAATTTTTAAATATATAACTATTAAAATACTCTTATGTTTAACATTTTTCTTTCTCTCTCTTTTCTTAATTATAACTTATTTTATGATCTTCCCACAATTTAATTGACAATATTTTTCGTTCAACCTTAAACGTATCCTTTTCCCCCATCTATGTTCAAGTTCTTTTCTCTCTTTTATTTCATTAACGATACAAAAAATCCTATTTAAAGTATTATTAGCTTATTAATTATATACTACATAACATGCCTTCATTACTAGTGTTATATATTATTAATGCTTGCTTTTTGGTTGTCAAAATTTAATTAATAAAACCATTATTTGATTCTTTTTACTCTTTATATATTTTTCAATTATTTTTATTATTTTTTACTCTTTTTCTCTCATCCATCTCTCTTCTTCTTTACCTCTCTGTTTTTAATTTCTTTACTCTGTTTCACATGCTTTTAATTTATAAAAAATTATGCTTGAGAACAGCATTCTGACAATATATTAATTGATAATATACACACACATATAATTTGAATATTTATGTGTATGTGAGTGAGAACTTTTTAAAATAAAAAATCTCTCTCAAAAGTTCTAAAATTTAGGGTTGTGATTTGTTCATGGAATATTTTTCCCTATACATGTCTGAAATTATATTTTACTATTTTAAAATATATATATATATATTACATCAACAATAACCCTATTATGTTTTTATCTCTTACATATTTTTTTATAAATTGTATTAACTATCATTTTATTGGATTTATTTCAAGTTCATGCACGCATTAAATTTTTTTGTATTTTAAAAAATTATTTTCCAACTCAATGTTATTTTAAAGAAGTAAAATAACATGAAATAAAATGTTTTATATATGAGGGTATAATATCTCTAATGCAGAAGCATGGTTGCGTCCCTTTCTTGACACCTAATAAAAACTCGTCTCTTTGTCTCTCATTCCTACCTCCAAATGTCATCTTTTTTCCTTTCTACTTTATTTTGACTTTTTTGGGTATATATAATTGATAATTGCGCACGCGCGTATATAGATGCATATTTATGTGTATGCAAGTGAGCATTTTTTTAAATAAAAAATCTCTCTCGAAAGTTCTAAAATTTAGGGTTGGGATTTGTTCATGGAATATTTTTCCAATACGTTTCTAAAAATATATTTTAATATTTAAAAAAATTATATTATATCAAAGTTAACCCCATATATATACACACACATTAATTACATCATATAAAATTTTTATGCATTGTATTAACTATCATTCTATGGTATTTATTTCAAGTCCATACATGCATTCAAAATTTATTCTATCTAATTTTAAGAAATTATTTCCCACCTCAATTTTATTTTAATGAAATAAAATAATATGAAATGAATTGTTTTATATTTGCAGGGTTATTATCTCAAAAGCACCATCGTTGCGTCCCTTTCTTGACACCAAACAAAGTGACGTCTCTGTCTCTCATTCCTGCCTCCAAATGATAGTTTTTCTATTTTTTGGGAGCATATATACTTTATTAATGTTTTTTTTAATTGTCAAGTGCTTGTATTATTTTTTACATTGTAAATTTTTGCACTATATAAGTGAAATAAAAGTCCATCTTAATATCTTAAAAACGTGAGAGCTTGTCATCTTGTTATCGCTTTAACCTTCCCTCTAAGGAAAAAGAAATAAATAGGCTTCCTTTTTTTTTTAAGGGAATATTAAATGTTTTTATTATTTTTTAATTTTTATAGAAAAGAAGTTTAAGCTGCAGGGATTAATGAAAAAGTAGGAAATTTTTGGTCCACAAACTTGTGGGTGGCTTTTGATGACATGTGAATACTTTCTGGGCATCAGAAATGGATTCATTCATCTAAAGTGTATTTAATTAGTTTAAAATTTTGAATTGTGTTATAATGTAAAATTATTCAAATTCGAACAAATTACTCAACTATGAAATATTTTTCTTCAATAACATGAATTTTTAGAGTAATAAACTTTAAAAGAGTCATTCACTTAACATCATCGAATTAATTTTGGCGTTGCTTCTCTCATGTCAACGGAAGAAAGTCACAAGTCAACTTATGAACGAGCTAGTTTTCTTCTTTAATTTATAAAATTCACACATTCTATTTATTTGTAAAATTATTTGTAAGTGATAAAGTTATTTTATTTTTAAATAATAGTAATAGTATTATTTAGAATTAAAAATATAGAAAGTATATCAAATAAAAAATGAAAGTGCAAAAATTAGAAATGAAAAACAAATAAAGATAAACGGAAACGAAAAAATTAACAAATTAATATTTATAAGAGTGTGTGTGTACACACTGTTAAATCTATACATCGTTTTGCATGATGGTTACCATTAAATGCTGGTTGGTTTTAAGACATTGTAGCTGCACGATGATGGCCACGTTGAATCTCAACCATTAGTAATAAATATACTTAAATTTATGTTTCACGGAAAAATATCGCCTACACTGATTTTGGAACCCAACTCTACCTCTTAAACCATTTTCTCAAATTTCGTACTGCCAAACAAACATAGACAAGAAAATTTTCATTCAAATTTAGACAACAAAATTTTCATTCAAATTTAAATATATTTTCTTTTACATATTTAACTAAATATTTTTTCAATCATTATACTTATTCACAATCAAATCAATATTTATATACGTTTCATATATACTCATATTTATTCTTATTTATACTCTTAAAATTAATCATTATCTTTTTATATCATTGCATTATCTAATTATTATTATTATATTATATATATATTTAAATAAATCATACTATTCATCCGATCAAAATATTCCTTCAAATATACTACTCATTCCAATATTAATTCTACCAAATATCTTATCTAACAAAAACTCAACTCCCAAACATAGTTATAAGGTCTTTGAGAGACAAATACATTGAATGCCTAAAATTATAACACATGTAGGATAAATTAGACTAAGTATTGTAATTTCAAGTTAACTTTCACACAATGATGTTATGAGTCCACTAGACAATTTTTATATCGATGTTGTAACACAACCATACATATAGAACAAAAATTTAAAAGTAATCACAAATATGAACAATATGTTCACTCAGTTCGAAACCCTAACTACTCCAACATCTATTAGATCTTCGTTCAAATTAAAGTAATCTACTATTATAAGTGATTATAATAAATAAATAAAAACTAAATATAAGTTTCTTGTTTCTCTCACTTTATCTGAACTAAGTTTCCACTTGATTTCTCTCACTTTATCTGAACTAAGTTTCTTTGACTTTATAATTTATGGAAATTCTTGGAGAGTAATATTTGAATTTTTTGTCAAAAGTTTTCAACAAAATTTTTTCTAAATATTTTGTGCCACATAGGTGCAAAAATAAAGTGCCAACAATCTCTCTTTTTGGCATTGTGCGGCACAACCCCATATATGAACAATGAAATCTATGCAAGTTGGGCATGTTGTGAAAATATTGCTCTTGACAAAATTTGACATCCTCAATACAATATAACTTAAATGTCAATTGAAGAACAAAGCAAAAGAACACCAAGACCAATAAGCTTAGATAGCGAATTAGCATGGCAAATATCAATAGTCTCCTAGAATTGGGACATCGTCACTAATTACTATAATAGTAGCAGCCAAAAAAATATAAGAAAACTGTAGAAATCCAAAAAGCCAAAAACAAAAAAAAAAACCAAAATAGTAGCCAAAAACTAATATATAGTAGTGGACCATCAAAGAAACCCAACACTTACCCTAAACACGTGCATTGCATTCATAATCCCATTCATCACCCTACTCATGCCCTTGGTACACATTGTTCTATTGTGACACACCATGCCAAACATAAATCAAGTAAGAGGAGTATTTGTAACTGCAACATCAAGAGGTGGAGGGTCCAGTAGCAACTGAAGCAACTACATCAAATGGGTCAAACCTAAGTGTAGCAATATGAATTTCAATATCTTGCCTTTGAGTTTGTAGCTGTCAAATCTAGGCATCAATCTCTCTAGAAAAAGTTTTAAAGTGTAGAATGCTACCTTCTAGAGGGTTAAGCAGTTTGTAGAACACCATTTCTAATCAAGTCAATCACCTTACCTTGGCGAATTATCCTCGAATTGGCAGCAGAATAAGTAGTGAATGCCAAATTGCACTTTCAATATTCATCAGCTTCTGGAGTTGAAGCATCAATACAATAATATCATCAAGAACTCCAAGTTTAGGTATAGTGAATACAACATTGTTAGATTAAAGTATTTCTCATTAGAGATAATTTTCAATTAAGTTGTCCATCAAGCAATTAGCCAAGTATCCAAAGTACTCCTTCTAAAGCTAAGCAACAAAAATTTCACAAAGTGCTCCCCCGTAACTCAGGCTTTCCTTTATTTTTGCTCATCTATTGAGTTTAATTCATATTCTAAAATTTAGCAAATTCTCCTTAAATATGCACTCCCTTTTTGTAACACATGATATCAAAGATCAACTAAGAAAGAAAGGTGAGTGTGGTAGCATTAAGGGGAAGATGTACCAACCACAATTGTAGTTCATTTAGCAGTTAAGTCAGAAGGAATTGTCATAGCAACAATTTGTAGTGAGCCAATTCTTTGATCAAGATCGCACTTTTGCATCCGTAATAAATTTATGCATCTATACCTCTCGATAAAATCTTAAAATAAAGAATACTTGCCTCAAATTTTTCATAGTAAAAGTAGAAGTTAGGGCAACCTCCAAAGTTTCAATTTTAACTAAATCATTCATCTTTCCTAGTATATCAACGAGCACTGTTCGTTGTTAGGATCTATGCAATCTCATTAGCTTTGAATCTTCAAGATAAGTTTACTTTTGATGTCCCAACACTACGATAATTCTTGTTTTGCTTTTGTGAAATATTGTGGGCTTTGGTTATTGAAGGCCTCTTCTTTTTTCTTCTTCATGGGTTTCATGCTTTTTAAGGCCTTTCTGTTGCCTTTTCTCTCTTTCTCATTTCCACCTACTACAAGGATTCTTGTTCCTCACCAAGTTCACTGTCGGAGTCATGTCCTCATCCTGATCTCATGGAGTAAGAATAACAACTTCAATAGGAATAAGAGTTTCTGGGGATACCTTAGGTTTTTCTTCAAAAAATCGATTTGTTCTTTCTCTTGGGTGTCTTGCAAAGTGTCAGCAACTTTAGCCTCGAAAACTCCAACTTCCTCAACAGCTCGAATCTAGGCAATCTACATCTCAGGTCCAAGTTTCAATGTTTGAATCTCTCCAGGTTGTGACTCTAGTAGAACTAGGCTACCTTCTGAAACAATTGCTGGCTAAGTCAGAGTCCACTCTAGGGACGATAACAATGGGGTTGGGTTTCTCTTGGTGCCCTTATGACTATCTTGACCGCAACTAGTCTTGTTTGCAAATATACTTTTTTTGCTTTTAACAAGAGCAATAACTCACGAATTTTGGTGATAGAAACAAGGATAATAATAGATATATATAGATTAGGAGGGTTAAGAGTCTTAGGGAGGAAGGATAGTATTTTCAAGAATCCTTGTAATTAAGGAAAGTTGTTGCACTAGATTTAAGAAAATTCCCTTTCATATTTTTCTATTCTTGCTCCTTCCCTATGCACATTTTGGGCCTTTTTAGGCCGGGTCAAGCTAGGAAAAGACCCAACTTATGTCTTAAGGCCCTAAAATTCTTTTGGTCCAAAACCTTAGTCATAATATCTGCATGTCGTGACTATATTGCAACATACTCTAACACAATCACTTTGACTTCTTCAAAGATGTAAAGCAAGTATAGCCTATAAGGTCCCAATAATTCACACATTCAACACCTTTCATCTTTCTTTGGTCATTAATACCTCTAACAATTGCATCAGTTAAGTGATATTTCTTAACTCTTGATGATGGCTCTCGAACTATTTGTTGTGCTGCTCCACCATAATCACTGTTTAACTTGTCGAAGGCTCCAACATCGTGTCTGTCTATTAGACATCTTGGCTATCTATTACCTACACTAAAATGACTCTGTTTTGCGACTGATTGGAATTGATCACAAAATCCCATGCTATAACATATATCTGGCCTCCTTGCAGTAAGATAAAGTAGGCTACTAATAATGCTCCCGCATGAGTTGGGATTGAATGGAACTCCAGCATCATTTTTTGACAATTGTGTTTGATAGACATTAGTGTTCCAATACACGGAAGCTTTACAGCTCACATCTTTTCGCCAATCCCTTGGCATAGTTACCTTGGGATATGAAAATGTCATCATTGCATTGCTTAACTTGCAAGCCCAAAAATATTTAAGTTCTCTTTTAGTTCTCTTCTCCTGCTCTAGTTGGCTACCATTTTAAGGAATTTTAGAGTTTCAATCCACCCAAACTCCCCCTTGTTGCCTAGACCTATCTATTTCTAGCTCCAGTGACAAAGTTTCATTGGGAAGAGATTTTGGTAATACTAGAATTCTTTTAAAAACACTCTCCAACAGAGTTAGAGTACGCTTTAATGAAGCTAACAATAGTGCTGGATTTCTTCCATTTTTATTACAAGCAACCTGACCTTAGCTAGTTTTCTTCTTCATGATAAAATCCTTCAACCATGGAACATGATACAAGTAAAAGAAAGTGGTGAAGGGACATTAGCTAATAGCAAATAAATAGAGATATGGAGGCATTCGAGTCCTTGTGGAAGAAAGAAATAAAATTTCTAAGAATTACAGCAAGGTAATTGTATAAGAATTTAGGAAATCTCTCGCTAAATTTTTTTGCTTCTTCCCCTTCGATATTAGGTTTCTTAGGCTGAACTCTAGGCTCGGGGTAAGCCAAGCTTTCTTCTCAAGGCCATAGATCTTCTACGATCTAGAGTTTTGGTCATTCTACCCGTATGTTGTGAGGATGTTACAACATCAAGAGTGCTGTCATGCTCTTTGTTATTACTCTTAGCAATGTTTTGCATATCTTCAACTTTGACCATGTTTCTAGACATACTCCACCTTTTTATTTGAACTCCAACACTAGTTATGTTAATAGGGTCCTTCAAATCTATATGTTGCAATTTCAGTACTCTAGAAGTACATAAATGTTGTAACATCCAATGTGACTTTTTCTATTGTTTTTCTCATTGGTAGGATCCATGTACTCTATTCATACGTCTAAGCATTTCTTACTAGTATGTCTCTTTTATCCTTCCCAATGGTGGCAGATTTCCAGAAAGCTATTATAATTAGTTAAATTTGCCTTGTCTCTAGTCCTACACTTTAAACCATCTTAATCACAGTTTTGGGTAGCGTTGGAGCACCCCTACACTATAGTTTTTATGGTACGGCAACACATGTCTAACTTTCTAATCCATACCATTGAATGCTGTTCTTTTCATTAAAACTTAATCTCATTCAATTATTATCAAATACATATGTGCCATTATTTTTTGGCACACGTGTCGAGTGTACTCAAGTGCTAGTGGTAGATGATTCCCCTGCGGAACAAAGTTTGTTTCTTATTGTTTGGGACAATTACGGTTGACATTGCCCAGCATACCAAATAAATAGCAAAAATTTGGTAGTCACTGGTAAGATAGGGTAAGAATGGCTTCCTCGCCTTCACCATCAGTAATCTTCAGCTCCCTTTTCAACGGCTTGGATACGTCTACCTCCATGCAAACTTTCGACGTGTCCCATGGAAGAAAATTCCCCGACATGTCGACACCCTTGAATATTCCTATTTGGTTTCCCAGCCTTTCGGCCATCGTTGGTGTTGCAATACCTTGAACGTAAACAGAAATTGGGCAGTGATCCAGAGGAATTGAAGCAGGGTCCTCACAAGGATAGAGTTCCCCGAGGAGGACCAAAGTTTTGTCAAACGCCCAAGGCTGCCCTTCCAACACCTTGTGCCTATTCGGGGGGTGGTCAGAACATGGACAGTATCTTCGATGCCGTAGAGATTTTAAGGATAATCCTGTTACGGCTCCAAACGCGTTTGTTGAAGTGGACGAGAGGGCTTCAAAATTCACCAAGCGGGATGCCAGCACTTTGCCCACAATCATAAATCCACTAGAGGTCAACCAAATTTGCTTAGGAATACGCACTTCCTCATCCTCTTCCTTACCTTAAATTGTAATTGATTTTATTTCCTAAGAATTACTCCAAAATAAATGATTATCATGAATCATGATAAAAGAAATTGATGAGGAATTCAACTAATATGATAACGAAATGCTGTCTGATCTATACACACACACACACACACAAAATCCCCAAGCATAATAAAAGAAATGAAAAAAAAAAAGTTTTCTAGCCTGACTTGAAGTATATATGTCGCAGGCATACATATTTATAAATTACTTTTAAAAATGAAAGATAATCTCCACCATCGATCCCTTCAATCAAGGGGCCCTCGTATGTATTTGTAAATTGTAACTGATTTTTATTTCCGAAGAATTATTCCAAAATATATTATTATTGTGATAAAAGAAATTGATAAAGAATTCAACTAATGTATTAACTAAATACATGTTTATGTGATCTGTGTGTGTGTGTGTATTATATATTTCACAAGCATAATATGATAAAAGAATTGAAAAAAGAGTTTTCTAGCCTGACTTGATGGGAGAGATATCATACGCATACATACATATTTATAAGATAACTTTTTAATATGGAAGATAATATCCACCATCATATGATAAATTTTAGTTAATTTTATTTTACATGAATTGTTCCATAATTAGTCATTATCCTGATAAAGGCAACTGGAAATGAAATTACCCAAAGTAAGGTCTATCTTATGTGCATATTTCATTTTAGATTTTCTATGGGTGTTGTTTTCTACGGGTGTTGTTGAGGATTTTTTTTTTTTTTCGTGGGGGGGGGGGGGGGGGGGTGGGGTATGAGTTGTAAGGACTTGGGCCATCTTTCACTATAAGTGCCCTTTGCTTGCAACATGACGCGTAGGAGGGTTTAATTGATTATTTCCACGTTCTTGTGAATCTTAAATTAAGTGATTCAAGTGTGTCTTGAATTTTGGTCACATATATATTTACAATCAAATTAATATATGTTACATATACTCACATTTATATATATTTACACTCTATATATATATATATATATGCACACGCATGCGCGCGCACACACACACTACTTTATTTCATATTATATACATATAAAAATATTCAAATTCAAGTAATTTAAAATTTTCAATCCAATCAAAATTTTGCTCACAAAGTAAACACACACCCCATACCCTTCAAAATCTCCATTATTCCCTCGTGTAAACCAACCACCAAACATACATTTACCTCCCCCTGTGACAATTAATTAAACTGGGAAGCCCAAGCTCCGACATCAAGAGCATGCATGCATGCTAGTGATACTGCTGCTATAATGAGAGAATACAAGGGAAAAAATTGAAAGTTCATGCAGGCCAGATGAGCTACAAATGCCCCAAATCTCGAAGCGTGGTCATGAATCAAATGCTCAGTTACCATAAATCTTCATCAACTCATTACTTGAACTGCTAGGCTAACCCTCTCCGATCAGTTGCCGCTGGAGTAGGGTAGCCTGCAATGAGGTCCATGCATTTATCATAAAAAAACAATGGTGAAAAATGTAAAGCAATCAACACACATACGCAGACTATAATGCAATGTTTATGTGCGTGTTTTGGGTACGTGGGCTGGATTAAATGCAATTTTTTTCCTTTAACTATAGTAATTTGGTATTTTCACCTTTATTACTTTTATATTTGGTAAAAATATCCTGAAATTGGAAAGTTTTGTCAATTTGAAGACACAAATCCTAATTTCTTCCAAAATTTGGGACTTCCACCAAAATTGCATGTTGGCAATTGATAAAGCAACTTGGCCTCTGACACGGAGTGTGTTTTTTGCCTTAAAGTCTCAAATTTCATCGGGCGCATGCTTTTCACTTCGGCGAAATTAGGATTTTGTGTCCTTAAATTGTCAAAAAATTTCAATTTTAGGATATTTTTATCAAGTATCAAAGTTACAAGACAAAAGTGCCAAACTGCAATTGTTGAAAGACAAAAACTGCATTTAATCCTACATGGATTTGGCAATGGAGCAAAGACATGACATAGAAAAAATTTATCACAGTCAATGTAAACCATGCAATAAACAGACATATACCCCAGCTTGAGGCAAGTATCAGAGCCGGTTCGGTCCTGATCAGCAGTGCAATACAGTTCTAAGCCATGAGAATTGATCATGGACTCAGCTGAAGTTATTCCTTGCTCTAAACGACGGCTAGCTCCTACCAATTTCTGCAGGTTAAAAAACTTAGGACAAGTGCCTCAGAACCGCCTACAGACAAAAGATTTAATGTTGCTGTAAGAAGGGAAAAATATATCACCTGTGCTTGATGTTTCAACCATGCATTTTCTTCCATTAACTCCGATTCCTGCATTCTTTGAAAAATCACTCCAACATATCCAAGAGTGACATGTAATCCATAAAATCATGTAAATCATATTTGAATACTATAGCATCAACAGCAAGCTGCAAATGAGAAAGTGGGGCCAGATTGAAAAAGTAGAGATCCAAGTGGTGGCTACTTGCCCTTTTCTTGAGCATGCGCATCTCATTCAAAAGCTTCTCATTCTGTTAAAACCAACTGAAAGATTTAGGCATGTTGCTACTGTATTTATAGAAAAAGAAGAAAAATCATCTGAGAACTTGGGGAAATTTTTGCATGATTAATATGTGTGTGTGTCTACAACCTTTGTTTTTAGCAGACGGCTTAATCCTCCTTCGACCAATTTCTCCAGTTTCATCAAGTCCTCCATGCCAAGTCCTTTAAGCTCTTCTCCCTGAAGCTGCCTGGTAAAAAGTAGTTTTATCTGCTTCTCAATTTTGCAACCCACCAGTACTATGATGTAATTAATTTTAAATATAATATAATGTATGTGGCAGAATCTTGATGAATTAATGTGTGAACTGAAGATGATGTACTTCAACTCAATGGTCAGCTCCACAAGCTTCTTGCTGAGCATTTCAAGGCTTTTACTTCCCAGCTGAAAATGGCAAGGAAAGAAAAACAACAGATTGTCAGAACATACACTGGTACAAGTGAACATTGATGGTTCACAAGTAGTTTCTTTTACCTGATTATGGTGGCTTTCTTGCCCTGATCTGGTCTTCTGTGTCTGCTCAGCATGCCTTTGAATGAGTTGCATCACACTTCAGAAACCACAATAGAACAATATTATCAAATTAATCATCATTCTAGAAAGCTTCCAAGATTTCTTTTGCTTTATTTCCCTCAAATTGAGTTCTCTGGTTGTGTTTGGGTGAGCTCAAAGGCTTCAAAACAACTCTTTAAAAGTGTTCAGTAAAATAGTTTATTTATTTCAAATTTTAAAATATATTTCAAGTTACTTTATTTTGTAAAGTAAAATATTACATAAACATTCTCACTTACATCATATTAATAATATTTATTTTATTTTTATCATTATTACACCAATAATTTTATAATTATCTAAAATTATAAATTTCAACAGAACTTATAAAATAATCTTATTATTTTTATCCAAACACATTATTAACAAGTTTTTATAATAAGATCTATGAGTTTATAAATTTCAAAAATTTCTTATAAGGTACATAATCTTATAAGCCTTTAAAAATGGCTTTTAATTGACATATATAGAGGAAATCCATTTATACATTTTGGAATCCTATGGTTTGTGTCAATGGCAATGAATATACTTCAACTCATGCTCAAATATCAGCTTCAAATATTATACATAAATATATATATATATATATATATAATTCTATTCAGAAAAATATATTTTTTGTGTGATTGAATGAACTAACAACCCAAAAAAGTTTACAAGTCAAAATGTCCTTTTCTGACATGAAAAAATAAAACACTTCATTAATAATTTTCTCTAGGCCTTTGTCTTCTTATAACTTATTCTTCTGTTTCTTCTTTTCCATTTTACTGAAATCAGTTATATATATCATATGACATATAATGGTTGCATCATTTTGACCGAAATCTAAATTCTCAAAATTTAGTGAAATTTATTGAAACTAAACATATAATAGAATTATTAATGTGCACAAATTTTTTTCTTGTAAAAAATGGAAGACTGCAGAGTTGCCATTTTTATATAATCAATTTAAATTAACAATTATAAAATAATTAATTGGAGAAAGTTTTCTTTTTGAGTAATTTTCCCTTCTTGTGTTATAATTTATCTACAGTAAAGACACTATAAAACATATAAGTTATCAATTTTTCCTCCTATGTTGTAATTTATTCACAATAGAAAATCAATTTGTAAAAATTTCATTTTTTATGTCAAAGAATGAAGAGGCTCTACAGTTTTTAAATTTTTGGATTTAAAAAATATTTAATATATTTAAACTAAATGCATAATAGAATTATTAATGTGCACAATTTTTCTTTTTTGTCATGTTAAAAAATGCAAGGCTACAACATTGCCATTTTCTATATAAACAATTTACAATAAATATATCACAGGATTAATTAGTGAAAGTAATCTTTTTGAGCAATTTCCCCTCTTCTGTTATTGCTTATTTACAATAAATATATTATAGAGTCATTAATTAGTGAAAGTTTTCTTTTCTGTGAAATTTATTTATAGTAAATATATTTTATAATAATTAATTTATCCAAATTCCTTCTTGTTTTATAATTTATTTACAGTGTGTATTTATATATATATATATATATATATTATAGAATGTTTAAATTATGAAAATTTCCTTCTTCTATTTTAAGCTATTCACAATAGACAACTAATTTTTTCTATTTTTCTTTTTGTGTTTTAGTTTGTTTAGAGTAAAATTATAATAGAATGATTAATTTTTAAAAATTTCATTCTTTTTTGTTATGTTAAAGAATGGAGCGGATATGCAATTTTTGAATTATTCAAGACTTTTTCAAAATTTTTGCTTGCAAACCAGAGCTTAACGATTTAAGTTGGATGTGATTTGAATAGATATTAACTAATAAAACATCATCTATGCAAATATGGATGGCAATGGGGTGGGGACCACGTTCTTAAAAGTCTCCCCCCCCCCCCTTCCCCATCTCCCGCCACCACTTTCACCACCCAACCCATCCTCCGTTTTGTTTCTCCCAGAGTGTTTGTTTTTGATTTAAAATTTATATTTCAAAAAACGAAAAACTTGAATATAATTGCTTCCACATAAACTAATAAAAGACTGATGTACAAATTAATTTCATAATAATAGCAAATTAATGATGATATCCAAATGGTACTGTGGAAGTTCATAAGGGAGATAACCACTATTTTGAAAAACAAATTGTTTTGTTTGCAACTAAGCCATTGATATTTTTAGGGAACTTTAATTCTGGTGAATATTACAGAAAGGCCGCTTTTAAATTCTGTTTGATGCTACAAAAATCAAATTAAGCATAAGCCTAGTGATTTTTTTAGATAATCAAATCTAGTAGCATCTAGTGCTTTGGTAAATATGTTAGTAAGCTGATGTTCTATTCAATATGATTCACAACAATAGTTTTGTTTTCCTCAAGTTCGCAATGAAGCGATGCCTTATATCAATATGTTTGGTTCTTAAATACTGTATGGGTTTTTTTGTAATATCGATCACACTTTTGTTGTCACACAGAACTGTCATGCTATCAATATCTATACCATAATCATTCAGCATCTACTTTATTCGTAGCAACTAAGCACAACTTCTTGAAGCTATGTATTTCGCCTCGATTGCAGAAAATGATATACAATTTTGCTTCTTTCTATACCACGATATAAGGTTGTTTCCACCAAGAAATGGCCACCGGTGGTACTTTTTTTATGATCATAGTTCCCCACCCAATCAACATCAATATATCCCATCAAACTCATCTTTGAGTTTGTTGAGTACCATAAACCAATATCAATGATTAAGTTTACATACTTTAAAATCTGTTTTACATACTTTCCTTCGAAGCTACTTGATATCTGGCACAAACTCCCACACTGAAGCACAAATTAGGTCTACTCATGGTCAAATACAACAAGCTTCCAATCATGGCTTTATATAAACTTTCATCCACTGGTTCTCCTTAATTATCCTTGCGAAGCCTCACTGATGTTTCCATAAGGGCTGCAACATGCTACCTACTTGAAGGTTAAACTTCTTTACTAGGTTTCTGGCATATTTAGCTTAAAAGATAAGCATACATTCCTTTAATTGCTTCCCTTGCAATTCTAAGAATTATGTTAGTCCTCCTACCATATTTATCTCTAACTCTTGCTACATACTTTTCACTAAAGGATCCAACATATTTTGTGATGTAGAACTAAAAATAATATCATCAACATAAACCTATGTAATTATGATGTCCTTATTCCTCTTTCTCACAAAGAGTATTTTATTAGCTACGCCTCTTTTGTATCTAATTTTCAACAAGAAGTTTGTCAACCTCTCATACTAAGATCAAGGAGCTTGCTTTAGTCTATACAATGTCTTCTTTAATTTATATTCATGACTAGGATGATGTGTATCAATGAATCTTTTAGGTTGCTCAACATAGATGTCTTTATCCAAGAAGCTATTCAAAAAAAACACTTTTTACATCCATTTGAAACAATTTAAACTGCAGTGAGCATGCTATGGCTAGTAGCAATTTAATGGACTCTAATCCGGCTACATGAGCAAAAGTTTCATCAAAGCATATTCCTTCTACCTATATATAACCTTAAGCCACTAGTCTAGGGTTGTTCCTTATTATCACACCATCCTTATTGTTTTGTTTGTAAAGGCTCGTTTTGTAACAATTACATTAATGTCTTTAGGTTTTTAAACAAAAAGTCCACATATCATTTCTTTCAAACTGATTTAACTCATCTTGCATGGCTACTACCCAAAATTCATTTTGTAATGCTTCATCTATATTTTTATGTTGTACATTTGACACAAAGTATGAATATCTAGCAAGATCTTAAAAATATACTTTAGGCTTGTCTCGAGTCTTTCTTTTATCTTTTACATCACCAATAATAGCTTTTACTAAATGATTTTTATGAATTTCGAATGAAGGTACAGGAGTAATTCCTGAATCTACTATTAATGTTGGTTCCAATATTGCAATAAGTTCCTACAGATTCTAGGGTTGTTTATCCTCAGAGTGCCATCATCCTTAATTGGTTGTGGATCTTCATTATCAACTAATTCATGATCTTGGGGGTTCTTTTGAATTGCATTATCATCATCATTAATCACAACATTGATAACCTCCATCACGGTCATAATTTTATTGTTGTATATCCTGTAGGTTTTATTATTAATAAAATAGCAAAAAAAGAATCCTTCATCACACTTACTTGCAAATTTTCTAGGTTTTTCTTAGTCATTCAAAATATGCCATTTGCTACTAAAGATGTGAAAGTATGCAACTGTAGGCTTCCTTCTTTTTATATTTCATAGGGCATCTTTATCAATGTAGGTCTTGTATACACCCCATTAATGATGTAACAAGCCGTACCTACAGCCTCTACCCACCATTTAATGTTGATATCTTTTGCAACCAATATAACACTAGCCATTTCTTGCAAAGTCCTATTCTTGCGTTTAACACCACCATTTTGTTGCGGTGTCTTTGAAAAAGAGGGTTCGTGTTATATCCTATGTTGACAACAATACTGATCAAACTGGTGATTCTCAACTCTTTTCCATAATCACAGTGGATCTTAACAATCTTACCTACAATCCCACCTTTTTCGATTGTTAGCAAATTACACAACTTCTTGAATGCTTAGAAGGTGTCTGATTTTTCCTTCAAAAAGTTAACCTAAGTAAAATGAAAATAATCATCTACACACATAAAGATGTACCTTTTTCCACTAATGTTTGCAATATCTGTAAGTCCCAAAAAGTCCTTGTGCAGTAACTCCAATACTCGTGATGTGCTAAGATGTTGCAACCTTTTAAGAGATTGCCTCTTTTGTTTGCCTAGTTGACATGGTCTGCATATCTAAGTTGATAGATTAGGTAACTTGGGCAGTCCTCTAGCAATTCCAGACTTTGATAATCTTACCAAATTTTGTTAGTCCATCTAGCCAAGTTTATAGTGTCATTTCATTCCTTCGTCATTAATGGATTTTAAGCACAACATACTATTAAAAGAATAACAGTTATCATTTGATCATTATACACATGACATTAATCTTTTATAAATTTGACAAATAAATTCTGATCACATAATTAATTTAAGCTCAACAAGTTAGCTTTCAAACTGTTAACATGCAGTACTCATCATAATTTGGGCATTTCATTCGCCAAGAGTGTTCCATTACGAACCACCTAGCATCGTTGTCCATCTCCAAAAGTTACATGTCTTCTAGAAAAGGTCTTGTAGTCAGTAAAGTTTTTTTGATCACCCGTCATGTGTTTTGAACAACCACTATCAAAGTTCAATATTTCATTTGAGCAAACATGAAGAGAGGTATAAATGATAAGGCTTTTAAGTTCGGACTTTTTCAGCTAAACCTTCTTTACAAAACCTTTCCTACATTTATTGCTGCTAACACTTAGTACAACATAACTTCCTTTCAGCATATGTTCAAACAACACAAAACATCTTTCAATTGGATGTCCTGATTTCTTGCAGAAGGAATAAAATTCTTTTGATTTTCTTAAGATTCTTTGTAATTGGCATTGGAACAACTTTAAATGCAGTAGTTTCTCTTACTAACTTGATTTTCTTTGATCATTGTATACTGGATTCTCTTTTCTCTTTGAAGCCCAAACCTATCCGATCATTTGTGTTCTTGTGTTCTTTTTAATGGACAGAGCATATCTACTTTAGCTTTTCCAAAATTCAATTTTGTGAGAGCATGCTCAATCTTATCAGCTCTTTTATCAGCTTCATGACAAACAATCTCAAGTCTCTTATTCTCAATATTCAACTTATTATCTTCCTTTTTCAAATTTTGGACTTCATTATTCATCTTGCATACTTAATTCTTGAGATCGTCATTCTTAGCTTGAAATCACAAGTCATTTGGTAACTATTAAGAATATATTCTTAAAAATCACTACTGCTATAGTCTAACTATCCTTTGGATGTTGCTTTGGATGTCGCAACATTGTAGGCTAGATGTTGAGGTTTCCTACTGACAGAATTAAAGGCCATGTGAATGCTTGTCTGACTTTCTTCTTCCTCAAATTCCTCGTATCATTATTCACTCCAGGTGATATTCATGGATTTCCCTTACTTGTTGGCACAAACAACTTTCATGTGACTATAGCCACTACTCTCATAGCATTGTGGTCCTTTCTGCGGTATATCAACTTTATCTTTCTTCTTGAAGTTCCTAGGGTCTTCTTTTGAATATTTCTTGGATGAGCTTCTAAACTTATTAAGTCGATTAGTTAAGTATGCCGTATCAAAATCAATATTGGAGTAATCACTATCGGAATCACTAGAGTCTTCACATTGAAAGGCAATATCCTTCTCCTTGTTCTTTTGGGAAAAATTCATATTCAACTCGTACATTTGCAAAGATCCTATAAGTTTGTCCAAACACATATTATCTATGTCTCGTTCCTTCTCTATTGTAGCTACTTTGTGTGCAAATTTTTCAAGCAAAAAACTTAAGGTTTTTCTTATCAACTTAGCATCAGAATATCTGTTTTCTAACTGGAAGGCTTAATTTACTATATGACAAAGCTTACCATTAAAGTTAGCAATTGTGTCATTTTCTCCCATCCTAAGATTCTCAAACTCAGACACCAACATTTAAAACTTGGAGCTTCTAACCAGATTGGTTCTTTTATGAGTTTTCTAGAGAATCTCCCAAGTTCCTTTTGCAAACTTACAGGTAGAGATCAACTTAAATTGCTCTTCATCAACACTTTTGAAAATTGCATTAATGGCTTTGGAGTTACCTAGAGTGACACGAGACGCATCAGCAGTCTAGGCGTTTACATCCGTCTTAACTTCTATCCCTTTGGTGTTCATTTCTGTTGGTAGTTTTCATTAAAACTCAATGGCATTTCTGGTTTCCTTATCCTGTGATCTAATAAAAACACACATCTGTGCCTTCTTATATAGATAATGAGATCCATCAAGTAGTGGGGGACAAGTAACAAAGGCTCCTTCCTTGATGCTCATGTTTGTAGGTCCTTAGAAAATACCAAGTTCACACCCGCTTCAAACTAAGCACACTAGACAACTTGGCTCTGATGCCACGTGTAAACTTCAAGGATGTTATCGGTAGTTTGCAACAGTACGGTTCAACTTAGGGAAAACGTATAGAAACAATTTTACAAGCACACACACCCCTAATAATAAAAACAAATTAATGAACAATAAATTTATTAACACAGTTTGGAGTTTGACTCTTTTGTATGCAGGCACTAAGTCAAGCTAATCTCACTATTACAGCTAAAGTATAGTAAAGGATAATGTGAACAACTCTCACACATCTCCACACAAACCCTACAACTCCCAAGGTGGCCAATCAGTTGGTGACACCAAAACACCTTAATTTTGTGCTTAACCTAACTACCATTAGACCCAACTCTCACACACTTAGCTTGTTTGTATATCACAAGGTTACTCACACTCTCAAAAACTCATAAAGATAAAAATGATTCTAGCTCTCACAACCAAAGGATTGGAGTCTCTCTACACTAATTTTCATGTGTTAGAATGATCTAGTATTTATAATTGTAGAATGCATATTCTTAGTTCATCTGAACTTCTTAGATCCTTGATTGACTTGAATTAGGTTTGGTTGAAAATAAGCTTGCAAAACATTGTCTTCAACTTGGAATGGAAATCTTGAACAAGTTGGATGAAGTTGTCCATGCAGCTCACGACTGTCGCTCTTGTAATCAAATATCTCTGCATCTAGACTTCCAATTGTACAAGAATTCCTCAAAGTCTAGCCGATCCAGGTTTAATGAACCCAACTAAACTTCAAAGATTAAGAGTCCATGGTTATGTTAGATTTTGCATGAAGGTGTTTGTATACAAATATACCAATATAAATATAACAACATGCCACAACCATGATTTCTCTTCAAAGCAAGCCTTTAAGTATCTCGAAACATTTGTGTTAAAGCTCATTAGGAACATTCGGCTTTTGGTCATAGGACATGAGCAAAAAACTTCTTTTGTAATCTTTCAAGTAGGAGCTTCGCTTTCTAAAGTGAATATTATGCCCTTCCCATTCTAAGAATGTTTTTATACTTGGACCACAATATATGTTTGACATGAAGCATTCATTGTTTAGGTAGATGAGGATATTACCTTTGTTTTTAATGGAAGTTTTCAAAAGATCTTCAAATGTAATTTATTGTATTAGATTTGTCATCTCAATGAACATGCACCAATGTCCACACATGTGATTACTAGCACTTGTCTTAAGGTACAAGTGCGTAATGCCTCTTTTTTTGTTGTTTTATGTGCCATTAAAACTATCTACAACTTCTTTCGTTCCTGACGTATGATAAGAACTTTTGTTACTTCTCATCATGATATTCATATGAATAGTGTCTGTACCTTTGACAATTAAGTACAATGAATCTTATATAATCTTTGATTATAACCTCCTCTATGCTGAGCTCTAGATAATTAAGATTGAATTGAATCAAAATTTTGATTTTTGTGTACTTTACCCTGACCTCAACCTTGGTCTTGTCTTTAACCAGACTATGTCCACTTTGATTTTAATAATATCATCCGTTTTTTTCTCCAGTGGTCATCTTTATTTAAAGAGTTCACACATGTAGGTACTTGCTTCCTTTTTTAATTTTCTTTTCACATAGATGTGGCTTGCTAGTAAGTTCGCCAACAATTACAATATCAAGTTTATTGGACTCTTCAATCACCATTATAGCATGATCAAATTGTGTCCACAAATCAATTATTATTCCATTTTCTCAAAACTTTTTCGAATTGAGTTGCAACCATGTTAACTCAAAAAATATAGTCAAACACTTTTCTCGTATTTTATTTGTAAGGCTTCGTATTCTCTTCAAATTGCTTGAAGTCATGTACTTCGGTCACCTTATCAATGCTTTTGAAAGCATTTTGAATTATATCTCATGCATTCTTTAAAGTGGTGTTTGTATAATTTTTTTTAAATATTATGCCATCCACGACAAGGTAGACGAGTGAAAGTGCCTTTTAATCTTCAATTTTCACGACCTTCCTTATTTCCTCGTTTGTTGTAGCCAAATTATCCCGCACACATGTGACTCCCCACCCCTATATATGTTAATTACCTCTAACAATGGATGATGATGATTTGATGATCGAATAATTAAAAAATCTTTTCAAATCATCGTCTACACACTCCACCTGCCTTTCCTATCGTGTATTAATGCTTCTTCTGATGAAACATCACCAAGAACACAGACCGAACTCCCAAGGACAAGGATTTGATGCCTTGAAGTGACAAACTACAGCAACAAAATTAAAGACGTCACTTCTCCGGGTCAGCTAGTTTATTCACCTAAAGCCTATGAACAGAACATAAATCAATTTCTCCCAAAATGTTCTAAAACCTGTAGGCTATGTTTGGGAGAGAAGGTTTTGTTCAATATAATATTTAATAAGAATTGTGTTGATAAATAATATCTTGTAAAAAACATATTTTAATAAAATAAATAATATAATTTATTTAAATATATATATATATATAAAATAATGTAATAATTTACAAGAATAATGATTATTTAATAAAGTATAGATAAAAATAAATATGTATGTATATGTGATATATATATATATATAATGATTTAATTATGAATAAAAATAATAATTAAAGAATAATTAATTAATTATATAAATACAAAAAATTTTAAATTTTAATTTAAATAAAATTAAATAATGTGTTTAGCAACGTCAAATTTGAAGGATTGTTTTAAAGTTGGTTTCCAGACATAACCAGAGGCTACTGCTCTGAGATTTTCAAAAACCCTAAACTCCATAAAACCCCTTTTGCCCACAGCATTATTGTCTTTATTACTTTATCTATGCGTACGAGGGATTTAGAAAATGTACCACAGATTACTTCCTTAAACAAACCGAAAGTTTGCGCACCCTACCCTACTCCAGTTTTCAGCTATGTCTTGAGCATTCAAGAACACGACTCCCTAAAGCCTAAGCAGATTTTTGGTAGTATAAATAGCTCGCTAGTGCCCCATGGCTGCAGATTTTGAAGCACACGTCCGGCCCTCTTTCTTTTCACTATTTTGGTGTAGGCTTTGTTTGGTTATTCTTTTTATGCAATGAATTTTCTTGCTTGACCCTTGATTCTCTTCCTTAATCAAAATTTCAACTTGTTTTTCATCTTTTTTTTCTTTCTTCCAAAATCCAACGAGAGAGAGAGAGAGAGAGCTCACCTTGAGGTGGAATAGTCGTAGAGCTTGCCGGTGGCCGAGAAAACGATGATGGCAATCTCAGCATCGCAGAGCGTCGAGAGTTCTTTAGCTTTCTTGAAAAGCCCCTTTCTCCTCTTCGAGAAGGCCACTTGTCTTGCCGCTATGTTATCGATCTTCTTTATCTCAATCTTCTGCCTCACCATTTTCACCTACACCGGCCAACATTTACTCACACAACTTAAGACCGAGCTGGTACTAACTGTCAGCACTCTGTTACTCTGTTAAAAAAAAGGCCATCCGAGTATTTGGGATACGGTTCTCGAGACATGGTTTTTTATCCTTTGTTTGTTGATAAAAAAATATTTCAAGATAAAGAGGAAAGCATATCTTCGAGTACAGCACAGAATCAGCGGAACAGAAAGTGAAAATTGAGAGTAAATGGGGAGACAGCCTGAAAAAAATTGAAGTCTTTAAGCGCAAAAACAGAAGGTTCTACATCGGGCTTGCTTTTGCTAATTCAGGGAAGATACGAACCCTTACGGCCTTACCTGCAGAGGAGGCTGCACACCCAACCAGCCACCTAGAGAGAGAGAGGGTGGGGGGTACGTCCAAACAGGCCAAAGGTGTCAAAGCTGGAGTCACGGGGGAGTCGTCTATAAAGTGAGATTTGCATAATGGAAGAGGGAGTGTTGGGTGGGGAGGGTGCGGTGTGGGGCTGCTATTCGTTTCTTGAAATCAACTTTCTGGGACGTTCGTACCGTCTCGGCATATGGCTGTCATCAACCATGAAGCATTTTCCACCCCACAATCCCTACCAATAATATGGCTAATGACTTCAATGAAACGCTAAGGTTGCGGGTTGAGGTTTGAGGGGTAGTTCTTTCTTCAAAATTATTTCTTTTTTAAAAAATAAAAAATTATTCATGTGAGAGAAATAATTCAGAATATAATTTAATAAATTTATTTTTAAAGTGAAATTACAATGATTGATATACATATATATATATATATATATATGTATAATTTTTTTAAGTTTTGGGACAGTGGAGTAGATGTTATTAAAAAGTTCATGAACATTTAGGTTTCGTTTGTTTGTGTTTTTAGATGTGTGTGTGTGTGTGTGTTTTTTTTTTTGTCCATTTTTTTGAGAAGTATGTGAAAGAAAAAAAAAAGAAATAAATAAAATTTAAAATATGTAATAATTTTAGTACTTATTTTTTGGGTAGTATGAAATAAAACAAACATTACCTTAAGGCTTTTGTATCTATTAAAATATTTCATTTCAAATACATTATCGATCAAAATAATATTTTTGTTATTTCTTTTTTTCTCGTACTATTATAGTACTTTTAAATTTTTGTATCAATATTTTGTACCATCAAAATTTGTATACAATCAAAGCCTAAGATTTTGGTCTGAGGGTAGATAAAATAGATAAAAATAAATAAATTTTGATTACTTTTCTCATTTTTTTCCTGAAGTATGTCAAGAAATATATTCTTTTAAGAACTTGTGAGATATTTTAGATGAACTCGCTCAAATAATATATTCATATAAGAGAACAATTTAGAGTATAAGTTAATAAATTTATTTTGGAGTGAAGTTACCACGATTAATTTGTATAATGTCTTTCTAAGTTTTAGGACAGTGTAGTAAATGTTACTAAAAAGTTCGTGAAAATTTAGGATTTTGGTTTAAGAGTAGATAAAATAGATAAAAATATAGAAATTTTGATTACTTTTTTTAAATATGTCAATAACTATGTCGTGATAATAAGTTGCGAGATATTTTGAATAAACTTATTCAAACTCTCTCTAATTAGACTATAAAAATTTGAGGAGTGAATAAGACACACACAATATAATAAGGTAATTCAATTATTCTTTTTTATCAACTCTCATCATTTTTCAGAAATCAACATCGTCTTATTACATAATATCGACTTGTGTTAAGAGGAAATTATAACAATTATAGGGTAACGTGTTCCACGTCAATTAGTAAATAAGTTCTAATCATCTTAAATAACACTTGTACCATCCTTAAATAATGTTTGAATGCGAATTTGAATTAACTTTTTTCCATCAAAATTTACACTTTTAAACGTGTTACCTAACAAAATAATTTTTTTATTTATTTTTACATTATTCGTAAATTTTCTTGAAAATTCTTATCCCATTACAATTTACATCCAAACAAAGCTTAAAAGTTTAAAGATGAATTGAGAATGAGACAAAGTATGTAATTGTACTTTAGTGGAGTTGATTATGAAAAAATCTACACGGTCGATTCCAAAGAGTCAAGTTGACGGCCAATTTTCTTTTGTCCAGCTCGTAGACACAAAAGCACACTGGCAATGATTTAGACCAATAAGGAATTGACAAGTCTCTTTGGTATGATCATGTAGTGCATTGGCATGAAATGGATATATGTTTTCAATTAGAAATATATATAACGTTGACCATTGATCTTTTCCTAAGAAATAAATTTTCTATCAGTTGATATTTGAATGGTTTGAGTTACTAATTACATTGGCTGCGGGAATTTCTAAATTAAAACATTAAGTAAAAAAAATTTGTAGTAATTTCATATTTTTAATTAGAGTATGAATATTTTTATTTGTGAAAATATTGCAAGACACATTTAACACTTTCAATTCTAATTTTTTGGCCCGTGAGAAAAGGATAGTTAACTTGATAACAATTAGAGTTTAGTTTAACTCGAGAATGAGTAGGTACATGTGCACAGTTAAATGTAAGTTAAAACCTCTATTAAGATTATCGCAAATTTTATTTATATATTGCTGGATATGATACAAAAAATTCAAGAAGACCTTAATGCTCAAGAGACGTCTAGATTCGAGAGCACAAATCAATTTAGTTCCAATAATAACAATTTCATGATATCAGTTTTAGAAGATTTTAAAAAAAGAAGGTTGCTCGGTATGCGGTTCGAAGTAAAATTTTTCAAAAATTCATGCGTAGGATCTACTTTCTTATTCTCATCCAAGCAATCTGAGCTGCACATGATGCGCAGAAAATTACATCAAAATGAAAGGAAGCTACAGAATGTCTGAATTGCAAGATATGAGGTTCAAATTAGAGTGTACAGAGGTAAAATTGAATAAATTTATAATACTTTTTAACTTTAGTGTTAGTTTAAACGTAGACTCAACTAACATGTCACGTACTGCTGAAAATGACAAAGAGAATAATGAGAAGAAGTTGGACACTGATAATTGATATAGCTTGATGGCTACCCAAACTACATTTAATATGTATTTCCAAACGGTTGGTTGTCTTTTATTAAACTTAGACTAATTAATATGATCGGTTGGTTTGTGAGTTAAATATTTTTATTAAATGTTTGGTATTTACATACAATTGCATTTTCTTTCACAATATGCATTTTTCTATAATTTAGGAAATATATAATTATAATAAAAATATGTTTTATTAGAAAAAACATTCTAAAACTATCCCAAAATTTTCAAAAAATGCCTATAAAAGCCATCCCAACTAGATTGGTCCCTAATCCATTCCAAAGAAATTGTACCAAATCAGTTTCAAATCCTTCTTAAATTAATCATCTCCAAGTTGTCCTAAAAACTCATCCTCAGAATGTGGGAATGACACCCATTGGAACGAATGGAAAAAGCCATCTTAAATTAATTGGGAATGAGCTCTTTAGGGATCAATTTGGATGATTTTTTTTTTTTTTTGAAAAGGCCATCTCAATTTGAAAATATTCTAATTGTGATAATGGAGTTTCACGCCATAAACATTTGGAACAGTTGTTTTTGAAAAAGCTGTCCCAGAATACAATCCCAATCCAGCAGTCTTGTGATTTTGATGATTGAGTTGAATACCATAAAGGTGGGTATTTATCCATTAGTTATTATACTTTTATGCATATATGTGTTAGTGTGTGTGTGTGTGTGTGTGAAGGTCAATGACTTTTAAATTTTTAAATATATAATTATTAACATAATCTTTTTTTGACATTTTTCTTTCTCCCTCTTTTTCTTAATTATAACTTATTTTATTATCTTCCCACCATTTTAATTTGCTGTATTTGTCTCTCAACTTTCAATGTATCCTTTTCCCCCTCTACGTTCAAGTTCTTTTCTCCCTTTTATTTCATTAATGATATAAAGATTTCTATTTAAAATATTTTTAGCTTACTTTTTATACTTACCTTCGTTGCTAGTGCTATATTATTAATGCTTGTTTTTGGTTGTCAAAATTTAACTAATAAAAAATCATTATTTGAACTCTTTTTACTCTTCATATATTTTTAAAATATTTTTATTCTTTTTTTTTTCTCTTTTTATCTCATCCACCTCTCTTCTTCTTTATCTTTCTATTTTTAATATTTTTCACATGTTTTAATAATTTTATATGCTATTATAATTTAGAATGTTATATATTATAAACAAATTTGCACGCGCCAACAGCATGTACTAATATTCAATATATAATTATATAATTGATAGTACCTAAAATAAAACCCGTGATGGCATTTGCACTCAACCTATAACCAATTTGAGTCATTATATATTAATTGATAATATACACACATATATTAGTATATTTATGTGTATGTATGTGAGAACTTTTTAAAATAAATAAATCCCTCTCAAAAGTTCTAAAATTTAGGGTTGTGATTTGTTCATGGAATATTGCTCCCTATACACGTCTAAAAATATGTTTTACTATTCAAAAAATATATATTACATCGTCAATAACCCCATTATGTTTTTATCTCTTTCTTATTTCTTTTTGTAAATTGTATTAGCTATCATTTTATGGAATTTATTTCATGTCCGTACACATATTAATATTTTTCTATTTTAAAAACTTATTTCCCATCTCAGTTTTATTTTAATGAAATAAAATAACATGAAATAAAATGTTTTATATATTAAAGTATAATATCCCAAAAGCAGAAGCATGGTAGCTTTTCTTTCTTGACACCTAACAAGCCTCGGCTCTTTTCGTCTCTCATTCCTAACACCAAATGTCACCTTTTTTCCTTTTTAATTTTTTGGTTTTTTGGGTATGTATCAATTGATAATATATACACATATATTTGTATATTTATGTGAATCATGTGAGCAATTTTTTTTTAATAAAAAATCTCTCTCAAAAGTTCTAAAATTTAGAGTTGACTTGTTCAAGGAATACTTTTTGCAATACATGTCCAAAATTATATTTTGCTATTTTTTTAAAAAAATAAATTACATCGAATTAATTTAACCCCCCCCCCCCCCAACACACACACTTATATTACATTATATATAATTTTTAAATTGACTGTCATTTTGTGGTGTTTATTTCAAGTCCATACACGCATTCAAAATTTATTCTGTCTAACTTTAAGAAATTATTTTTCATCTCAATTTTATTTAAATGAAATAAAATAATATGAAATGAATTGTTTGATATTTGCACAAACATGGTTGCGTCTCTTCCATGACAACTAACAAAATGACATCTCTCTGTCTCTCATTCCTGCCTCCAATATTAGTTTCTCCATTTTTTTTTGGGTGCATATATACTTTATTAATGTTTTGTTTCTTTTTCAAGAACCTGTTTTATTTTTTACACTGTAAATAAATTTTTGCACTATATAAGTGAAATAAAATAGCCCTTCTTAATTTCTTGAAAAGACGAGGGCTTGTAATCTTGGCATCGCTTTGACCTTCCCAATAAGGAAAAAGAGATAGATAGGCTTCCTTTTTTATTAAGGGAATATTATATATATATATATATATATGTATGTATGTATTTTAAAAAAAAAAATTGTAGAAAGAAATATTAAACGCAGGGATTAATGAAAAAGTTGGAAATTTTTGGTCCACAAACTTGTGGCTGGCTCTTGATGTCAAGCGAATGGTTTCTGGGCATCAGAAATGTCTTCATTCATCTAAAGTTCATTTAGTTTAAGATTTTGAATTGTATTATAATGTAAAATTATTCAAATTAGAACGAATTACATCACTATGAAGTGTTTCTCTTCAATAACATGAAATTTTAGACTAATATCATCGAATTAATTTTAGCTTTGCTTCTCTCCTATCAAGGGAAGAAAGTCACAAATCAACTTATAAACGAGCTAGTTTTCTTCTTCAAGTAGTAAAATTCACACATTTTGTAAAATTATTTATAAATGATTAAGTTATTTTATTTTTTAAATAATAATAAAGTTATTTTATTTTTTAAAATAATAATAATAGTATTATTTAGAATTAAAAATATAGAACATATTTCAAATAAAAAATGAAAGTAAAAAAATTAGAAATGAAAAACAAATAAAATTAAACCAAAAAGGGAGAAATAAAAAATAGAAAAAACAAAAAAATTAAATTAAGAAAACATATGTAATTTCATATTGTATAACTAAATAAATTAGGTGATAGAGAATGTTTTTGGATCAACTAATAAAAATTTATAAGGTAAGATTTTCTCCTTATTAATCAATTTTTTAAAGCCAGATTAAATGATATTCTTTGCCCTAATTAATTTGCAAACATTTTTTTGGGTGAAGTCTTGGAATTTAAATGCATTTCCACAAAAATTAAATTGGATAATCAAATTGACAATTGACAAAATTAAAAGCAAGATATCATGGGTTAACTGCATTGGTTTATCATCATAAATCTGGAGTTTTTAATTAGCATGACTTATTTGATTACGCACCTATGTCATCTATTTACAAAACGATTGTCATCCTGAGTTATATAATAAGGTAATAACCAATAGTAATTAATATGTCAACGTTTATCTATTTCAATAAAGATTACTGGTTGCATAGAATAAATTTATACATTTAGCCTTATGTTACAAAATTTTATTCTTCTATTATCATCTTATATGTTCTCTCAAATTTTATCATTTTTTAAATTTTTGTGATCTTTCATTATTTTTTATTTTAAATATTTTTACACATATGAAATCGTATAATTTTCTTATTTTTCTTTTAACATTTTTCTATTTGTATTTTCTTTCAAATTTTCTCTTTTTTTATTCAAATTATCTTGAAATTTCTTTATTTTATTATTTAAATATTCTTTATACTTTTTAATATTAAATAAGTTTATTGTTGTTAACTAAAATACAAAAATTTTAAAATTAATAAACAATTTCGCATGCGTGTAGAGTATATAAATTTTATTAGTACACACACACACACGTATAGATATATATTTATATATATATATATATATATCTATATCTGTGTGTACATTATTTTGTGCGATGGGCACCCATCAAATGCTAGTTTGTTTTATGACATTGTGACAGTATAAAGCGATGGCAAGGTTGAATCTTAACTATTAGTAATAAATATATTTAATTTTATGTTTCATGAAAAAATAATCACCTGCACTGTGTTTGGAACCCCAACTCTGCCTTCTAAACCATTTTATCAAATTTTGTATTGCTAAACATACTATTATTTCAAATTTAAATGGTTCATTTCTTACATCGCACATATACTCGTATTGATTTTTATTTATACTTTAAAAATGAATCATTATTCTTATACGTCATCACATCATCATCATCATCATATTGTTATTATTATTATTAAAATAAATTAAACTATTCATCCTATCAAAATATTTTTAATAAATATATTACTCATCCTACCAAACTTCTTCCCAGCAAAAACTAGTCTCCCAAACATAGCCCTAAGGTCGTCGTGAGAGCATTGGTACAAATACATTAAATGCATAAAATTATAACAAGTATAATATTTTTTGGTGTGCACAAGTTTATATAAATAAATTAGAAAAAAAAAAAAGATGAAGAGAAAATGAGATTGAAATAGCTATCCAGGCACCATATATCAGAAGCAGAAACTTCGTTGCATCCCTTTCTTAACACCTAACAAGTGATCTCTCTGCATCACTCAGTCCTGCCTCCATATGTTGTCAGCATTTTCCTTTTCTTCTCCATTTTTTTTTGTGTATATATTTGTGTGTGTGTGCATAGTTAGTGTTTTTTTTTAATATATATTTTTGGATTTTGCAATTTTTTAAATTGAATAAGTGAAATAGAATAGCCCTTCTTAATTTATTAGAAAAGAATATTGAGGACTGAATTTTTCATCCCGTTATTCTATCATGGCTTCGACTTACTTCTTTGAGGAAAATAAATGGGGAAAATTTAAAGCATTTATTTTTTTAATATTATATATATATATATATATATAACAATCTTGAAATGCAGAGATTAGTGAGAAATTGGAAATAGGAACATTTTGTGTCCACAAACCGGTGGCTGTCTTTTGATGACGTGTAAACATTTGTCTGGGCATCGGAATTTATTTATTTATGTATGTTCGTAGAAAGTGAGGTTTTGAGTTTTGTAATAATGTTAAATGTTCCCATGGAGCACACCCCAATGATCCACCGAGACAATAAAAGAGAAAAGTGATTTTGCATCCCGAGAACTTTAGTATGCATTCCCAAAATAGCTCAAAGCCAGAGTTTAAAATTTTTGAAATCTTATTAAAATATATAATTATTCAAATGAGTACCGATTACACCGTTATGAAAGATTTTTTTCTTAAGTACAGATTAGACGAATAAATTTAAAAGATTAATTATTAATTTTTGTGTGCCCCATCTCACATAAACGGAATAAAATTTCATGGGCCAACTTATAAAATTCAACTAATTTTCGCCTTTAATAATAATCCATTGTTTAGAGATAAATAATTGGAATTGCGACATCTATGACATTAGAATGACATACATATTCGGGGCCTACGAGGACCTGCCATATAATGTATGTGCATTGTGGACGCATCCACACCACATGCTGGATTAGCCGATAGAGAATATGTTTAATCAAGTAATAAAAAATTATAAATTAGAATTCATCCTTATAGATCAACTTTTTTGAGTCAGGTTGGAAATGATCTCTTTGCCTCTTAAATGTAAATACATTTCCACAAGAATTAGTCTAGATGATCAAATGGGCATTTGATAAAGTCAAAAGCAATATATCATGGATTAATTGCGTTAGTTTGTCGTCATAAATCTAGAGTTTTTAATATCATTACATGTTTGATAACTATCAAGTCATCTTGGGTTATATAATAACCAAATAGTCATTAAAATGTCAATATTTTTTTTTCTTTATTTATTCTATGTATAATTTTGTACAATTATGATCCATTAAATGATGGTTGGTTTTAAGACATAATGACAGTACAATAATTGGCAGGTTGAATCTTAACTATTAGTAATAAATATATTTAATTTTCTGTTTCATGAAAATAATTAATTACCTACCCAGCGTACCACGCAAATGTGATAAATGCTTAAAAATTACAATATATATCATAATTTTAAAAAAATATCACAATTTTAAGTAATCAATGCATTTACTATCTTACAAACTCTACCACGACAATCTGAAACCAATCAATGGATTAATTAAAAATAAATATATTCAATAAATAACAACTTATGTATTAAATGCATGAAAAATAAAATACAATAAACTTTAACTGGACGCAGTTGCAAGCTGAGAGTAACACACAAAAAATTTAATAGTGTAACAAAGGAACTTAAATTAATGATGAGATTATGGATAACCACATTTGTCTATTTATTACTGATCGCATGTTTTAAGCTGTATTTGAATAATTATTTTGTTGATAACTTCTGTTACTTTGTAATATCTGCAGCTCATCAAAGAAGACAAAAACAAAGCACAGTAAATTGACATATTTAATTTTGTAACTGCAGCATGTCTTAAGTGTTTATATGTATAAATATTTCACTCTTAGGATTATCCTAATATTTTAAGTAACTTGTTATAGTTACTCTTTTGAAAATATTGATGTTGCCAAAATTGCAGTCTATCAACATTCTTTATATTATTTAAATGTCTTGTTATGCTATATTGGAACAGTTAATAATTAATTATTTCGCTTTCTAACTAAAAATAATCAAAATAAAGTTATATAATGTTAAACTTATGGAATGATGCTGGTGGGAAAACGCTCTGCCTCACTCAATTTGGATCCTTTTGTAAGCCCAGATTTGTCAGCCCAATGTCCTTCCATTATGCTGTCCTAATTCACAATAATGGAAATTATTGTTATTGTTATTTTACTTATTTTACTATATCTATATGTTTGTAATGCGTTATTCCTTTTCTTTTATCTGTTAATTTAATAATTCAAATATAACCAGTTCTTTCAATTCTTCAATGTATAAAATAAAATAAAATAGAGGGTTTATTGATAATAATAAACATTCTCATTCATTAAACATTGTTTACAGTGCATAAGATTCTTTTTTTGGTCTTTTAATATATTTCACAAAATATCTTTTTAAACAAATTTAGTTATAACCACTTCTCTCTATTCTCCAATGTGAAATAAAAAAAAAATATACCCTTTGTTTCATTCAAAAAATTACTTTGTTCATAGTAACTAATTTTGGTTATTTAATATTTTTAAAATGCTATTTTTTTATTAAATTCACTTATAACTATTTTCTTTCAATTTTTGTAAAAAAAATAAAATAGAGGATTTTTAATTTCTTTCTTTATATGCTATTTTATAAATTATAGAATATTGTGCATTCATTTATATAATTATGCATACTCATCCTGTGTGCCTCTTATTGTTATTATTATAAAAGGATATTGGGAAATTTTTTATTATGTATTTTCATAACTGCCATTATATCTTAATCTACTTTATTTTTACTATTTTTATAATTTTAATTGTCAATCAGTGGCTGCACAATAAATAAGTACAAAAATTTATTTCACACGCGCGCGCCATCTTCCTTAATTTTTACTTATTATATTTTCTTATTTTAATTTCATCTTCTAATGTTAATTTATATTAATTTTCTCTCTCTTTAAGTATCTTTTTTCTCTCTATTTTATAAACAATATACATTTATATCTACAAAAAAATTAATACTGCATTAAAGAATTACCTATACTGTATTATCAAGTTTAAAGTCCAATATTTGATTTGCAAAATATGTAATATCAAAGAAATACTTTTACTTCTTTATTTGCTTTCTTTTGTCCATTATCTTTTAATTTTTCACTCATTCTTTCCTTGGCTCTAATTTAAATTTATTACGTTTTTTCTTTCAACATTTTCTTTTATTTTTAAGTCTATCCACACACACTCACACATGTACACATACTAACGAACATATATTCAAATAATTTATATTAATTCTTTTGCATGATTATGTATTACACGTCATGCACGACTTTATTATTAGCTGTTTTTGTTCTTATTGTTAACTTTCTTATTGCCACTACTACTTATTATATTAAAATCAAATTATTACACACACAAATATGCTCAATATTTATATTTGTGTCTAAATACTAATTATTAGATTATTTTATGATATTGTATATAAAATTACAAAAATAATTTAATAGAACGTCCCCGCACTTGCATACATTTATTATTACTTTTATACAATAGATAAAGATTTCATCTAAATAATATGCATTATTTTTTATTTTTCAACAAAGTCATCCTAACATGCTAATTGCATTTTGACATCTCCCCCTTTTTCCAACTTCTTTAGTCAAAAAAGTTACAAAAACATATAAATAAATTGATAAATAATTAATGACAACTCTATATAAATATCAACTGCAGATGCATGATATATTGGTTTTTAATTGTAAATCAAAAAAGTTCGAGCGTGATAAATAGAATAAATGCTTATAAATTGTACGTGCCAAAAATGTGACATATATATATATATATGTAGTTATAATAGTCTATATAGAAAATTTCAAATAATACAACGTATCAACAAAATGCTCTAACCAACGAATTGCTTTATGCAAAATTTATATATATATATTCTTTATTATTAAAAGTTTAATCTTGATTTAATTATATATTTTGAATTTATAATACTATCTTTAAATAATAAATTTTCACTATTACCTTTAATTATAAAAACTAAACATACTCAAATATAATTACCAATATATGATTATTTCTTTTATGAACTACATGTCTATACTTAATGACTAAGTACGGTCAAACATAATTACTAATATATCATCATTCAGCTATCAGTATATTTCGTTTTAAAATTTTATAAAGAAAAAGAAAATATTAAAAAAAATGAAAAGAAAATGGAAGAACTTCAAAATTCACGGGGTGTTTGGTAAAATAATTTTTATCAGGAAAAGAAAATAATTAAAAATAAAAAATAAGATAAAAAACTTAAATTTTAGAAAATTTTTTATTGTATAAGAAATATAATTTGATGATAAATGAGAAAAATAAAAATATAAAAAATTTAAAAAAAAGAAAATGTGGTTAAAATAGTTTTTTTCTCATCTTCCTCACTATTTTTTGAGGAAAACGATTTTTCTTTATTTTAACTATATTTTTCTTTAACTTTTTTTCTTATCATTTTCTTTAACAACCAAAAAATTAAATTTACTTTCTTTACTATTTTTTTTGTTTTCTTCCCAAAATCCTTGAGCCAAACAGAGTGTACATGTACTTACTCATGTAATAATGAAAGCAAAACCTTGAAAGTCCTCGTTGTATTATTACACATTTATTTTTGAATGCCTATTCCGATGGACTTTAATAAAATGTAAAGGATGTATATTTTAAATATGAAAATTACAAAAATAGCGTAAAAGTAAAAAAGGAAAAAAAAGAGAGTACTTAGTTGAAATACTATGATTATTTAAATTTTTGAGAATAAAGTATATTTAATTTATTTACAAAAAGTAAGGGCCCATTCCAATGAGGTTCCTTAAATGCTGCATTGAATACTCATAAATATATTCAAAATAAAAGTAAATTTCCAATTACCTTTATGCGCATATTAGTGTCATTTACCTTCTACGAATCGGTGGTAAGCCCTAACTACTCTTTCCAACGTTAAAACTCAAAAAACTACTACCCAAAGCCTGTCGCCACGCCCTTTCAATCCACGCTTGAGACCTTTTGAAATCCCCTTTCGGTCCTTTCCACGCGCTGTCTTTTCCCAAAATTCCATACCCTTTTGGTAAATTCAGAACAACCACAGGCCGATCCCCTTTCTTCATCCTCCGCAAATTCCACTAACCCACTTTCAGTGTGGAGGTTTCCGTTTGCTAGAATTTGACGAGCGAAATGGAACATCCATTTTTTCCGACGACCACCACCCGCGCGGAGGCTCTGCGGTGGCTCTCGATAGCCGAGAAGCTACTCGCGGGGCGCGATTTGACGGGGAGCAAGTCATTCGCCACCCGCGCGCGTGACGCCGACCCGACGCTCTCCCCTGCCAATCAAATTCTCGCGGTGGCGGAGACGCTCATCGCCGGGGACACGCGGATCGGTAATAACCAACAAGACCTGTACGCGATCCTGCGCCTCACGCCGCAGGAGGGCCGGGACCCTGAGCTCATCGCCAGCCAATATCGGAGCCTCGCCCTTCTTCTGAACCCTCAGAAGAACAAATTCCCCTTTGCCGAACAAGCTTTCCGGCTGGTCCTCGACGCGTGGTCCGTACTGTCCAACCCTTCGAGGAAATTATTGTACGATAAAGAGCTGGGTTTCTCTCTGCAACCGCAGCAGCAGCAGCAGACCGACCTGTTTGGGAACCCTATCCCGGCATTGCACCAGAACTTCATCTTCTTCGAGGGAAGCAGCTCGAGCGGCGTGACTCATCCCTCTCAACCTCAAGGCGCCGTTCATTTTCCTCAAGTACAGGTGCATGCAAGTTCTCAGACTGACCCCCTAACCGGTGGGTCGGCTCGAGAACCGCAAAATTTTATGAATTTTACTTCGGGTTCTAATCTTGTTTTTGGGTCTGAGGCGGGGTCTAACAAACAAGCGCAAGAGAGTTATTCGACTTTTGGTGGTAACGTGACTGTTGCTCCAGGGGCAACCCGGGGGCAGGTGAATAATGAGCATGAAGCACCACAACAAAATTACTTTAATGGTGGTGATAAGACTGGTCATAATGTCCATGTGGGTGGGAATGCTGACGTGCCGACAGAGGATGACGAAGATATGGAGGGAATGGGGGCGCATGACGAGAGGATGGATGAACCTACAAATGATGATCGATCGACTTTCTGGACCGCATGCCCTTATTGCTATCGTATGTATGAGTATCCTAGGGTTTATGCTGATTGTACTTTGCGGTGTCAGAACTGTAAGAGGGCGTTTCAGGCAGTGGCAATTCCTTCCCCACCACCTACCATGGATGGGCAAGAGGGATACTTTTGTTGCTGGGGGTTTCTGCCTTTGGGCTTTTCGATGGAGAATTGGGAGAAAAATAAGGGAGCTGCTTCGTCTTGGACTCCTTTTTCGCCTATGTTCACTTGTCCGCAGCCAGGGAATGCTGGTACTATTGCAACAAAGGCTGGGCGCAAGAGCTCGGCTCCTAGAATTTATGTTGACGATGATGAGGTCTTTGTGGAGGTCTCGGACTCAAGTGGGTCGGATGATGATTGGAGTAATGATATGGAGAAAAGAAAGCAAAAAACAAAGAATGTGAGGGGAAAGGGGACTAGTGGGACTCCCAACAGAAGTGCAAAGAAAACACAAGTTGATAAAGGTAAGAATGTGAATCTGCAAGATGGATTTGTATCTCCACATGGGCTGGAGACAGCGAATCAGACAGCAGATGAGTCGATTAAAAAAGGGCCTGTTAGTGCGAGGAAACAACCTGGCAGGGTTGCGAAGAACTTTGGGAAGTTGGATTTGAATGTGGAGTGTAGCAATGAAGCTGAGGAGCCTGCTCCTAGGGTGAACCAGGGTAATGGACCTAGTGGTGGGGATGATGATAACATTGAAGGAATTGGGTTTTTTGAGGGTCTTGATGAATTTCTAAGCAGTCTTCCGCTTCTTAATGTTGTAGGTGATGACAAGGTTGTCAAGGCAGCATAATAAGCCCTTTTTCCTGTAACTATAGGATGTGGTATTGATGCCATGGTTGCTTAGAGAAGCAACACTCTTCTCTTGTTGTAATTTTGTTTTGCAGTAGTATATGATGTGGATCAACTTAAATTTCTAGTTGCTGTTGTTTTATGAATTGATAATGTATATATAACTATTTATCCTCGTTGGATTTGTTTTACAGCTTCCCCCGTTTGTATGGTGGTCGGATATGGTTTGTAAGCAGTAAACACTGCAAGAATTCTACTGCCTTGATTTTAGGACCTGTAGATGCATTTTATCATGAATCAATACCATCTTTCATACTTACATGATGGACTTTCTTGCCGAGCTCACATTTTGAGATGTCATACTAGTTAAGTTCTTAAATGATGCGGTTTTGTGAAGTGTTCTGCTGGAATCTGCAACAATCTTGGATAAACATATTTCTACATTCCCGTGTTGTTGAGCTCTCTATGTTATGAGTTTTGGTTCGATCACACATTGCTAGACTAGTTGTTGATTTTAATGAAGTTGATTAGCTACAGTTGTCTTTCATTGATCTTTCTAGCCCAATTATGATCGTTCTATTCTCATTTGAAAGTTTTTATTTTGCTTTGTTATTGGGTATTTTGGGAAACGAGTAGCAACTATTGGGGAACTTGTAAATCAGTCTGTAGCTGTCTGATTTTACAGTAAGCTAGCTTCTATCAGCATTGATCAATAATCAATGATGCCATACCCTGGTTATAGCTTGACTTAGGTGCTTGCTTGTGCGTGCCTTGGTGCTTATGTATTCCAACATGCACATGTTAGATTCCTTATCTCTGGGTTTCGTTGTCTTTGTTTGAAAAAAATTCTATTTCAGTTAGTTTCTTTCTATAATTAGTTTTCACTTACTGTAGGGAGACGTGTTATTTGTTTTTTTTCCAAATAACATTGCTGTCGTGCATTTCTAAGTGACAAGATTGCAGGAATATCCTTATATTTTTAACGTTTAATATATTTATGCTTCTTGAGTTTTTGATGTAGTTAAAGTGTACCCCATGGAACACAGTCTAAATGTCCATATTTCTTATTACGACTTGGTACGAACTGTGACAATTGAGTGGACATGTGCGTTTTTTTCCCAAGGAGTGCAACACGAGGACTTCTCACGTATTCACCTCCTTCTACCCTCTGTTTTCGGTTTTCTTATGAATTGAATTATTAGCTTGTACTCCTTAATTCTCGCAGCTTTATTCAGCAGTGTGCTGTGCTGCCAAATTGTGAGAAATTGAAGGTTTGCTAACGGTAGTTGCTGAGTTCTGTTAGTCAAAAGTGCTTCTTGTTTCCTTTCTTCCAGATTTCATTTTCTGGGATTGAATGGTCTTAAGCTCTTCTTTTTTTTGTGTTTTGTATAATGAAGTTGTATATGCAGAACTTGTTCCATATCTCTATATGCCCCAAGTTTTTGGAGGAACGTAGTTCAGCAAAAGTTGAGGAAGCATCAGCTGCACCCGTCAATCTCTTTCAAGGTCTTGAAGCACATTGTGTAGGTACATCAGTCCAGGCTTCGGAAGATTCGTTCACTGCTTTGTAGCCTTAAGGTACTTGTTCCATTTCAAGGAAAATTTGCTTGGATTTATGTCTTTGCATTCTTTCTGATCTCTGGTATATTGTCGGTGCAATTGAGATCTTGGCATAGTTTTGTGGCAACTGCAGAAGTCGTGAAAGTGAAAGTGGAGAATTCTCCATAGCCTTGCGTGACGCTTGTACAGCAGATAACCTTCTTTTAATTTCCGGTTTTTCGAAGAGAACTCTTAACCTATGACGGCTTGCTGGTGGATATACTGTGAGTTTGATCTAGCCAATTTGAATGTGTAAAAAATATAAATATGAGTATAAATATATATTATTATTATTATTATTATCGTTATCATATTTTATCTGGCTAAGAAATTCCATCACAGACGGATGCAAAAAATTTGGGCAAGATGTTGGAATCAGTAAGGATAAATTTTTTTTCGAGGCACTATTAAATGCAACAATTTTTCTTCTGTTTCATCCGCACGTTTAATTGTTGCATTGCGGATGAGGCATTATTAATTTGTACTATATTATTAAGAGTTTGGGACTAATTTAACTCTAAACTTTCAACATTACTTTTAATTACTGAACTTGTACTATTACCTTTTTTTAGATTCTTTTATCCCTTTTTAACTCTTTATTTTATATTTTTGTTTCTTCTTAAATTTTCTTTTGATTATTCTTTATTTATTTTAAATATTATTATACCTTTAAATATAAATAATTGTACTTTTATTATTTAAAATATAATAATTTTATAATTTATAAATAAATTTGCATGGTATGTTATTTCATGGGTCTAGAATTCTTTTCTTAACCTTTTAAAATATTAACCATTAAATCAACAAGCCCACAACCGGTGGTCCCATCCAAGTATTTGACGTAGTTTTAAACGGAAACTGATTGGGACAGTGATTTGATTGAATCTACTTAAACCCACGTGAATTTATAGAGTATTTCATATTATCCACTAATTACAATTTAAATTATTAGTTGATGGTGTTAGCACTAAAAATATCTTACTCAAGGATGGCCCAACTGGATGATGCATCACGTTAGCTATAACCATGTATCATATACAGTGGGAATACAAATGGGCATTGCCATGTTCCATTTGAGGCTAAGAATCGAACAGGACAATGTTGGAATTGAAATCAAGAAAAAACTGTGGATAATGTTTTTGATTTCAATTCTCAAAAGATGAAACTAAAACCGGAATTGAAATCATATAAGAACAGTGCACAACACGTTTGATCTCGATTCTCAAAAAATTGAATTAAAATCAGAACTGTCAGTTCAGTTCTGTTCTGAAAAATTATATAATATATATATTTTGTATATATATAGTAGAATATATATATATATATATATATAGTCTGTGTGTGTGTGTGTGTGTGTGTGTGTCTATATATATAATATGTTGATTTATATTAATATTAAGTAGTTAAATGATGTTTTGCATATTTTTTCCTACTCAAATGTTTATTAATTGATAATATAATGTATTTTATAGAATTCGAATCAATTATTCTTTTGCTTCATAGAATGATAACAAAATCAAAATATGATTGTTTCTTCATTTTTATTTTTATTTTTACACTTTACACTTGTTAAAAATATTAAATAATTTGTGACATTACTTTTATATTAAATTTAATAAGAACAAATAATAAAATATAATTATATAGAACTAGAATTTAAAAAAATTGGAAGCAGAATTGCTAATCCACCAGAACTTGAATCACTGGTTTTATAGTCAAAAGTAGAATAGTTGGAAAACCAGAGCCGGAACCGTTGGTTCCAAACTTGGAACCAAAACCATTTTACAAGGTTCGGTTCTGGTTCTTCATTTTTCTCTTGAAGTTCCATTGAGCATACTTAAATTTGACCAAGTTCTATTTTTACAAAATTTAAATTGATTTCAATATGCTAAAAATGTCTATCCACCACATCTTAAATACCATTCCCAATCACCGCAAGGCAGCATGGTTAAGAAGGCACACCCAATTATGCATGTGGTCTACTAGTTTGAATTTCTTGATTTCTTGATCTCAAGGAAGAGATTGCGTTCCAAATCTAATAGATGAGTGGGAAAAAAAAATGATGCTAATAATTCAACTCAGATCATCCCCTCTAGCTTTCTTTCCATGGCAACCATGATCATGGACCTTTGCAACCACAATTCGTGTACACTAGCTCGTTGTATATAGATTATATCTCGTCCTACCTTTTATAAGTACAAGAACTTTACTCGATCTACACCTAAGTTAGACACCATTACACAGCCAAACATTGATAATATAATCTTAAAAGAGTTTAATCTTATCATTGAAAGCGAAAAAATATTAAAGTTTGAGACTTCAATGTAAATCGTAAGAATTTTTGATAATGTGCTTACCGCTTCCTATAAAATAGTGATAGTTTCTTTCGAAACAAATGAAATGTATGTGTCTCTCGCTACACCATCTTTCAAGTAAAATTACTAATCAAGTTATGCTTTTATCATGTTAATGTTTTGAACTATGAGCATGAGTTTTTTATTTTATAATTATCATATAACAAATATTATTTATTTTGAATATAATAAAAATAAATCATTATGCTTTAAAATATATTAAAAATGTATATAAAGTGAGAGAGAAGACAAAGAAAATTTAGATTAAAAAAATAAATTTTAATTAAAAATGATAAAAAGAGATAATATAAAAAGACAAAAAAGTTAAAAGAAAAAGAGAGATAAGCATTTTAATTTTTCTACTTGAAGCACCAAAAAATAGTTATTATCCTGGGGGGGGGGGGGGGGGGGGGGTTTAACAATGATAAATAGTATATGGGGTTATTAAAATGGTATTTAAGAAAAATATTAAATGGCCAAAGATAGCATTTTGGAGAGGGAAACAATACTGGACTTCCAAAAGTTAAGGCTATATATGTTTATAATTTTCTTTAGAAAACATACACTTCAATTAGCATATTTTTTAAATTTTATTTCGACATCTCTTATTTTTATACAATTTAATAAACAAAAACAAACTTTCCAAAACATAAACAAACACAGCTCAAGTTTTTGAGGGAAGCCAACGAGGTTTTGGAATGGTTTTGTTAGTTTGGTAGAATGTTAGGGTCCATCTTAAGTTGGGAGCATGGGTCTCATTTGATTGTGAACATTGAAGATAATTTAGGAGTTGGGAAAAGGGTTGAAGAAATCCACAACTAGAGGAAAGTGGTCATGAATGGTTTTATAAATGAAAAATGATAATAAAGGAAAACCTAATATTAAGATTGAAGAAGACGAAGGAAATAACCTTGGAACTAAAATAATGTTATATATTTAATCAATTTTAATTTGGAATGGTTAAATATGTGTCATTTGGCATTGGAAAATTACAAGTTAATAAGATTTGAAATTTAATTGAAAATGTTAAATGTTCCAAATTGATCAATTAATTTAGAAGATCAAGAATTTTGAGTAGATAAAATGCAAATATATAAATTTAATTTAATATAATACATTTAAGTTTAAGTATATTTAAATTTACAATTAAATATGTATCAATTACAAAATCTCAAAATTTTACAAAGAAAATGAAAAATGATGTTTAATTTAAATTATTTTTATTACTAAAGTAATCACAATTAAATTATTATTAATTATATTTTTAATTTTTAAAAATTTGATGTTTCAATTTAACAAAAGATATTAACTAATTTATTGTACTTTTATTTGTGCATTGAAGTATTATGAATAATTAAAATATTTTTTTCATTTTATATGCATTTTAAGACAAATTTAATGTGACTTTTCTTTATTTTTAAAATAGAACTTAATATGAACTTAAATTTTGTTGTAATACCCTTTTAATGATATTTCCTAATAAAATTGCTGCTCCTTTGTTTCTTGGTAATTTACGACTTTTATATTTATATTCTATTCAACTATTATTTTTCTTTCAAAATAGTTAACATGACTAACATATAAATAAATTTAAAATTTATATGAAAATAGCAAAATAATTTAATTAAAAAATTATTCAATGTTAAAATTTGATATAAGCTCTTTTTATTATCATTTTATTTCTGCAATATATATATTTTTAAAATTATAAATTTAACAAGAAGTTTGTGTCGACATTAAAAGTTAACCAATATATTAGTACCACGCGAAATTAAATGTTTTTTTCTTCTGAATGTCCTAAAAGTGGATTTGTTGTGTTTTCTTAAGTGTATTAGAGTGAAATTTACATCTTAAACAATAAAGTGATCAACTCATTTAGTGTGCAACCATTAGCAAGAAACATATTATGACGCCCAATAAGGAGTCGTAATAATGGCGAGTAGCACAAAACAATGGCATTTGTAAATGCTAGCCTCAATGAAATTACATTAAATACTTTATCATGTGTCGTATAATTCAATAACAACCAATTAATTCTTGTTTTGTGTAAATCATGTGGTACTTGTCACGTAATAAAACATTCAGTATAATTAAACCGAACATAGCATCTCTTAAACCCTACAATAACCTAGCAGCAACTACCTGCGAACTTTGGAAATGTTGCACCTAATACATTATGTATGCGTTGGGAGCTCATTTTAACACCTCTATACTGCCACCATTTACACATCGTAGAAGATAAATACTTTATATATAATGCATTGAGTGTAACATCTTGCATGCCTTACATCACTTAATCAAAACAATTTGGTAGTTTGATTGAACCACTTTACAATGCACTCACCCCCAACTTAAAATCTACATAATTTGAGTCAAATAAAGGTGACAGAAACTTTTTTAGTTTGTTTTCGTGTCAACAATCAGACCAAAGGCTCTCAAATGCTGATTAGGAACAAGCAATAAACGCCATTGGTTGGAAAGTGAGGGTCTGGCAATTGATGCCCAATAAACACGCCTTCCATCACTATGAATGCTCAAAAATCCCTTCATTCTTGTATTTTCAATTGAACAGTCCTCTTTAAGTACATGCTTAGCATGGCTTCTTGCAAGGTTTTCATCTTGTTGACTCTCATGGCTCTGTCATTTCCGGGCACAGACAAGGCCTTAGCAGCAGGCAACCGCCGGCTGCTGGCTCCGGTCTTCCCTGGAATGCCCACACTTCTATTGCCCTCAGTGCCCACATTATCAGACCCATCATTCTTTCCTTCATTTTTCCCTACACCAACGCTCTCTAACTATCCTTTATTTCCACTAGACGCATTCCCTGGTAACCCAACCTTCCCTCCCCAACAAACCAAGACAACCCCTTCAAATGAGAGCGTCGTGTTAGAAAGAGGATCGAGTTAATTAGCGACATGCAGATCGTGGCGAAGAATGTGGTGTTATGTGTTTGTTCCTAGTAACAGTTGGGGAAGTGTCCTGTTCCTCATGGATTTCTATGTTCTTAGTCTAATTTAGTGTTTGATCTTCCGTGTTCTGTTTCTTGGCTTGCATAATCTTTGATGTTGTGTCTAATAAAAAGGATTGGTCTTGCTCTTCAACACGATTCTTAGTGAATAATGTTAGGACATGAAAAACCAGATTGCAATTATCAGCAATGCATGTGATGGTGGAGTCTGGCCATGCAATCTCCCACAACAACTGAGTCTGGCCAAACTTTTAACAGCTTATGTTTGTGCACAAAAAGGCAGTCGTCGAAGTGCCCATTTTGGTTGAAGATGCATACATGAAAGAAAAGAATGTAAATGGTGAATCAGACACCTGACAAGGGCATTTATTGGCAAAATGGAGAAAGAAACAAGGGATCCAATCTAAAACCACCATCATTTCCTCTGCCTTCTATTCATTTCTTTTCCCTGCCCTTTCCAGTTGCATTATTACAGCACTTGAATTCCGTGCGTAAGTTAGGAGAGAAAAAATTAAAACAGGGAACTAGTTCATTATTGCAGTGCATGATCAAGAATAACCAAGAAAAGAAGCCCGTAAATTGAGTAAACCTACCTTTGTTCCCCCCTCACAATTCATTGCACCATTGGTTCCCTGAAATCCCCTCATCCCTCACTTTGCAATGCACTGCAATGCAATGCTAAGCATGCCAATATGCTCTCTTGCCGACGTTCACCTCATCACTGTCTTGCCCCTGATTGCCGCACCCTCATTCATTATCGTTAAAATAATTAAATATTAAATGATGCATCTTCTTATAGGTTTTTAACTTTTGAATAAAATGATCATTAAATATATTTAGTGTCAAAATGAGACGAAACAAAAGATTTTGACTTTGAATAATCAAATCTTATTATACATGGTCCATGATGAAAGTTGGCTAGAGGGTGGGCGCTGTGGGTGCTCAAGGATAGGTTCGAATGAGTTGGGAGTGCAGGGATAATATGGTAGATAGGTAATTTTGTAAATTTACGTTGGGTGCTTATCTATACAAAAACATCAATGTATTATAACCCTAATTTTGAATAAGAAAATCTTACAACTGCCATTCTCGACAACATAGGCCATCTTTGACGAACCTTGTTAAAATTCATATTCTTTTATTTTCCATTTTCATTGATCCTCAACAAATCTCGATTGCCACCCATTTATTGAAACGTATCACACAAACAAGGTTTCGTAAAAAAGAATACCACGGATATTAAATAATGGTCAATCAATCGATATGAGGTCATGCCTTTAGGCTTTGAACATCTCCCCACCATCACTTGTGCCCCCACGTTCATCACCACGTAGACATACTCCCATTTCTTGTGCCCCCCAATTCCTTCATGTTGTGTGGTGGGCTCACAAAACAAACTTATAAGAACAAAATTAGAAGAGGAAAAGTGGAGAGGAGAACACTCAAGAATTTTTCTACTTCTCAACTCAATCAACACTTTTATAAAAAACTCTCTCTTCTACAACTCTATATTTTCTTTCTTCTTCTCTTGAATTACAAATGACTTGCAAGACTCTTCTATTTATACTATTTTCTATCAAGAATGGACGGTGGTGATTAAGAAGATCTAATGGTTCAAATTAATCATCACCTAACCATTTTCACCTATCCCCACCTAACTTACCAACCACATAAATGTGGACACACACATTGTCTAAATACATCACCAACTCTATGTATTTAGACATTATTTCAATCTTCATACATACAAATTCTAGAAGAAACAATTTTTAATACAAAACTAATTTATTTTATAGAAATGCTAGAAAATTAAGCTTAATTTCTAACACGCCCCCTTAAGCTTGATTTTCTCATCCCGAGCTGATGCCGCAACTTCTCAAAGACTTCTCTTTTTAGGGGCTTTGTAAAGATGTCAGCAACTTGTTCATCAGTCTTCACATATTTTACCTGCACTTCCTTCCTTGCAATGCATTCTCTTATGAAGTGAAAGCGCGTGTCAATGTGTTTACTTCGATCATGGAACACAGGATTCTTCGCTAAAGCAATCGCTGATCTGTTGTCGACATATATTGTAGTCTCATCTTTCACATCAAGGTGAAGCTCTTTAAGTAAACTTCTTAACCACAATGCATGGCAGACACTTGCTGTTGCCGCAACATACTCAGCTTCACACGTTGATAAGGTCACAATTGATTGTTTCTTTGACATCCAAGTGAATGCTGCGTCTCCAAAATAAAATATAAATCCACTTGTACTCTTTCTATCGTCAAGATCACCAGCCCAATCACTATCACTGTATCCCTTCAATTTCATGTCTCCAGTTGCAGGATAGAACACACCATATTCAATGGTTCCTTTGATATATCGAAGTATCCTCTTTACAACTTGAAGGTGGTAACTTGTTGGAGTCTCCATGTAGCGACTAACAAGGCCAACTGCATAAAGGATATCAGGCCTTGTGCATGTCAAGTACCTCAAGCTTCCAATCAAGCTTTTGAATAAGGTGGAATTTACTGGATCTCCATTAACATCTTTTGACAGCTTCATACCAACTTCTGCTGGAGTGCTAATGGACTTGCAATCTTCCATTTTGAATTTCTTTAGTATTTCTTTGGCATAATTCTCTTGAGAGATAAAAATGCCATCATCTTGTTGTTTTACCTCAATTCCAAGGTAGTAAGCCATCAATCCAATGTCAGTCATCTCAAACTCCTTGGTCATTGCCTTTTTAAAATTATCAATCATCTTGGAGTTGCTTCCTGCAAATATCAAGTCATCAACATAAAGACAAATGATTAGTATATCACCATTCTTACTTGTGTTGATGTAGAGAGCATGTTCATGAGGGCACTTCTTGAATCCATTTTCTTGAAGATATTGATCAATCCGGCTGTTCCACGTCCTTGGTGCTTGCTTCAAACCATAAAGTGCCTTCTTTAATTTAAGAACTTTATTTTCATGCCCGCGAACAACATAGCCTTTAGGTTGTTCAATATACACCTCTTCTTCAAGAAATCCATTCAGGAAGGCAGACTTTACGTCCATTTGGTGAATCTTCCACCTCATTTGAGCTGCCAATGCAATCAAGAATCTTATAGTTTCAAGTCGGGCTACTGGAGCAAATACCTCATTATAGTCGATTCCAGCTCTTTGCTTGTATCCTTTTACTACAAGCCTTGCTTTGTATCTTTCTATTTCTCCTTTTGCATTCCTCTTGATTTTGTAAACCCATTTTACACCGATGGGCCTATGTCCTGTTGGCAGAGTGGTCACCTCCCATGTGGCGTTCTTCTTTATAGCTTCGATTTCTTCATCCATAGCCTTTCTCCATTCTTTGTCTTTTGATGCCTCTTCATAATTGATTGGTTCAGAATCTGCAAAAAGACAAAATAAGTTCTGATTTTGGCTAAGTTGATAGATTTCATCCCAAGTCCTCGTTCCTTGTGGTCCAATAGCATTTTCATCATCTGATGATGTGGAACATCTTGAACTTGATTCGGATTGCGAACTTGATTGTGGAGTTGATGAAGAGGAAGTTGTAGGCTTTATTTCTTCTTGAGTTTGACTGTTCTCCTCCTCTATTGGATAAAATGTGAATTGCTCCTTGGCTTCCAAACTCCAATCCCATGAACTCTTCTCGTCAATGACCACGTCTCGACTAACTATGACTTTCTTTCCAATAGGATCATACACCTTGTATCCTTTGGAATGTTGGTCATAGCCGATGAAAATGTACATTTTACTTCTTTCATCGATCTTCTTTCTTTGTTGGTCTGGGACATGGACATGAGCAATGCTTCCGAACACCTTCAAATGAGATACACTTGGTTTGTATCCACTCCATGCTTCTTGTGGCGTCTTGTTCTCCACACTTCTTGATGGACACCGATTTGATAAGTAGACAGCACAGTCTACTGCCTCTGCCCAAAATTCTTTAGGCAAATTCTTACTCTTCAACATACTTCGAACTATATTTAAAATAGTTCTATTCTTTCTTTCTGCTATCCCATTTTGTTGTGGTGAGTATGGGATAGTCAAGGGTCGCCGAATTCCATTCTCTTCACAAAATTTTGTGAACTCTTTTGAAGTGAACTCTCCGCCACGATCAGATCTCATTGACTTGATTTTGAATTCACTTTGCTTTTCTACGAGAACTTTGAACTTTTTGAATGCTGAAAGTGCTTCAGATTTCTGTTTCAAAAAATAAACCCATGTTTTTCTACTATAATCATCAATAAATAGTAGAAAATACCTGTTTTTTCCCAAAGATTCTGGCTCAATGGGTCCACAAATATCACTGTGGATCAATTCCAATGGTTGCTTGGCTCTCGACATTGATTCTTTTTGGAAAGCTTTCTCGATGTTGTTTTCCAACAAGACAACCTTCACATAGTTGATCAGGTTGATTGATTGATGGAAGCCCTCTCACCATCTTCTTCATGGATAACTCCTTTAAGTTTCCAAAGTTGAGATGTCCAAGCCTTAGGTGCCATAGCCATGATTCTTCTTCAAAGCAAGCTTTTAAGCATTTCGCCACATTGGTGTTGATATTCATTAAGAACATTCGGTTCTTAGTCATTGGCACATGAGCCAAGAGATTTCCTTTGTTATCTTTGAGATAGAGACTCTGATTCTTCAAATGAATATCATATCCCTTCTCCAACAATTGTCCCAAGCTAAGAATGTTAGTCTTCATACTTGGAACATCATACACGTTCGATATGAATTGGTGGTCTCCATTCTTTAGTTTGATGAGAATTTTTCCTTTACCTTTGACAGGAGCCTTTGAAAGATCGCCAAAAGTAATACTTCCTGTCACAGATTCATCTATCTCAATAAACATGTGCCTATGACCGCACATGTGATTACTTGCACCAGTATCAAGGTACCAAGTATGCAGTGACTCTTCATTTTGTCCCTTGTGTGCCAGCAAGACTGTATTTTGAACTTCATTCGTTTCTTCAATATAAAAGGACTTTTCATTTTTCTCATCTCGACACTCATATGAATAGTGTCCGTACCTTTGACAATTGTAGCATTGTACCTCCCTTTTGTCTTGCCTTTGATTGTAGCCACCTCTTCCTCGATCTTTTGATAATCGAAACTTGTTTGCCTCAAAATTTTTGTTTTGATCTTGATAGCTTTCACTTCTTCCTCGGCCTCGGCCTCGACCTCGACCACGTCCACGACCTCGTCCTCGGCCATGATCACGTGCGACTTGATTCCAATAGGCATTGTCCTTCTTTTCTCCAATGCTCATCTTCACTTGAAGGGCTTGCTCAATTGATTCTTTATTTCTTCTTTTGATTTTCTCTTCATGGACTTGCAGCTTGCCGGTAAGCTCATCAACGGTCATGGTCTCAAGATCATTAGATTCTTCAATTGCTACAACCACATGATCAAATTTTGAATCAAGTGATCGTAGTATTTTCTCCACGACTCGACTATCGAGCATTTTTTCACCATTTCTTTCAAGTTGGTTTGCAACCAGAGTGACTCGAGAAATGTATTCAAACACTTCTTCAGAGTCTTTCATTTGTAAAACCTCAATTCACTTCGAAGGGCTTGGAGTCGAACCTTCTTCACCTTATCAATGCCTTTAAAGGCATTTTTAAGGATATCCCATGCCCTCTTAGAAGTGGTTGCTTGGGCAATCTTCTCAAAAATTGAATCATCCACACTGAGTTGGATAAGTGAAAGTGCCTTTTGATCTTTCACTTTAGCCTCTTTGACTGCCTTCTTCACATCTTTGCTTGCAGTAGCCAAATCTTCTGGTACCAAAAATTCTTCTTCTACTGCATCCCAAACATCTTGTCCACCAAGGAATGCCTTCATTTGGATGCTCCATTTTTCGTAATTCTCTTTTGTGAGTTTTGGAATTGGAAGGACTCCACCAGCAACGGCCATCCTAACAAGGCTCTGATACCAGTTTGTTGTGTGGTGGGCTCACAAAACAAACTTATAAGAACAAAATTAGAAGAGAAAAGTGGAGAGGAGAACACTCAAGAATTTTTCTACTTCTCAACTCAACACTTTTATAAAAAACTCTCTCTTCTACAACTCTATATTTTCTTTCTTCTTCTCTTGAATTACAAATGACTTGCAAGACTCTTCTATTTATACTATTTTCTATCAAGAATGGACGGTGGTGATTAAGAAGATCTAATGGTTCAAATTAATCATCACCTAACCATTTTCACCTATCCCCACCTAACTTACCAACCACAAAAATGTGGACACACACATTGTCTAAATACATCACCAACTCTATGTATTTAGACATTATTTCAATCTTCATACATACAAATTCTAGAAGAAACAATTTTCAATACAAAACTAATTTATTTTATAGAAATGCTAGAAAATTAAGCTTAAT